>OZ025869.1:5845881-6070881 GCA_964019415.1 Ianthella basta
TGCCTTGTATGTGCATTTTGTGGTGATCAGTCTGTGTCACTGCCTTGTTGATGAGTTGCACTTTGCTTTACATAATAGTAAAATGCTGACCAATTGATTGGTCAGCATTTAAGTGTTATAAATCCCAAATGATTGGGCAAGGAGACGGCAGCAAATCAGTTTACCTACTCATACTTGTGTCATCACGTATCTTCCGGAAGTAGTTGGCCACTCCTGACAATGGCCGAGTAAATGTCATTTGATCCGGGTCACAACTTGGGTTGGACATGTCACAGTAGACGTTTCCTACAGGTCGGCAGCGGATGTGGTGTGTCAGCTAAGTGTAACTCACTATCAGCCACAAGGTGTAGGTGTAGCTATATGTATATGTGCCTGCAAGTGCATGACTGTGGCCAACATCAATGCAAACAAGATCAGCACTGTACCCAGGCAGTGTCACCCAGCTGCAATCACCCAAATGGTGATGGATGGCCTGTGTTGTCCACTTGGCAATGCAATGCAGAGCTAGCAGGGCCTTTGGCCATGCTTGTTTGTACATATCAGACAGCACGGTAGTGCTGTCTATGTAGGGATGGCAGGGGTTGTTTGTATGCTGTAAGACAAAAAAAGTTGCGCAACTCCTGAATTCTCCTCCTCCTCCTCCTCCTCCTCCTCCTCCTCCTCCTCCTCCTCCTCCTCCTACCCCTCCCCCTCCCCCTCCTCCTCCCCCTCCTCCTCCTCCTCCTCCTCCTCCTCCTCCTCCTCCTCCTCCTACCTCCTACCTCCTCCCTCCTTCCTCCCACCATCCCCCTCTCCCTCCCCCCTCCCTTCCCTTATTCATGTGCATCCACATCATCTTGCATGCACATTGACCAGGTCTCAATACCTCTCTATTTTACTAAGACATATTTACTGAGCTAGGTGACTGTCATGTTTAGTAATCTTAGTTGATTGTTAGCTGTCATTATCATTCTCTCCTGTACTTGTTCGTTGTATTCTGTGCCATTTCAAACTTATTTGTCTTTCCTTGTTCATTTCATCCACTCTACTGCTATTCTTCCACCATAGGAGCTCAGCCAGATAGACTTACTTTACGCCTGGCTGTTCGTCACAATAACTATGACACGTGTCAACTACTTGTTCAGAATGGTGAGTAGTATTCCACTGTAATAACTAGGGCATACATTAAAATGCAACCAGCCTCGCTTGAATGCATATAGCTAGTGAAGTACAGTGCATGAGCGTAACTTGACCAGGGCAAGTACATTTTGGGCAATAATAGAACTGCAATTTGCTTTCACTGGCTGTCAGAAAGAAGGGATATAGCAAGCCAGACGAAGCACTGGATGGTAGCAGACCCATCGACGCCTACATATTTGGAGCTGCGCAGGGAAGCCAGTCCCTGCTTAACTAACCACAGTGCGCATTTTGCGCTTCACCTGAGGGAACAATGAAAGTGTTCCCAGCCACGTGGGGCAAATGATGTCAGTCAATATGGCGGAATTGCCAACAGGCGTGTAGCCCTCGCTGGAGCAATGAGCGATGTTAAGAGCATTCTGAACGCAGCGTGCAGCGATGAAGTGGAGTGTTGAGCAGTTTTGTGGCTGATGGTGGCCAAGTAGAGCGTTTTGTTGTTGTGAGCGCCTGCGGAGAACACCGGGCTATTGTGCAATCTAGGTGTTTCGGGTTGACTGGGACGTATATACATACAGTGTAGTCCACCTTATTCAAATTCGCTTAGGACAAATTTTTGCTTATTTCAAACTTCTGCTCTGGTCCCGCTATCAGCTAATACAAAAAGGAATTCTCATAAATCAAAAAACCTGATAAATCAAACTTACTTTGTGCTCCCCACAGATTTGAATTAGGTGGACTACACTGTATTATACATATATACATACATATATACAAACGGGGATGACAACACATCACAATTACTTGCCTCGCCTCTCAGCTCAGCAATTATTTCACATACATTCAGTTATTCAGGTGACAAAAACCCTTGGGGTGAATCGTCCTGAACCTTATGCAATCTATGTTCTGTAATTTGCTCAAAAGTCCTTGCCTTCACTACAGTACTTGTCTGTGCCCTGTATTTTCCAGTGTGTTTTATGAAATGATTTCAGAACATAAAGGGAAAATGTCGATTCTGGTGGCAGAGCATGCAATCTATGATGGTTGACTGTACAGTGAAAACTAAGATGGTGACTTTGTAAGGCATGCAGCCACCTGTCCATAGCAGACATCCTCCCTGGACCCAAATATGCATGGCACTGAAGCATTACAGTCAAAACAGCCATCTCTCTGTATATAAGTAATAGTTTAATTGCTACCAAGAGGTGTCTGAGCGATTTAGAGCACGAAGCTCGAGGGCGCTAAGCACCCGAGTGCTGAGTGGTCTAAATTGTGTAGAGACACCGATTGGTCGCCATTTAAGTGATATAGATCCAAATCCATTTGCTTACCCAATCATTTCGCTGTCCTCTAGCTTCTTGACGGCGTACGCATGAATGACGTTATGATACGATGATAATTGCCCCTGCGGAGTTCCTGCAGATGGTTATATGGGATTTATAAACCCCTGCGCTCTGCCCGCAACGTACCTTATGAGATTTATAACCCCACGCAACATACAATTATGGGATTTAGAATCATGTGTGAAGCAGTTGGAATACTTCTCAGAGATTTAGAACCATCATTTGGAGGCCTGTTACCATGGCAATGGGATCAGGTCAATTACAACAGGTTGCAGTCGTATAGGCATGTTTCACTGTATTACACTTCCATCTTTGTATTGATGGTATCCCAATTTTCATTATTATATACTGAATGTGTGATGTACCTGCTATAGTATGCTGTATGATGAGTAGGGAAGTGTTCTATAAGGTTACACTTTAGTATCCATAGTCAAAATGGTGGGAAGTGTGATGATATTTGAACATGTGCTCAAATTGAAGTATCCTATCATTTTTTCTCTGTAACTGACAATGTCTGACATGTGCATCCACAATGAGTATGGTATCAGCTTGAATGTGCACTAACCATGTTTCAAAACCTGTCTACTTCGGTAAGTACTAGTTACTACATGCCTTCAATGGCATATTGCATTCACTACACTATACTCAAGGGCGTGAAGTGCCCAAGGGCGAGTGCATTAAATATGCAATATGCCATTGAGAGTGTGTACTAAGTAGGTTATTGTAACATTAATTGCCCTATGAATTCTTGGTACTTTGGAACCTTTAGCTTGTAGACTTGTGTACAGTTGCAGCATTCACAGTCTTCCTTCTGCTATGGCTAAGCACACAAATTCAAAAAATACTCCAGCGATAATGAGAACCAAGTCCTACCACACAAAGAAAACGATTTGATTTCAACATGGAAGATGATGATTTCAAAGAGTTAAGCAAAGGCTCTATTCCATCCAACACTGCTGCCGATATGCACACGTGCCTATTCCAAGACTGGCTAAGGATGGGAATGACCATTTTCTGGAAGAGAAGGTACCGATGATTTCTTGTTGACCGATGACCACGAAAGCCTTTCTCTTTAGTTGCGCAATTTTTGCACAGAAATATGCAAGGTGCACAGTACTTGATATCCTCCATGCACCATCCTGCACTACCTCCTTGGTATCCAGCACCGCAATAGAGCCTGCAAGCAGAGTAGATCAACTTATTCACAGACAGCGACTTCAGTTACTTGTAGAGTTTGTGTTCCTGTTGACCTTGTAAGTGCCAATTGATTTGCAAGTTGTGTTTACACATTGCTAGCCATATATGGAAAATGGGTGGGATGCATGGGAATAGAATGTCTACTGCAGCAGTGCTGTTCCCACCTTAAAGCCACATATGGAGGTGTTGGAGGTACTTACTGCTGTGCTGGGTCACCTACCTGTTTACCTGCACACCTATACCTTTGATCTGTGATCTCATCATGTGATACTTGCATACATATATTTACTGAATTTATTGATCATCATGCAGGTTCAGTAATCTATTTGATGCATAGCAGTAGCTGTCCTTTATCATTTTCTTGTATAAACGTTCAATATTCTATGCCATTTGTGAAGTATTTGCCTTTCTTGTTCATTTTGTCAACTCTTTTGCTACTCTTCCTCTTTGTAGGAGCCCAGGCAGATGATGCTTTATTCTGGGCTGCTGCAAACAACAACTATGTCATTTGTCAATTGCTTCTTCAGAATGGTGAGTAGTATTTCACTGTAATTTCACATTCGTTCAGTCATTCAGCTGAAAATGACACTTGGGTCAAAACGTCCCAAACCTTATACTATTCATGTTGCTGAAATGTCTTTGCCTTCACTTTATTACTAGTCTGTGCCCTGTATTTTCTCCACAGATGTATAATACCTTCTCCAGCTGTCTGTATACAATTGTTAACAATGTAATGTGTCTGTAATGTATCAGTCTGTATGTCTTGTTGGTATGTCAATTAGTGTCATCACTATAGCAAGACGTAATGGTAGCCAATACATGCATTCGCATTGTACCTTCATAGAACTGTGCCTGTATATAGATGAACATAGCAATTTACTAAAATGGGACTGAAGTCCTGAAGAAGCAGGGCATTGGTTCAAAAATGTGACAAAGGTTTCTCAGTACTGCATGAGCTGAAAATGTCAATAGACTGAACTTTGCTTGTGGAATCCACTATCTTAACATGAACATGTGCAGGAAACTGTGGTCGCATATTCGTTACATACTTGTTGTATAACCTATAAAAGAGCTATCTATTAGTTAAGCTAAAATGCTTTATAAGCAGAATACTGAGGAGTGAAAGCAGGACAGATCCCACCTAAACCGGGACACTTACCTGGTGAGCTCCTCCCAGTTCTGATACAATCTTGTCTGTTAGTTCATCAATAGTGTGTTTAGTCTCAAAGTGACCCAAGACATCCAACAGGGTCTTTCAGGTCACACTGCTACCATGCTCCAACCTCCAACCAAAATTGCATCGTCGACACCTATGGTAGACACTGCTCTATTTTAACGTGTATGACATGATGTGATGGAGAGTGTGCTTATACATTCTAATTGTCAGTTTAATTAAGCTTGCCGCGGCAAGCTGACTATTGGAATGCTGGGAAGAGCTCACTCCACAACCATCTTTTGCCAAGGCCAGTTAATAAAGTGTGTATGGCCTAATGTTTAGTTCAGAACACTTGTGAATGTTATGTAAAGTTTACATATTAAGTTCAGTACTGGTAAACTGTTTGGCAGCCATTTTAAGCACAACTGTGCAGTTCAGTGTACAGTTGTTCTTAGACATACCACAGTAAGACAAGGCATTTGGTGCTTCAAATGGCTGTGATACTGTTTTTGCCTGTGGCAACCCCTATATGGCTTTCATTTTGACATTAATGTATGGCTTCGTGCTATGCTTCTGGTGGTATGTTGGTGGGTATGTCAGTATGTCGGTTGAAGATAGGGAATTTATAATGTCAGCCATTTGGTTTGCCTCTCTCACCCCGGAAGGGCTGAGATGTTGTTTCAGGGTGTGTTCTAATGATTGGGCAAAAGTATCCTATCAATGTTCATCAATGTCTATATAGTATCAGCTTGCATGCATATTGACCTGGTCTGATAGCCTGTCTACTTAGATAAGACAACTTCTGCTGAGTTCGATGGCTATCATGTTCAGTAATCCAAATGTTATTCATAGGTGTAAGAACCCTAGGGTAGTGACCTGCCCCCACAAGTTCTTATCAGGTGGGCATTGCCCCCCCTCCCCCCCCCCCCCCCCAAAAAAAAAGTTGCTATTAGCTGTCAGAAAATTTGCCAGACTCTATAGTCAGGCATTGACCTCTTATGTGATGCCTGAATACCCTGGGCTATAAGGGATCTTTCTGAAACTGACCACCTTGATCAAACTTCTGCCCCCACAGTGTAAAACATCTTCCTACGTCTATGTTATTTGTCTTTCCTTGTTTATTTTGCCCACTCTACTACTGCTTGTCCTCTGTAGGAGCTCAGCCAGGTGTTAGTGATTTATATCGGGCTGCTCGTCACAGCAACTATGACTTGTGTCAACTACTCATTCAGAATGGTGAGTAGTGTTTTCACTGTATGTAGCTCAGTGCTAGTCTGTGACCTGAATTTTTCTGCAAGATGCAAATGTGTTTCCCTGTTATGAGACAGTGTACAATTGTTGAGTATGTATATATTATTTTAGCCTGCATGTTGATGGCGTTGCAATTGGTGACATTTAAGATTATGTAGGAGTCTGGTCAAATACATATATTCACATATCCTTATTATCTTTAATCTTTTCCAGTCTGTGCATTCGTTCGTTTGTTTGCTTGTGCGTGGCACTAAAAACGGGCATTTGATTGGACGACGCAATGACGTAACTGCAAACATAGCCGCTCTGGCAGTGTGCAGGTGCCTTGCAGCCAGCCGTCTCTTAGACACTCCACGCTCCTCAGTTTGGGCCTCCCAGGCGCAGTGCGCACTTGTGCAAAAGTTTACTGTTATTGTCTGGTGCGAGGGAACTGCTCTGGCTATCGGTACATGGGTATTTTTGTTACGTTATTTGGGTACTTAGCTGTCAGCGGTCTGGGCTGCTGAAAGCCCTTCCTCTATGGCAAAGTAAGCTATTGGACAGAGAGCTTGGTTGGCTTCGTCACTGCCTTACTGTCTAAGGAAAGACATGACCAAGCAATTCTTTTAACATGGTGTAGGTGTAGCTAGCTATATGTATAGCTATGTGCATGCAAGTGTATGACAGTGGCCAATGTCAGTGCAAACAAGATCAGCACTATACCCAGGCAGTGTCACCCAGTTGCATGCAATCACCCAAATGGTGATGGATGGCCTGTGTTGTCCACTGGGCGACGAGATGCGGAGCGAGAGTGCGGCCGAATATGAAATAGTTAAATGCTGGTGTCTCTGAGATTTAGAGCATGAGGTGCCCGAGTGCTGAGTGGTCTAAATCTTCAGAGACATTGATTGGTCAGCATTTAAGTGTTATGGATTGCAGTGTTCTGGTCCCAACTTGGGCTGGTCATCTCGCAGCAGACATTTTTTACAGGTCAGCAGTGGATGTGGCACGTCAGCTAAGTGTAAGCTTACTCACTATCAGCCACATCAGCCACAGGGCTTCCCAGAGCGGGGTACATGTCCTTTAACCAAAGCCTGCTCCCAGCTCGTAACCAGTTCATTTCACAGCTCTGGTTTGTAGCCGGAATGTTGCTTTACCGTGTTTCTTGACGAAACAAGCTGGGTAACCTGTACATCGTATGTTGTGGTGTATTAATGAACGGCTGCAGTTCTTTGTCATAAAATTCCTATAAAAATCCAAGTGCGAACGACGTGCCTTAGTTAGAGCCCAGCTAGATGAAATAGAAGTCATTGCGCGAAGGTACAGCTGGGTATCTACGACATTTAATTTTCACGAAAGGAGGCCCATTGCCATGGTAACAGGATCTATATGTATATGGTATGGTGGTTGCGCAACCATAGGAACTTAAGTATTGGCAGGTGGTCCCATATGTGGCTGCATCAATTGAAAATGGGAGCTTCTGCACGTTATGATATTTTACGAAAATGGCCTCTTTCACACTTGGATGGTAAAGTCATAGTCGTTGCTGCCAACCCTACAATTTGTCACTGGGCTGTACTATGGTTAAATTCTGTGCTTGTGAATTTCGGTGCCTTTTTCGTGTTCGCAGCAAGTATATGGTTCTTTCGAGTGAATAGTTACATGATGGCATTGAGACAGCCACAAAGCTGCAAACCGGCATGGAATCAGACCTCAGCACTGCCTTTCTACTACCAGCACACCCTCAGGACAGATGTCCAGCCTAAACAGTGTGATTCGGTGAGAGTTCTGACAAGCAAGAGATCTTGGAAGTGAGCGCAAGCAAGGAGGACAACGGAGCAGGCACAGAGGATGACAAAGAAGGTATGGAGGACGAAGGGCACAGTCACGAATAACGACGGGGAGAGTATGGACAACAGTGCGAGAACAGTGAACAACAGTGCGAGTATGGACGAAGACGATTCAGATGTGATCCAGATACTAATCAAGCTATACTGAATATTCGTGAACATTGCTTCAAAGGAGAATTCGAGGAAATGACAATGACAATTGTAATGGGCCACCTGGCAATGGAGAGTGCTATCCCCTCCAGTGAAGTTGCTTACAAACAAAGGAACAAAGTTGAAGAGGCCTGTGGTAGCAACAAAGGCTGCACACCTGCACCAAATGTACTCTAATTATATGTACCAGAAAGTCGTTGTAAAATTTGGCATGACACATATATGGAAAATCTGCCATATTGCTGTGACGTCACAGTATGCTTGCCGTACACTTGTGTCAAAATGCTTGAACGGGTCACACGCTGTGTGAGAAGACAATCACCGACTGGCTTTCGCGCCCCTCTTGCTGATGAACTCGCCACGATGCATCACAAATGCGTTGCTGGAGGATGTAGTAGGGCCAGTGGAAGCATAGATCTATGGTGGAGGCAACGGTCGCTGTTTCATTTCACAAAGAGCAAAAGTCTGAAGAAGTGGTGGCCAGCAGCTGTTGGCAGGGTCCATTGTATTTTCTGTGCTTGGTAAGACTCTCCTGTAAGATAGAATGCCTTTGGGATTGCGACTGATGCCCTACCTACCCCTACCTTTTGGTCTAAATATTCTAGCAACAACCACTTTGCTCACTCTAGTACATCCGTCAGAATCCTAATGGCACTCTAACTTACATGAGAGTCTTTCCTAGCACAGAGAAAGCCAATCGAGAACACGACAAATCGCTGCAAATGACGAAAGGGTTAGTAGTAATTTTAGGATGATGAAAAAGGTGTCCCAGGGCCATTTCGGTGCCCCCACCACCTGGTGTTCTGCGCAGTTGTGCTTGGTAGGGACATAGAGTTTTCCTCTGAACCTTTTGCTGTGACCAGAGCTTGCATGTGCCTTACTACCTAGCAAGTAGGAGTGGAGAGATGCTTATGTCTCATGATGTGCAAGCCAGTGACCTGAAGTACGTGCTGAGTGCTCCGAAATAGGTTTTCGATACACTTCGTATTTTCAGCTGTTACGCCTTGTAGAAGGTGACAAATTAGCTCTAGGCTGGTGTACCATCTCTGTTTCGTGTACCCTTATAACAGTCCAAGAATGGTGCAAATCAGCATTTGTAGGGCTGAGGACGGGCGTCACCGTATTATTGGTCGTGTCGCAAAATAGATGTCATGCCATACGGCTGCGCAAACCGCATGCCCAGATCTATTTTAGAATCAGCAGGGGTATCTCCTTCATCGTCTCAAGAAGTTTCGCCTTCATCGTAAGAAAACAACTCGCAGGAGATAATGATTTCTTGTTCAGTCCGTTGCCTGGCCTACTCTCCTCCATACTTGTGCAAACATTCCGGAGCCTACTGTGACGTCACAATGTTTTAGCATTGTTAGGCTGGAAAACCGGAAACGCCCACGCATAGTTGGTCTTTTTTGCAACTTTGCACCCTTGTAACTCCCCGATTGTGAGGCAAAGGACACTGAAATAGGTATCATTGAAGATGTTTCATAAAGCACTATCAATATGAAAATTTGAAGAAACTGTGACAGTGGATGTTTAAAATAAATTAAGGATATAGTACAGTAGGTTGGTCCATAGCCTCTACATATGACCTTGGTGCTAATATTTACCTTGGCGTATTGTGCTTCAGTAAATATGTAAGTACCTCATTCGTATATATCAGCTATGGACCTCCCTACCATTCTATATGTATTACATAATGAGTACATAGAACTGTGCTTTTAGATCCTATGCTACTTTGTTGAATGGAGTGGCGTATACATTCTAATGGTCTGTTCTGTTATGCATGTATGTCTCCGCTAGCAAGCTGAACATTGGGAATGGTTGGATAGCTCCCCATCCACCCTACAACTCACTCCTCATCCACTTTCGGTTAATTAAGGTACACAAATGGATAGAGTATGTACATATTCGATCCTTTGTCCAGAAATTCTTTGAAGCTATGGCTGATGCGTATTTCACTTGTTATTGTCACGTTTGAAAGTATAGATGCCGATATGGTATGAGAAACTGAGTGCATGGCAGCCTTTTAGAGCACTGTTGTGCACTTCATTATACACTTGGGCTTGTAAGACATAGCATTCACACATGCATGGCATACACACACACACACACAAAAGACACACACACACACACACACACACACACACACATTATTATAATCAGAAGGGTAACTGTGTGCGCTACGCCTTTCAATGCTACAGATGGTTGAAAAGTGTTTGCGTATACAAATCATGGTGCTCACGAGTTTCTATGTTACTCCTGTCATGTGTCTCAGGCGTGAAGGCCTCCAAGGCAGATGGTCATTATTGAAGAAGACATGGGTATAAGTATAAGTCAATGACCTGTTGGGCCTGTCCTGAAACCTGTTCAAAAGGCTAATCTCTGGATTTTATGCCTACCAGCCTTCTACACTGTAGTGTCTTATAGGAGACTGGGAGAACGGGCCCTATTGATTGCAACCAGTGAGTGCCTTTCCCAACTGGTCATTCCGCAAAGATGGAAGAGCCACAGACAGCTATTTAACCTGATTGGGGCTCGGCTACTCTTGTATCCACCACCAGATGAACACAAGAGTGAATATTATTGGGGGAAGCTTGAGACACTACAGTGTAGAAGGCAGGTAGGCATAAGTTCCAGTGATTTGCCCTTGGTTTAACGTACTTGGCCTGTCCATTACAGTGGCCTACGTAATAGTTATTGTATGGTCAACTATGCATTGGCATATTTATTGCTTGAGTCCCTAGGGCAAGTGCAATAAAGAGCCAATGCATAGTTGACCATACATTAACTTACTTGCTCTATGCACCCTTCTGTGCTTAGTTCGGGTGGGACGTTGCTTGTTACTCGTCTTTCAGCAGCTGCTGTAGTCTACTTGTCATTCGGAGGAATGTGATATGGCTGCTAAACAAGCTCCTGACCAGCATCACATTGCCTATCACCATCATTTTCATAACTGTGTTTTTGCTTTCTTGTACCAATCACTGAGGATTGTATATATTTGGAAGGTACTGAAATGTTTGGAATTGTGTGAACTTGGCTGGGGTACCTATATTCAAATGAGTCAGACCTACCTAGCCCATTTAAAGCATTGCCATGTGCATAGGAATACATGCAGAGGATTGGTATGCCGTTTCATTGTACAATGTATTCTCCTGTTCTTGTAAAGGGGCACTGGCGGATACCAAAGATATGGAGAAGAGGAAGGCCATTCATAAAGCACTGAATAACCATGACTGGGGAACTGCTGATGAGCTTTTGTCGAAGATTTGGTCAGGTATATGCTTGAATAACTTGTACTGTGTGTCTCCCATTTCTCCTGGGCAGATCTGCTTAGTGTAAGCATAGGTCCTTCATGGATGGGACTGGCAAATTCTAGTAACTGGTACATGTACTAGGTCTGTTGTGAAGTAGCCATGGATTGCTGAACTTTTACAGCACCTAATGATGAACGGGAAGAGAAACCGCACTCGTTAACTATAATACTATGTTTCTATATGAATATAGTTATTGCAGGTATGTTGGGTGATTACAGCAACTTTCAAGCATTCCAGGAGCCATATGCTAGACAGCTGAAACTATTGACATGCCAGTGCATGCAGTGCTTATCACTTGTCTGAATGATACCAAGCATGAGGGACTTCAGAATGCACAGTAAAAGGAATTGGTTTCTTAAAGTGAATAGTGGTATTTCAAGACATCTGGCTTGACTACTATCTGGAAGATTGTATTCAGCTGCATTTCGTTTGTAAGCCGCTATAAGTATACATTAAGTATCATCTTATCACCTACGTCTACATACCTTGCTTACGGTAAGTTACCTTCTTATCATCTACATCTTCTTCGTCATGAATACCCGCTGTGCAGCACACTACCTTGTGAGTGCAATGTGCTTGAAAAATGACCACCAATCATATCATGGTACTACTGTGGCAGCATATAAAGTCAGCGATGCATGTAATATATAGCAAGTAAGGATGTATTTGGCTACTATTTGCACGAGTAGGCAAGACATAGTTGCAACTGCTGCACAAGAACGTGTCTTGGGGAGAAATGTAAAACAATGATCTATTTACCGAGGTGTGTAGAGGCATTGTAGTCAAAATTTTATATAATTAATTTATGTAATTTAGCGAGTTGAATGTAGTTAATGTCAGTGCCCTTGCCCTATTCTCCCAGTCCGTGTCATGAGTCTGAGCGAAAGTGATGTAAGGTCAGATGGTGCAAATGGCCCCGTGGTCGCCGTGTTCTAAAACTCAAAGGATAGGCTTACAGTGGCAAACGAATACAACCCTCGCATCCAGCCCTGCCCCCACATCATGGTCCCCTCCCATCTGCCCCATGCCACGCCTCCTTTGCTGCAGCACCTTCACCATCATAGAGGTGTGGTCCAGGGGGGCTTGTTCCACCTGGCCCAGGGTGCGTGCAATCTATATACAGTACAGACAAGGCAGAGATGTGGGGTGGTACAAACTACATAATTATTATACTCTTCTGCCCGTGTGGTGTGTGTGCAGATGGTCTAGTACTATAGTTCGTACGTTGTACATGCATGTACACCCTAGGGAAGTAGTCATCACTACCCTACTCACACCCATCAAGGTGTTTTGTAAACTGCATAGTATTAGAAAAGGTTGGTTCTCCAATACCAGCTTCACAACAGGGTTGAAAACCTTGCCGACGTTTCGACCAGATGCTCTGGTCTTCTTCACGGCGAAGAAATGTCGGCAAGATTTTCAACCCTGTTGTGAAGCTGGTATTGGAGAACCAACCCTTTCTGATGCCTGAGCCAGCTGAGAAGCCCTCACTTCATGTATAGTATTATAGGAATGTACCAACAAACTATAACACATGCATTTGTGAGTAGATTTTAAATAGACAGCCTGTGCACTTCGTGCTGTTTATGGATATTGACTTAGTGACCTTGCGTTAACGCGGAGTGGTTGTGCTTCAATAGCTGCTCCTATTCCCGACTCTCTCTTGAACGATTGCTTTATGCTTCATATGATATTGCAAAAATGCATGACGTTTAAACGTTCCCTTCCAGTTGCACTTCAAGTTCTGCAAACTATCTATTACCCTTACAATGAAAGCAGACAGGATGGATTGGGCAATTGTGGAAGCTTATCTATGTACACACGTACCTCTTCCTTATCATGTCAAGGTCTTCGTACTTACAGGGTAAGATTAATTAGCATCTAGTGATTTCCTGCCCGCTGGTAATCTTTGGAATATTTTATGTGGCTTTTACAGAGGCCATACATAGGCTTTCTGTAGCTAATACTATAGACTGCAAAGGCTTGCAGTGGTCAAAATTACTCATGGGCAGCAAAGGTAGCAAAGGGATTTGTTGATTCTTGCAGGCAATTGTAACTGAGCGCAAATTAACCTATTAATCAGCACAACAAAATGGATTGTTTGACTGATAGCTATGCTGTTCAATTGTAGAGCTCTGAATGGCATGTTTTTCATTTCCTTGCAACTCATGGGTATATTTGTCAGATGGGGTGTTTAATCAATTGTATTGGTATGCACTGAGGAATGATGATTGTTCCAGATTGGATAGCTAATCATGTCATAGTGGAGCTGCATTAACTCAATACTGCTGTGCTTTAATATTGTGCATGTAGTAAATACATGCACCTTATGACTAGCATAAATGGTGGGGCTCATACTAACCTCATACACCATACTTCGGCACCTGGGTTATGACATGTTAAGCTTCAAGATGCATTTGGGTACCACCCTTAACTTGCATCAATACTTTCCTCTTGCTCAATGTGTAAGTGCACATCGAAGCACTCACTGCCACCTATTCTTGTATGTACACACCGTGTGTGAAGTACCGATCCATTGAATTAATTGTCAAGCTTTTCTAGACCCTCTTTGCCTTTCTGGTGTAAGTGCCCAGAGGTGAAGTGGGTCTAACATGCTAGAGTATGAAATGAGCTGCCAAATAATGGCCACTACTGCACATGTTCCTAGATGTGCTGCAAAAGGCTCATAAGCATCATCCATTCAAAATAGCTGAATGGGCATGTAATGTGCATGCCTATATATTTGACACATACATGCAATATTGGGAGAGAATAATTTGACAAAATGATATGTTAATGTATCCCTAAGGTGTGAAAAAGTGGTGGAAAGTCGGAATAGAATTAGTCTGGCTTGCTAGACTGTCCCATCTACACGCCGAGGGCGATGAATGGTAGGGACGGTCTAGCCACAGTAACGATTAGTTCACACCTTCGCATTATCAAATTTTATATATTGTATTGTGCAATTCATAAGCAATACTGTACGATAAATCTAATTAATAAGTCATGTGATAAGCCTAAACTGCAATGTACACGGTGAAATTCCAGCGTTTAGCACTCATGAAGAGGCGTTCCAGCGTATGTAAATACCGTTTGTACCGTAAATGTTGTGACGTCACGATTCGTCATGTACCGTTTAATGTTAAATGTTAGCGCGGATCTAAAGCACTCTAATGGGCCGAACCATGCATCGGGCGGGATGGTGTAGTCAAGCGCTTTTGCAATTGCTGCTGCCAACCACTAGAACAGAAGTAAATATTAGTGAAAGGCTGATAGGCTAACGGTAGTGGGGATAATACTTGTGACGGCTCATCATCCGACCAAGGAATAAGGTTGTCTCGCTCGCATTCTAGCAGTGCTCTAGCATTCAGAACCGGCATGAAGCAAAGAAGCGTACGTTGCGAGATACCACTGCTGGTGTATTCTAAATTCTAAACAAGTGAGTGGACCATTGCAACCCTCTCCTTGGTCGGTCGGTTGACCTCCACCCAAGAGTGGAAGTGGATGGATAGAGTGAGGAATAGCTGAGCTCCGAGCCCTTGTCAATCACCAAAGCCAGAGCGCAGCCACAGCCACGAAGACCCACTCTTGTGTAACTGAAGTTCCTCAAGCCAGTAAATAGTATTAGCACGAATTCCTGCCAAACGCATCAGTGGTCGAATAGGTGTGAACTAATTGTTACTGCTGCTAGACTGTCCCTTCCCAGCCCTAAGCACCCAGATGAGACAGTCTAGCAAACCAGACTAGAATAGAATGTATCATCAGTAGAATGTATCATCTATTATTGTCAAGGGAAATAATAAGGTGGTCAGAAATCATTGTCAATAGTACCTTAGATATTACCTTATTACTTTAGTATTTATGAAGCAGATGTGCTCCTATTACATCTACGTCGACCCTTTTCCTGTATAGTGCCTAAGATGAAGACATGGATTTCAGATTATGAAAATGCTGTTCGCAGACAGGGATCCGTTGCCATTAATGTTACTGGAAACATCTTCATGGGTCCACCTGCAACTGGAAAGTCCTCATTGAAACACCTCCTAGTACACAACGAGTCAAAAGATATTGAAATCAGCACGCCAATAATGGAAACGCCTGCCATTGTTTCACTCTCATTGGAACAGTTTGCAGTTCAGGAGTCCTCCTTATCTTGGAAGGCAATGTCAGAGGAGACCATGGCTGCTTCCATTAGGATTGCTTGTCGGGAGTATGAGTACCAGTATGATGAGGAAGGGCATCGAGGCAGTTCTGAAGCAAGGGGTCAGCCTGTTGTTGAGCAGCTATCTTTGTCTGCACAGGCTCAATTGGAAAAGGAATTGCCACAAGCAATTACTGCATTGGAAAAGGTGCACACAGCTTTCCTGAGTAAGTTGGGAACAGGAATTGAAGAACAACTACTTCAAGGTGCACGTTTTGTGCATCTCCTCGACACTGGTGGGCAGCCCTCTTTCCAGGATGTTCTGCCACTAGTCCTCAATGTCCCTTGCACCTATGTGCTGGTGTTTGATGCATCTCAGGATCTGGATCAGCCACTACGCATCACATATCGACCTGATGATGTCACGGTAGAAGAGCAGGCCACCTCGGAGACAGGGTGGGAGATGCTCCTGCGCTTGCTGTCCAGTGTGCACACATTGGCCTACAAGTGCTCCAGCAGCATGGCTGAATTTCAGGAGAAGGGTGGCCATCTGTCACAGTTTCGTATTCTTCTAGTTGGCACATTTAGGGATCGATTGGAGAAAGAAGGGAGATTGCAGGAAGCAGTCAAGTCAATTAAGCAGCACATCAAGCTATTGGAGAAGAAGCCATACTATAAGCACATTGCACAGGATTCCACTGGGCAGGCATTCTTCCTCATCAACAACAGGATGCACCTCAATCCTGATGGATGCACCGAGGTAGAACAGACCTCCATGAGTGATCTCCGGCGATCTCTTTCTGATCCTGCAGCATCTCTAACACTGCAGGTTCCACTTGGATGGTTTCACTTTGAGCTCACAACTCGCTTAGTTGAGCAGAAGTTCTTTCATGTCTCAGAGCTCATGCAGTCTGCACTTGAGATGAAGTGTGTCTCTGGAGTGAAAGAGTTTCAAAGTCTCCTCACACTGTTCCACTTCCTGGGATTTTACGCATATTTTGAGCACGAAGGAATCTCTGATATCGTTTGCACAGACAATACCGTTTTTCTCAAGGAGGTATCCAAGTTGTTGGCCATCCAATTCTTACAATCACCCAAATCTCAAGCAGTGGAGGCATTCAAAGAGAAAAGCATCCTCTGTTTAGATGAGCACCTCCCCAAAGAGCTGGGCCTCAGCAAGGAGCTAGACCTACAGTGGCTCCTTCGTGTCCTGTGTCATCTTGGGATCACTGCACGCATCACATCAGATGTTGGTCCACCCAAGCATTTCTTCCCTGCTGCCCTTCGTCCACGAGGAATGCAGGAGTTGTTGGTTGGAAGTGTGGCCCCTCTCCTGGTAGCTTTTGCATTCAAGGAAGATGCGTTTCTGGTTACACATGATCTTCCTCGAGGTATTTTCTGCACCCTGGCAGTGGAACTTGCTAATAGGGGCTGGACGGTGATTCCAGAAGAAAGCACTCGATTGGCCATCAAATTCCAGTGGAAGGAGCTGTGCATAGTTGTTGAAGAGTCAGTGGGATCCATTCGTGTTGTTCCAGTCATCTCTAATTGCACCACTTGTGATGCTGCCAAGCTGCATGATCGCTGCTTCGAGGTGATGTCAACCATCAATGATGCAGTCCACAAATCTGGGCGGGCTGTTTTCGGTGACCATTTTTCTGACAGAGCTAAAGTGGTTTTGGGTTTTGTTTGCCACTGTGAAATCCAGTCTCCTCACCTTGCCGTCCGAAGTGGTGACAGCCTTGTCTGCCATTTGTCCCGGAAGCACCAAAGATACCTGCAACGACATCGAGTCTGGTTTTCACACCTTGAAGGAGCAGAGGTGAGTATGTCCATGAGCTGCACAGCAAGGTGTGATGGCTAGGTTAGTCTGCATGCCAGTGAATTTGCCTGTACTGGAGTACATCATTAACAGTGTTTCTTCAACATCCTTATCCTTCAGCTCCGACCACATGAAGCCTATCCTGAAATCCTTTACTTGTGTGAGCCTACTTCACTGCAAGATGGAAATGGAGAGTCATCTCAGAAACAAGGTAGGTTATTTTGAGTTTTACAACCTTTACTACCCCACTGTGGGACTCACAGCACATTTATAGAACATGTGCATGGGATGATCTGTATCCTTTCAAAACAGTTGGTAGCCTCCACTGACCACACAGGCTGAGTGATCTATGTATAATGCACATTGGTTGTGAGTTACTTTCTGAAATTGTCTAGCAGACAGCTTGTTTGTGGAGCCACTTCAATTGATCATGCCTTGATGCAGCCTCACTCACTGTACTCCATTAGGGACATGGGTGTGTGTGTGCTTCTGGTGTGGAGGTGGTCTGCCTATGCTTTTGTATTTCAATCTATAGCATTTTGGTGCAGGCAGGGCTCTTAGGCAGTAACACTTGACAAATTGTTGATACACACTTTGCAGTTGAGAAATCTCCCAGATGCTACCATATGTTTGTATGCAATAACAAGCACCTCTTCCCGCCTACACAGTAGTGGCCTATCTTTGCTGTTCATTCAATGTGCCAGTTCACTAATGTTGTTGAGTTCAGTAAAAGGGATGTGCACCACTGTGGCCTATGGTGTTACATCACTTCAATTTGTTTCTTTCATGTGCTTCCCCCTTGTACAGTGTCTGTCCCCCAATCTACATCGATGTTAACTGAGCCTCACCCCATGGTTAAACAGCGGCCCAATAGGCCAACAAATGAACAGAGTAAGCCTTCATTCACTTCAGTTATGCAACCTTAGTCATGAGCGTGCTAGGATTGGCCTTTATCTGTGTTAAAATGTCATACAGAAGAAGTGATGTTAACCCTTTATGTGTGCTAATTTGAACTTCACACTGGGTCCAATATTGTACAGCTTGCATAGGCCATATGTAGGATTGCTGTCAAAGCCATGTCCATCACATGCTATGTGTTAGAGATTCCCTTCCTACTACACTGAACCACTGAGCCCTGACTAGAAGTGCAGACCACTTGCTTGTGGAGTTATGTCCGACTTGTGGGCACACTTCATTGTTCAGCATTTTGCTGTCCACGAGGTACCAGGATGGACCGTGTAGTTGCCAGGGTGGAATTTCAAGCTATATTAGCATTTTAGTACCAAGCAATTTGTGTACTGTTTGCCACTGACTGGTGTCTCTGAGTGGTATGTACCTCACTTCCATGAGTATATCCTTAATTGTACCTATGTAGAGTCCCCACCCAACGAGGCTGTGACTGACGGTGCTGTGAAGGATGACACTTTGTCACAGAGAGTGAACGGTAGGTGTGACTAAATGCATGACCTTCTATATGGTCTCATGTGCCATCCCCTATTGTTGCACAATTGCTCTTGTGAAGAAATAAGAGCTCTATAGAGTGTGATGTGAAGATATTTGTGTCTTGTTGTGTTTGCAGATCGTTCAGGCCACCTCATGCTACTCCGCAAGTATGTCAGCAGAAAGGCTGCTGGCAAGAGGAGGGCAGTGCTGGAAGGAGTGGGCCTGGACTCTGACGAGATAGAAGCATGTTTCCAGAGCCATCCGCTAGATGAGGAGGGTGCAGTGCAGGCTGGCTTGATCAAGTGGAAGGATGGTCAAGGGCTCCCCTCCACCTGGAAAGTGCTCACTGATGCCATGACATATGCAGAGCTAGCACAGCAACATATTCATGATCTGAAGGCTGAACTCAGTCCTGACTAAGGTAAGATGCATTTTTGAGTTGTCATGCATGCATAGTTTGTGGCTATGTGATGTTGCTGTGTGTTATGACTGCTCAGTCGCCACTTTGATCTAAGTTTCCTTCCTGTTTCACTACAGGAGCTCGCACTTCTCAGCACTATGAAATTGCTAAGATTGTGCACGTGCTCCTTGTGAACTTATGCTGCTACCCATGTACTTGTTTCCTGCTGCATGTTGTTAACAGTGTTGTATAGACTGTATAAACTAAATCTGTGCATGCGTAATTCTATTGTTCATGTTTTAATTAAAGCTTTTCTCATTGAGTGTATGTTATGTTTGTGTACATTTGCTAGTCATTTTTGTACTGTAGCACTTCTGCATTTGGTGCTGTTCTGACATGTTTACTATTTGTGAAGAAACGTTTGTCCTCTAGTCCCACACTGCACCTTGACAGTGGTAGTTTACCGGAGCAAGTATATTGCTGATACCCCACTTAATTGTGATGCTAAATGATACCTTTCCTTGGCCTTCAGATATGCATCAAGTGTGCATGGCGTGTCTGCTACTTTCGCAAAGGGTATTAAGTAATCAAGGAATATGGGAAAGTGTGCATAGTCTAGCTCTTCGATCACCTTCAAATTCATTGCATGCAATTAAACAGTCGTACAATGAATGATGTATACCTACGATACTATACACAATATGACTTGTGCAGGAAAATTGTAACTGCAAGCATGTGCACATGCATGTAGCTGTTATTATGCATGCAGTGTGTGGATTTGTGACATTCGTGATAAATTTGATTTGTATGGTACCATGACCGTGACATTACATATCTATCTTCATGTCTTAATTAGGATATTAGCCATTATGCAAATATGCAGCTGCAGTGGGGGGGGGGGGGGAGGGAGGTAGTGGAGCACATGTAAGGGTGACAAGTGGGACGGATGATTATAAGTGGTGTAGCTATTGATACATGACACGGTACGACAGACAATTCAGAAATGAAGACAGAGTAATTGTCATGAAACTAAGTAGAACCATTGATCAGCACAGTTAATTTAAGATAGCAGTGAGGGTGTATGATATGATTGGTCCCAGAGTGCCAGGTCCTGTGGCTCTTAAGCCTGAGAACCAGGAGAGAAAGAGAGGAAGAGATGGTGAGGAATACACGAGAGGGGAAGGGAGAAGTGAGAGCTAGTGACTGAGAGTGAGGGAAAGTGTAAGGGCACGTACGTCGGAAGGGCTACATGGCTTGCACACATAGCATGTGCCCTATAGCTACCCACCCAATCAATGAGTGCCCCACCCACCCACTAGATCGGAAGGGAGATGAACCAAAGGTCATAGCATGTGTGCCTGAGGACAATGACAGCTAATGGCTATTGTCCAATTAATTGAGAATGAACGATTTGGTGTGCAAAAAGCTCAAAGCATTGAGCAGCAATGTGCTACGTATACACCACGCAATGTCATGCTCTTGATGACTGAAGCCCCAACACCAAACATAGCATATAATAATTATAGCCATACTGCATACAATTGCCCACCAAACATAACTACTAAGCCACACCAAAGAGTGAGTAGAACAAAACACGCAGAAATCAACAGAGAAAACAACGTAAAAATACAAATTTCACCATGAATATAAGCAACCAAAAAATCCACAATCGCTACACAAATCAACCTACAAAAACATGTTACCTAACTACTCCTCCGTACCCTTCACATGGGCAACACTGGATCACCCTACAAGTAGGAAGGGACATAGAAGATTAAACAGCGTAACCACATACACAATCGGAAAGATGTGCAACAAAGGTGAACGACAAAACATATAGAGGTCAGGCTACACAAGTAGCCCCCGACCCACTCCTGACCCACCTGCCCCACCCATTGCTATAATTGCTCACATACACTTACCAGGATAGCACAATCCGACAACTGACAAAATCCCAGAGTTGGTGCAATAAAATCCCGCATCACCACCACCACTCCATCGAAGAAAATGATGGTATGGATGTTGCTCTACTGCCAAATGTCCACTCAAATACTGCTCTGCAATGTGAATGCCTGGGAGGTTGGCAATCTGTGGGAGGTGAAAGGATGTTCACATTGCACTAGTGCATTAATACCTTCCATGTCAGATGGAGATCGTCATGCTATACATCTACTATGAAGTGTGTCCCAACTGATTCCCTCTCACACACAACCCATCGCTGGAGAGACACAGACATGAACACACTGTCAAGGGTGCTGAGGACTCACAGTTGCTTCAAGGCTACAGTTAAAGTGTCTTCATAATTATGACTAACTCTGACTGTGTTAGTTCACTGCACTTAGGATTAGGGTTAACTAACTGCAGCACACACATGCACAGCACACCTCAGTCATGTACCACACACCCTGTCCTAGCCATGGCCTACAAGTGTGGCCATGCACCTCATGACATCCCACACACAACCAAACACATGCAAATGTGGTCAGTTGTGATTGCTATAGTGCACTCTAACCACCACTTCGTGCAGACCACACACAACAAGGCCATTATCAATGGAGACACCCTCCCCTCACTAAACATGTTCCTTCACTACACATGCCCCTCCCTCACTGAACGTCTCCCCTCACTACACTCGTCCCTTCACTGAACACCTCTCACTAATCTGGGGAGTATTGACGCGTCAGGTACACTTGGATGTGTCTGTGTGTTCATGTGTGTGTGTCACTATTCATAGAATTGTGTGCTTCTGCAAATCTATAATTGCATGCACTGATAGCAGTGAGTACACATACATGTGTGTATGTACTGAGTGTGCTGTGTTTGGTAGCACTTTGCATGAGTGTGAACGGCCTCCACTGCAAACTGACATAGCATGCAAGAGCTGTCATCTACATGCAAACTGCAAGGGATGGAGCACTTGTGTGTGTGTGTGTGTGTGTGTGTGTGTGTGTGTGTGTGTGGGCGTGTGTGGTCTGTACTGAATGAACATGATGTACTAATGATACAATCACACTACTGGTATATGTGTACATTACATTGGCCACACTGACCTTTTGGTGTCATCATGTCATGCACAACCAAGGTTCACTAGATCTAGTTCAGTGAGTGCATTCAAGAATGATGTATGCAGTAAAGTTAACACATGTGAACTCACAACACTCTAAAGTGAATGTGCTGTTCACTTGTGCTCTTTATGTGTGGCTGAGAATAGAACACTAACAAACAGGCTATCAAGGGGGCATGACTGCACCATCCCGTGACTACATCATTGATCCAACTCAACACTGTATTATGTCATGTGTGTGCAGCTTGTGCTTCTCATCTTTGTTAGGTTATAGTGTTCTAGGCTTTGTTGAGACAAGGTTGACTAAAGGGTGCTACACAACCTCTAGCTTTGTAAGGGGAAAGACAGCTGATGTGCACTTTCATATCTCTAAACGAGATTGCCTGATTTCATGTTTAGGCTATCAAACAAATGGGAAGCCACAGGCAGTGCTAAGTGCTGGCCACAATCTTGCATAAGGTAGCCTAAAGTGATTAAGAAAACCTACACTTCACCACAGCTCCCCTAGTAGGGCTTGCTTCCAAACACAATTATGACATTAGCTGGTGCAGAGTATAACACAGAGGAGGGACAACCATGGGCAATAACGGACGTCTGGTAGCAGGGTTAGATGCTAGTGAAGCACAAAGTACCATGAGACAGTGTTGTCAACTGTCATCCCATGCCCTCCCCACCCCTCCTCCCCACCCTCAGCACACA
Organism: Ianthella basta; assembly: GCA_964019415.1. Taxonomy (NCBI): domain Eukaryota; kingdom Metazoa; phylum Porifera; class Demospongiae; order Verongiida; family Ianthellidae; genus Ianthella; species Ianthella basta. Next base: position 5,868,801 of record OZ025869.1, read on the forward strand.
GACAGGGAACTACTCTGATGAACACACTAGTACTCACACTTCTGAGCAATACAATGTCTCTCAATCAGTTTGACTGTCCGAGAGATCCAGGTCATCCATCTTGCACTAGGTGAAGTGTCCTCACTGTGTGCCACACTCACCTATCACTCAGCCCCACCCCACCCACTGTCACACCCCATTCACTGCCACACCCCCTCCCTCACCTGGTACACTGTACAGGATGGGAATCTAGCTATCATGGACTGCCTCGACTCCTTTGCCTTCTTCAACAGCCTTCACTGACTATACTATGTGAGAGATGTCATCTAGGATAGTCTACAAGGGTAACCATGGCAACCGAACAATGAAAGTATGTCTGTATACATGCAAACCGCAATTGAGTGAGATGCTTGTGTGTGTGTGTGTGTGTGTGTGTGTGTGTGTGTGTGTGTGTGTGTGTGTGTGTGTGTGTGTGCATGTGCACATGGAGACACATCAGGGGGAGGGGATGGTAGTACCAGCACAATACCACCACACTCAATTACAATGGCTCCACTACTCACAGAGTACTATCCCTTATTGCCTACGCACACACACACACGCACACACACACATACACACACACACACACACACACACACACACACACACACACACACACACACACACACACACACACACACACACACACACACACACACACACACACACACACACACACACACACACACACACACATTAGTACAAATGCACACAAGTACAGTACATAAATATACAATTAATATTGAGTAAAGTATTGGAAGGATAGGCTTGCAGCACATGCTTTGATCTACATGTGAGCCTATCGTTCCAATACTTCACTCAAGTGACCGAGTGCAATGAGCAAATGTCAATTGGGACTAGAAATTATGAAACCACTGTACAAACAAGTACAGTACATAAGTATACAATACACAGATTGTGGACTGTTGTCTGCTGAGCTCTTTGACTTTGCCTGTGATGAGGGTCCCATTCAAAGGTTGGGTCAAGGTTCAGAGGTCAGGTGTAAAGGGAGTGACACCATAGGGGGGATAACCATTGTAAATATACACACAGTATGCTAACATGGAAATAGGCTTGGCTTAGGAAGGCTAGGAGACAACCACTGTGAAATACATATACACACACAACATGCATCACACTTGAATGTACTCTCCTACAAAGGCAGATACACTGGGTGATGTGTGAGATGGAGGCAGTGAAAAAGGCAGCAGTGAAGGAATGGTGTACCCTTAACTATGTGAAGGTTGCTGGGGGCAGTAAGTTACTGCGGCAGACAATGACACAGAACTCAGCTGATGTGATCATGGCACTCTCCACCCAGTGCCCCTCCCCTGCTCTCACTGTTGGCAGGAGGAACACAACGCACACACCATGCATACTAAAGAAGGCAACTACATCTCCATGTTGAAGGGCACCCCTCATCAGTGAGTTATAGCACATACATGGATGTACACGCTTGCTTGGATGTGAATACTGTGAACCAAGCTGTATCCAGCAAATACCCCTGTGTGTTGTGTGTGGGGTCTGTTTGTGCACTATCACAACAAGCATGCCATTAGCTGGTGTAGTGTAAACTGTGTGTGTGTCCACAGCACATTCTTGGGACAGGTCAGACCAGGTCATGCAAACAGTGCAACTTCACCTTTAGCATACACATTAGGCCACTCCTCCCCTCTGGGCCAAAAATAGTCCCCTGCCATAGAAAATCACCCTACCACCCTCTACTGAAAGCCAAGGGTCTTTGCAATGTTGTGCACAGCACCACAGCCAGTCATACAAACCACACAGTGCCATCATCAGTACAATCAATGCACCAGAATAGGTAATGTGTCCCATGCACAAGTTGTGACTGCAAGTGTAAAGAAAGACATGCAGACTACACAGGTGGAGAGTCATGTCGGCTCTACTCATGTTCATTGTTACATGTCTCAGGTCCACCTGCACCATATAAGGGCAATGTGACAGCAGCTGATGGTCACACCACAGACAAGTACAGGTGGCTAGGGGGACAGTGGTACAAGTGAACAACAGCAGGAACAAGGAGAGAGGGAGCAATGGGATTGAATGACAAGCACAGCATTTTGTTGGACCACTGCAGTAGCGAAGGTAAGGAAAACACAGCGGGAGCTTTAGGGGTATAACATAGGAAGACGCGCGATGCGTGCTGTGGAGTTGTGTGGTTACATTGCACCAACCGTACTTGGTCCTCTGCTTTTGCCGATAACATGAAATTAAACTGTCATAGGTGGCGGCACACCTCTGTACGTCAGGCTGGTTACTAGGGGGACTTGAGCAGCACAAGGCGTTCCCATCGGGTCCACGGAACAACACATCCCAGGTGTACATATCTGCATACACACTGTGTCATCTTGTTCATGGCAGACATTTTGTGTCGAGAACGCTGTGCAAAATCCCGCTCCCGGGGACAGTTCGAACATGTGAAATGCGTTCCAGTCATTTCAGCTGCTGGCCGGCCGATCGCACTGGAACGTGATGGCAGAGGCTGCAGCGCCTAGTGAGTTTAGTTTCCCTTTGCTGTTCAGTAAAGTACTCATCTACGTTTGGGATTCTCGAACGGGATGGCAAGATAGAAGCTAGATAGTAGAAGGGCTCTCCCCTCGATCTAGCTACTCAGCGCTACTTCCCAGACATAGCCATTGACGAACGACAGAACTCCTTCCTTTGTCTGTGATGTAGCGAAGGATCAGCCAAGCGTACTCGATCTAAAGCCACCACACGACTCAGCATATCAAGCAATGGACAAACTTAAACTATTCCCATTCTAGCTACACAGCAGGGTCGCCCAGTGCCACGAGCTCCCTATAGCTACGTTCCCTCATGTATTGTTCTAATTTTGCTGGACGTTGACCTTGTCTTCTCATTTAAGACCGGGAATGAACGTCAATTTGTACTTAACACTACGTAGAAGCATAGTCTAATAGAGTGGGCACACTATTGCTAGCTACAAAGCTTTTGTGTGTTTGAAATGACTTAATTTCCGTACGTAGCTACATGCAGTGACATGTCACTAAGGTTTTCACTGCGCACACAGTGTTGATGTTACTGTACATTGTGTCTCCTCCTTTCTGTCAGGTCGTGATGAACTAGGACGCCTTTTGTTGGCTGCCTGTAAGAAGGGAGACAGGCAGGAAGCTACGTCCCTTGTAAAGAAGGGTGAGTGGCTGTGATGAAAATGAAACCATGTACTCTTGTCTTGTGTATTTCTCTATTGTGTGCTGTTCTCTTCTGGATGGTAATCTTACACTGCTTTTACCTGACTGTGTCCTACTTTCACTTTCAGGTGCACCGGTTGACTTTAAACAAGAGGTTACACCGATTGATAGATTGGTGTTTTATCCTCCATGCCTTGTACAACCTGTTCACTTGGCTGCTGCCAGTGGGCAGGTTGGCATTGTTGAAATCCTTTTGAATAATGGTGAGTTGGCATGGTAATGCCATCACTGTGCACAAACTCTGTTACAGCTGTACATTTTGGAATACACCTCTCTCTTACAGCAAGATACTTGGATTTCAATATTATATTATACAGTATAATCTCTTTAAGAAACCCTTATACCGTCCCCTTTGCATGACCAACTGCGAATCATTGAAAGCTGGCTGCATGGCTTTGTAGGAATTCATAGTGCTTAGACAGTTCGTACAGTGTACAAAGGAAGTAAAAACCAGTTTGAGGGTAGCTTATGATACAAAGTGTAGGTAGTTTGCCATTGCTGATCTGACACAGCTCCTTTAGATTGCCTTTTATGCCTGCATGCTTATAGTATACTCTATTTTGTTCTTCCAAATTATTCGTCTCTTGCTTCAATACTTTGTGGTTGGCCTCTGACTGTGTCTTCCATTCCCAGCAGGAAGCTTAGTATAATAAGTGTTCTATGCTCATCAACTCCTTGGTTTAACTGCCGTTACTTAACTCACACGATTCTCATCATGATCGTTGCCTTACTGGTGTTTGACGAAGTCTCCTCCAATTTGTGATTTTAACTAAACAGTGTCTGTTTTTCTAAACTCTTGACTCATGTGTAGAACAGTGCCATATAACAATGTGTACCTTATTAGAATGGGATAGCTGCATTAAGGATACTAATATTAATGGCTACTAACAAAGTTATTGAATTATATATGGCACAAAAATGGTAAAAATGTACCAGCAGAATGTATTTGTATGGGCAAAAGCTATAATACACAAGAAATTGGGAACTGCTATAATCAGTACCCGCAGGTTCCTAGTTATTTTCAAAATACTTAATAGTTATGGATGACACTAAAAATTAGAAGCCAGGTAGTCCAAGACATGCAACCATGAGCTCCAAACACACATAACTTTGTATATGGTGATGTTACAGTATGATAACCATCGAAGTCCATGTATCTATATATGCAAAGAAAACACTCTTATTATAAGCATCATGCCACCAAATAAACCTCTCCAGGTGTGTAGCAATGAGAAGGAAGGAGCAGAAGCTGAAAACTTCAACATGTAGAAAGGGGTCTACATACTTTAGTATACCACATGCTTGTATCACTCCTGGTATTGATAGAAGCCCAAACTGATATACAATGTAACATGTTGCCTATAGCTGTGGTGCTAACTCTTTCTTTTGTTTATGTATAGGAGTACATGTTGACACCAAAGATAACAGGGGCTGGACCCCACTTCGTCATGCTATAGTGGCTGGACAAGTGGCGATGGTGCAGTTCCTCCTGTCCCAACGTGAGTGATTTAGAGAGACAGAGTGGATATCTTGTATGTACGTTTTGTGGTGACTACTCTGTGTCACTGCATTATTGATGACTTGCACTGTGTCAGGCTTTACTAGCTGTTACCCAGCCTGCTAAGTATATATTGAATTGCACATTGTGTTTTCAGGGTTATTTATTTTAGCAATCAATTTATTTTCTGTCACTATCACCTGTCCATTAATGTGAATGATTAGTATGGGGGTAAGAGACTTTTTGGTCACTTGTGTCATGTTTTGTCATTAATTAGAACTGTGACAATAGGTTCAATTAGCAGCTAGCCCCTCGTGTGGTGTCATATTTCATAGACAAACGAGGGAACGGGACTGGCAACACGGACCGGAAGTCTGTGTAAATTCTCTATCTGCAATACTGTGGAGGTTCGTACAGCTTCTGTTTCCATGGAAGGTGTTATTTGATTTTGTCTCACGAGGAATTTGTCTAAGATTCACTGTATTTCGCCGGCCTTACCGCATAGCCGTCGGAAACCATGTGGCATGGAGTGTTCTATACACTGTGAAGTTGGCACCTCATCAGCACACTCGAGCGTCAAAATCCTGGACTCCCAAAAGGGGGCGGTGTAGACGGGAAAACTTGGGAGCGAAGGATTTTGCTCTGGATGAAGTCTACGGTAAGCTAACTGCCATAGAAGTGGCAAGTTAGCTTCGTTGAATTGAACAGATGCCAATTTATCTCAATTCTTTGCGTTGACTGACTGGAATTTTGGTCCAGACGGTAGGGGGTAACGACTGCTTATCGCATCCGATCATATAGAAGTTTATTGGTAGTTCAGAGGCAATACATGGTCTCATAAGGTGCAGAGATTCCTGAAGATGTCCTTCACTGTGCGACAAAGATCTCCTAGGGTGAAAAACGGGTATTTGGACAAACAGCCAGAAATCTCTGAATTTTCTCTGAGAACGAGACTGGAAGCATCGCACGTTGCTGATGGTTGGTGCACAACTATCAAGTTGCTGCCATTTTCCTTGAAAAATGGGTATTTGGACGAACAGCCCGAAATCTCTTAATGAAATGTTCACGCATAAAATGTCACGAAGGTGGGCATTGAAGCCCTTTTAGATGTAAATAGTAGAAGCAATCGAAAGAGCTACATGCTGTTTGTTGATCTGCCATTTTATTTTGACATCACGCGCATGCACAAGTTATTATTATACCATGCAAATAAAATTCGCGATAGATTTTTTTGCAAATTTGCTCCATTAGCGAAATCTGCGAAACTTGATCACAAACATTTTGCATTATATACGGTAGTTGTGCTGTGCCTAAACATCTTTTAATTGAGAAATCTCTATTGTGGTATGCTCCGATAACAAATTATCAATGCTATCAATGCACAGTAAAGACTGCTATAACATCTTATCTTTACATTGTCAAAGGTAGCCTGTAACAATGTACACACATACTATGTAACCTGTACATAGTTCATATGGTGATAACACCACCCATATGTACACAGTGCGTCAGTCTCCAATGTTAGACTCTGACTGTTTGATTGAAGGTTTCTAAAGTTACTCTTTAATATGCCATAGCACAAATAGTGTGAAGTGTGATGTTATTAGAGTGTGATCATACAATTGGCACAAAGTAATCTATCATGTGTTCACTCAAATTGGCAATCCATGTAAATCCACATCAGCTTGCATGCATATTGACCATGTCTCAAAGCCTGTCTACTTTGATAATACATATTTACTGAGTGATGGTTGGGAGCTATGTCGCAATATTTCAAATTGGTCACAGATATTTGGATTGTGGTATAATAAAATTTGACGAGCTTCGACACCCTATTGTTGCCAGGCCCTTTTTCTCTCATGAGCACAAGTGAGAATGGAAATAGGTTTAGGTACGAGACTACTCTTAATTCGCCATAGTACAAAATTAATGATGTGAAGTGAGATGTTGTTTCAGTGTGTGCTCTTATACGATTGGGCACAAAGTATCCTATCAATAGTTCACTCAAACTGACATCAATGTCTGACATCCATGTGCATCCACAGTGAGTTGTGTGGTATCAGCTTGCATGCATATTGACCAGGTCTCAAACACTCTCTACTTACATAAGACAACTTCTACTGAGTTTGGTACCTATCATGTTCAGTAATCCAAATGTTATTTGTCTTTACTTGTTCATTTTGTCCACTCTGCTACTACTCTTCCTCTGCAGGAGCTCAGGCAGACGTGGAGGCTTTATACCAGGCAACTACTCATGAACACTATGAGTTGTGCCAACTACTCATTCAGAATGGTGAGTACTGTTTCAGTGTATGTACTTAGTGCTAGTCTATGTCCTGCATATACTTCAATCTCCTACTCTAAATTTGTGATGTACCTGCTAGTATGCTGTATGGGCAGGGATGTGTTCTAAGGTTACACTTCAATAACCATAGTTCAAATGTTGTGAAGTGAGATGTTATTTGAATGTGTGCTCTGTAACTGTATAGTTTGGTATGGGTAGCTTACTGCATGCATGGCGGACATTTTGTGTACAGCTGTGCACTCCAGTGTGCACTGGTACTTGAAAAACAAACACATTCACATTGGACCCTGTAAAACCAGGAATGGCAGGAAAGGAACAGGGAATGGGGAGTTAGTAATTGGTTTCCACGGTGATCGTGAAACAAGTCCATGACAATTAGCTGTTTTGATCAGGGATCCTTTGGGGTTGAAATGTCTGAATAGACTGATATGTAGATACATCTGACCAAGTTGTGATCAGCTGGAGCTGCTTCTAGAACACAGTGAGATATGCTACCTAACTACTCAGAGGTTTCAATTGGTTATGGGGCAAAAGGAAGTGCTAGCTATTTCTATTCTAACACGATAACAATTGTAATGCAATCTTAGCAAGATCATTATAGTGTATCTACTACGAGTAATCTCTCATCTACTGTGAGTATGAATGTAGCTTGGAATGATGTGTGTGTGTTGAAGGATGCTGTAATACAGATAGTACTAAGGATTGAGGTAAATATGTACATAAAACTGTTCAGCTGTAGTTCAAAGTGTAATGACAAATTCATCCATAAGATGTGCAACATGCACAACATTAATAAGCAAATCTCTGGGGATCACAAGCTGTGATGGTTGAAATGAAGGATGTTTTCTTTGGGCACAGCGCATGATCAAGTGGTAGTACGTGCTGCTATAGCTACTGCTGTATACTTCAGCTCTTTAGTGATGTACTCTCTGTAGTACTGTCTGGTTTTGACTGGTTTGCATGGAAGGGATTGGTCGACAGAGGCATAGATGAAGTAATAATATAGCATGATCCCTCCAAAAGCTGGTTTTGTCTAGTTTGCATAAGTAGGATTGGTGGACAGAACCATACCATAGAGGAAGTAAATGCCGGTGATGTTACATCAATGAGTGTACTGGTGTCACCTGAAATAAGAAACAACTACAGACGAATAGTCTGTAGTTGTTTGTTAATTCAGCTGTTTGTTATTTCATTCCTTAGTCCTCCTCATACCCACACATACATTGTGTGCATCCTAAGGGTCAGAGCTGGCCGGGTCTTGCTCAGAATTTGGTACATCATTCTGACTGTGTGGGATGCACACACTGCACTTTTTGCACCATAGCCAATTTTAACTTCTTAGTGGTTAGGTAGCGTAGGTTTTCTAGAAACAGCCCCAGCCAATCGCAACTTGGTCATATGTATCTACATATGATTCACCCCCAGAGGACCCCTGGTCAGCTGGAGTAATTTCAAGCATACCGAGAACCAACAAAGAAACAAACAATTGGGCTAATTTCCCATCCCCATTCTCATTCCCCATTAATCATTCCCCGTTCTCTTCCTGCCTTTCCTGGCTTTATGTGATCCCCATTGACATAGGCATTTGGTGCTATCTTAGTGGCTTCTTCAGAAGTATAGTATGTTACTGTGTGGCTAGATCTACCATCCGTGGTTCAATGGTAAGTGAGGTTCTACATTGGCTCAGAAACAATGGCAATAGTGACCACGTTGAGGTATATTCATAATCCTGCTACCATGGTAACAAAACAGTACTTAGTCAATAAATGCCTATGTACTTGAGCAATGATTGCTGTTCATTGCCTATGCATGCCACATTTTCAAGTCTAGACTCATTGAGTTGAGTGGGACATCTTTGGGCAAGGCAGGATATGTCGCACCAGAATTGGGATGGTTGGTGCTGCTCTATATTGGAGTGTATAGCCCTTGTGACATGGAGTGATAAAAAGTGTGTTTACTATAGATTCCAATTGTCTGTTCAGTTAAACATGCCTGCCCTAGCAAGCTGAGCACTGGAATGTTGGGAAAGCACACCATTCTGCAACTCTCTCCACGCCACTTATTGTCAAGGCCACTTAATAAAGTGTGGCCTAATATGCTTAGTCTAGGACATAGTATGGCACTCTTGAATGTAAAAGTTTAAGTACAAAGTTTGATACTGGGAAACTGTTTGGCGGCTTTTTAAGCACAACTGCGCAGTTCAGTGTACAGTTGTTGTGCTTAGAATATAGAGAGTGGGGCTCCACATTTGACTCAGAAACCATGGCAACAGTGATGATATTGAGGAATATTCATTAGAATCCTGTTAACATGGCAGTGAGGACAGTAGTTGGGCGATAAAGTCTTATGTATATCAGCTTTGATCACTGTTCTCCTAGACAAAGTGAAAGGTTCCTTGGTTGAAAGTGTCAATGTTGTGTTGTATATGACATACCGAACAGCTGCAGGTAGAGGGAACCTATAGCCTGGTGTGTACACTACACCTTTAGAGTCATTAACACTAGTAAGCGGCAGACATACCGTATGGCCGGAAATTTTGGCGGGGAGTTTCTTTTGGCGGATTGGTGGTTTTCAGAGCAATCTGCCAATATTTCATCTGCCAAAGATTGTGTCAGCACTATTGCACAAACCTAGTTTCCCCATATATATACTAGGCTTGTAGCTGGATGCGCCTGGCCTATAGGTTAATCATCGGTATGGAGTTCATAACCGACAGCGGTGTACTAGCACACTACGTTTCCAAATGGTTTTGGACACCAGTGGTAGAAGAAGAGCGGTCTAGACTTGTCAGCGCGAGGAACCCAATGGCAATCCAAACGGCATTGCTGTGAAGACTGACGTTGATATCATTGTCAGTAACTTACTGTGGAAGATTTCGGCAACCTGTTCTCTGTTTCTGCGTTAGAGCAGTAGGATTGTGTGCGAAGCGCAAGCGTCAGTAGATCTACCAAAAGGAGGCTTGGGTTCTTCTTTGTACATTGAAGAACTCGTGGACAAGGCTGAAGATTGGAATGAAAATAGTCCAGATATTGTCATTCAGCAGTGTGTGTACTCAACAGCCACAGTTCATCATCACTGCAATCTAGCTCTTGCCTGTTCTGGATTAGCCATTTTGCTATGAATATCATTGTGGCATAAGGCTCGCCCAACCACCAAAGTAAATTTTGCCATATGCAATAAATTCATTAATCTGCCAAAATAAATTCCTGCCAAAATTTCCGGCCATATTGTATCAATTTTACTACAGACAATGTGTTGTTTGAAATCCCTAATAATAGAATTCATACTTTGCCTCAAATATGACTGTCATTCATTTCATGCGTCATTTCCTAACCATCATTACATCATCTTTCATCGTCATTTGCTTAAACAGTTTTGCTTTCTTGTACCAATGACTGAGGATAGTATTTGAAAGGTACTGAAATGTTTGGAATTGTGTGAACTTGGCTAGTGTGAGTGAATTTATATGTATCAGACCTACAGTGTATACCTAGCCATGCACTGTGACCCATTCAAAACATTGCCATGTGCATAAGAATACATGCAGAGGATTGTGTGTGTCATCCCTTCATTGTATGACATATTCTCCTGTTCCTCTAAAGGGGCACTGGCCAGTATCAAAGATATGGAGAAGAGGAAGGCCACTCATAAGGCACTGACTAATCGTGACTGGGGAACTGCTCAGGGGCTTTTGCGGGATTTTCCGTCAGGTATGCTTGAATGACTTGTACTGTATGTTTCTCATTTCTTCTTGGCACACCTGCTTAGTGAAAGCACAGGTCCTTCATGGATGGGACTGGCAAATCCTAGTAACCTGTGCATATACTAAATCTGCTGTGAAGCCTAATGATGAACGGGATAGCTAACCGTGCCCGTTGTGCTGTCACGGTGTTTTAATATGAATATAGTTATTGCAGGTAAGTTGGCGATTTACAACAAATTTCAAGCATTCTAGGAACCGTAAGACAGCTGAAACCATTGACATGCCAGTTCATACAGTGCCAATCACTTGTCTAAATGATATCAAGCACGTGGGACTTCAGAATGAGCAGAAAATGCATTTGGTGTAACAAGGTGAATAGAGATATTTCAAGACATCTGGCGACTATGATCTGGTAGATTGTATTCATCTGCATTTAGTTTGTGCAACAGTATATACATTAGGTAATCTTCTTATCACCTACGTTTCTACCTTGCCTACGGTAAGTTATCTTCGTATCAGCTAATCTTCTCCATTCTGAATACTCTCTACACAGAACACAACCTTGTGAATGCAATCTGTTTGAAACATGCCTACCAATTGTATCATGGTACTACCGCAGGAGCTTGTAATTGTGAGTAAGAAAGTATCTGGATACTTTTAACATGAGTAGGCAAGACATAGTTGCAACTGCACAGGAAAATGTGCCTTGTCACCGTTGTGTTGAAATGTAGAACAATGGTACGTATATTTACCTTGCTCGAGGTGTTTGTAAACTAGTATCATAGGAATGTACAGACAAACTACATCACATGCATTTATGTACATGTGATCTGAACTATAGTATGTTTGCCAAGATAGCTACACTCACTGGTGTTATCACAATCAGTGAGATTGGTGGAGATGGCTAACTCATGAACACTTGCATTGCTTGCAACTTTGTACTACTTGTCTGAAATTTTGAAGTTTGAGAGACTTACATAATGTTGTAGAGCTGAACAAAGTGAATAGTTCAGTACTGTATTGTCGTCAGGTTGTGCTGAGTTGACTCAGGTTAGGGCAATTCAAATACCGTATGTTGCAAAATGTTCGCGACCAATAATTTTGCGAATTTCGCGGAAGATGCAATTCGCGAAAATTTCTATCGCGAATTTTATATGCATATAATACCTATGATAGAATAATAATAACTTGTGTATGCGTGTGATGTCATAATAAGATGGCGGATCAACAAACAGCGCGTAGCTCTTACGTTTGCTTGATTTCAGAAGCGATTGCTCCTGATATTTACACTAAAAAGGCTTTAATGCCCACCTTGTAGAGTCTCCTTCGCGAAATTTTTATTCGCGAACATTTTTGACACCCATTTTGGCAACGATTCGCGAAATTTTTAGGTAGCGAAAATTTTGCGATATACAGTACATTGCTGGAAACCAAATGCTAAATTGAAATGAATGAGTGGATAACATCCCATTGTACCACTTTGCTATGTACCTCTGGGACCTCTGTGCAGCACACTCAGTCCCTTACTGACAACAAGTCTTCATACACTGTGAGTGGCCGTCACTTGTCACACATACGAGCCCGTATGCAACCACTGTAGTTTCAAGCGCCTTTCAAACAGTCACCAAATATATCCTTTAACTTCAACTATGTACCAACTAGCATTGTGCTGTCTTCAGTCTGCCTTGTTCTTGTCCTCGCTTGAGCCGCTTTCAGTCATTGCTAACAATTCAACGCTATGTGCCAGTTCGTACTGTAATACGGCTCCATTCTGGACGGTCGAACACTGTATACATCATACTCATCTGTAGAGCTAAGCAAATGGTGTCTGCTGCATAGCAAATTGCTGCAGGACATACCAACGTACTGTGTTCTCAATCCTGGAATATCTTCTTCGTTCCTCTTGTGGCATCACAAGAATTACCGGAAGTGGTGTATTATAGAAAAATGACATCTCTTGGCAACTTTGTCATCAATTTTCTCCCTATTGCAGGCATCAGGGATGCATATGCAGTCATGCTGCTTGTCAATTTCAAGTTAGCTACATTGTGTTAAGAGTGGTTGTGTGTGTGGTTGAGAGGTTCAATATACATAGCTGCTTCCATTCCGCAGGCAAGTTCACTACAAGTACAACATTTGAATTAGTGTAATATAATGACTTTTAAACATTTTCTTCTGGTTGCAATTAAAGTTCTAGATTCAAACTCAATTGCAGACAGTCTGGGTTGACTGTTTTGAGGAAGATAATGCCTACCTCTTCTTGTCACATTTAGGGTCTTTGCACTCTCAGGTATCAATTGTCTAGTGATTTCCAGAAGGACCTGCTGGTTGCCTTTAGAATAATTTACATTATATATTAGTCATTTTGGCAGCCATAACCCTACTGTAGCCATTATTATAAGCCACATGGGCAGCAGAGGTCAAAAATCGCTCACAGCTGCAGAGTATGAAGGGAGTCACTGATTCAGGCAATGACTACTCATTGCACAACTCTGCCACTGATGCTTGTTAATGTGAATTGCACTACTTTCTTATCCTTTACTGTGTACTGCATTGCACATTGCACATTATGTTTGACATGTCCATATTTGTGGCACACGATGGCCAACGTGCACCTTCCTGGCCATTCTGGGCTTCAGAGAAGGACTATAGTGATTAGATCTTAGCCAGGTTGGGACTACAGCACAGACGCTATGAAATATTTCTCATGTGACTGTTTTGTCCCTATCCGTTGTTTGCATAGTGTGTAAAGAAGGTTGTTTTCTCAAATGCACTCACATGTGCACAATGTGTTATACCAACTTGATACTGAAAAGAATATTTGCTTACTGTAATCAAGCCGTTGTCAACCTCCTTGCTAGTGATTGCCATAAATCTGGTATCCACACAAGTTAGCTTATCAATCAATACAGCAGAATGGAATTGTTTGACTGACAGCTATCTTGTCCAGCTTGGAGCTCTAAAAGGCTAATTTACACATTTCCGTGTAATTATGTGAATGTTTCTGTCATTTCACTCTCTAGCCTCTTTCCAAAGTGCAGATTGCCCTTTGAACCCTTGTGTGGCATTCCATTGACTAGCCTTTCTAGCGTGCTTACTTGTTATGTTAACACATCCATGCACCACAAAGCAGCCTTGCCAAAACTGATCAAATTGATCGCAGTGCACAAATACTACTGTAACTACTTTTATTGCTGAGTGGCAAGTGTAGTGAGCGAAGCGAGGCCAATGATCATGGCCTATTTGAGACTTCACTATAAAATAATAAATATTCATAATACCTAATTATATAATTCAATTTATACATTTAGGAAGTAGCCAAGGCAATAAACATTATATGGCCTACTGTTTTATGTCCATATATGTAGCAAGGAATTGACCAGACTGAGTATAAATGTATTTGACTATACTTATCTCTTTATACGTCTGTGCTCATATTGTGCGAGGCTGTCAATAGATTGTGCAAGCCTAATGCACGCACTGGCCATCTGATGGGCATTTTCCATAGCCTCAACTCCTTATCTCCTCAAAGTATCGACTCCTTGTGGCATGCTTCACTGCACCATTATTTGTCATTGGTTATCCATTTAGCAAATGCTCACCAACTGTGATGATTTTGCTTTTTTGCCAACTTAGTTGCGGCTTTGTGGCCTGGACCTCTTGCACGATACTCCCATCAGGGGAAGCGCAAAGTACCATGATTTGCCACAGACAATTTGCACTCTGTGCACTCATGCATTGCTGCTGCTAATCAGCTGACAAAGCTTATTTATCAAAATGCACCTTTGCTTGCTTGAGAGGACAGTGACTTTGGCATCCATATCATCGTGCCTAACTACACAAGTTAGGCCGCCCTTGTGGGGCAATGACAATATGTAGCTGCTACAGAAGGCAGTTAGCATACACTGTCACTGACATGTTTTGCTTCTGATTGCCTCGCCTATGAATATCCTGTGAGGAAGTCCTATGCACTTTGTGTATACTCCTAGTAATAATGCATGATGAAAGTAGCCCTGTTCAGTGTCTGTTATAGGTCTTTAGTGCATTCTCACTTTCCTAAATCTAGTCTGTGAAGCTGTTGTTAGCTGACACTTTCCCCAAGACAACCACTTGCATGCACAGTGCTAGGGCTGAATCTCAGTCATCACTTGGCACAATTTAGCTTAGAGGTGACTTGTTTAGCACAACCTCACTGAACACTCATCACTTCCTGGAAGTCATGCATAAACCTAGTTTGTGCTGAAGAAGATATATTCTTAGTCAACCGTTTGCTTACATCTCACGACTGTTGAAATCTCACAAGTACCTTTGGTAGCTGAATCTACACAGTACATTTTGGGGCAGTTGTTCTGACCAGATGCTTGCAGTCGGTTAGCAATCATTGCTTATGGACTTTGTGACATCGTTATGGAGGCTATAAGTTTAGTAAGCAGTGGTGATTGGAACGAGGAAGACTTGTATAATGTGTATTTGGATGATTTGAGGCTAACAATGTCGTAGATGTTTTTGAGCAAGAGGAAAACCTCCACAATAAGTGAACAGTACAGCATGTAGGCCCAACTGACTTGTACTGATCTCATGTAATGTTTTCAGAAACGTGCCCTCCAGATCACTGGAAAAGCTGTAAAGTCATGACCAGTTGATGATCCAGTTGCCCACCTTGACCATGTACCTTAAATCTCCTGTTCAATGTTTGTCAACAGATTTGGATATACTAAAGGTCTTGCCTAAGTTATCACTAGGTGAATAGCTGATAACTGATAACCAACTACCGGTTTGGTTGTCTGCCCCAAAATGTACTGTATAGGTGGTCAGCTGCACACTTTATGAACATAAAGAGTGGCACTGTGTTGCCTACAGACGAGTCATGCAACATGTACACAAACCATGACAGTATTCCCATCACTTAAAACACCTGCCATGCAGTTGCTTGCCCATTGTTTAAGGGTATTTTTAAGTAGCATTTCCCTCTTCGGACTTGTAATTTGGTATGGAGTACTTTGCTCAAATGCTTGCACTCTTCTGGTATGACATCATGCGTTACAGAGATCTCAGGTAGCTTTGTCTTAAAACGTCTTCAAGAATCCAAATGTGCAAGGTTGCAATTCTTTGTACATGGGTGTCACAGAGCTCAGTTTATTACATGCATGGTAGTGTCAGATGAGAGCTATCCACGCTTGTATCTTTGGAGGAAGTAAGACTTCTTGATCCTTCAGGGTGTAGCCACCACAAAATCGTTATACAGTAATGTGGATTGGAAAGTGCCCATTCCATGGCAGTAAGAGCAGTAGAAAATCAAAGAACTTGATATGATCTCCTGTGAATATACTATTTTCTAACTTGTACTTTAATTTGTCTGCCTTCACATGGGTCACAGCGGTGGAGTGTACTGTGTATGTATGTTAATCATGCTCAATATGATAAGGAGTACAATAATTGTCTAGACCGGGATGCACTTGGACCTCTAGTCTCAGTGCAAGAACACTGATTTTGAACAGCTCAACAGCAGGCTTCCAAAGCGTATTGATTGATTCTCTGAAGCTGATGATTTCTCTCTGGAGACATTATAGCTACAGCAGATAATGTTCAAGCAATTGTTGTTCAGATGGAAGTAACCAACAAAGTCTTTCTAATAGTCAGCCCTGTTTATTGATTAATGTGGATACTTTCCAGAGTGTGGCACATGCCGATACATTTGCCCGTTCCAGATGAGAACTTTCTTTCCTTTCATCACTCATGGAGAGAAAAGTGGTACTGCTTACTATATTGCTATATGAGAGCAGCATTATACTTAAAATAAGTATTGCATCATTTTGGTGTAATATTACATGAAGTGCCAGCTGTAGAACTTGTGGCAAGTGCCAATTAACAAAGCACATGCATGCAAACATTATCATAGCTTATGAGTGCTAGCTAGATTTGTATATATTAACCAAAAAGTGAATCCACTGTTTGGGAACAGCACATGATACTTTAGTAGAAATTACTACACATAATACAAAGGTGCACCTATTGTGTCTGCACCGTCCTTCTTTGTAGTACCTGGAATTACAACGTGGAACACTGATTACGAAAACGCTGTTCGCAGACGGGGATCAATTGCTCTTGACGTCACAAGATGCGTCTTAATGGGTGCTCCTGCAACTGGAAAGTCATCACTGAAACACCTCCTGGCACACAATGAGTCAAAGGTGATCAGCACAAGCACACCTGTGATGGAAATTCCTACCATTGTTTCATTGTCCTCGGAGCAGTTTGCAGCTCAGGATGCATCCTCATCATGGAAAGTGGTCTCAGATGATGGCATGGCTGCCTGCGTTAGGATTGCATGTCGTGATCACATGTACCACTCAGTACGCATGAATCCTATCACTAAGCTGATACGGGGAGCGCAGAATATCTTCAAGCGCTGAGAAAAGGAGAAGAAAATGCCAGCTGCCAAGAGTGGAAAAGAAAGTCATCCAGTTGCTCAGCCTTGTAGCCAAGCAGCGCTTCCTATGGAGAATGAAATTGAAGACGAGGATGTAATGCCACCTGCTTTTGCACTAGAGCACTCTCACCAAACTCTCCTGAAAAATCTTGGAACGGGATTTGAAGATCAGCTTCTTCAGACAGCACGCTTTGTGCATCTCCTGGACACTGGAGGACAGCCATCTTTTCAGGATGTTCTGCCACTGCTCCTCAATGTCCCTTGCACCTATGTGCTGGTGTTTGATGCATCTCGGGATCTGGATCAGCCACAACACATCACATATCGACCTGATGATGTCACTGTGGAGGAGCAGGCCACCTCGGAGACAGGGTGGGAGATGCTCCTGCGCTTGCTGTCCAGTGTGCACACCTTGGCCTACAAATGCTCCAGCAGCATGGCTAAATTCCAGGAGAAGGGTGGCCATCTGCCACAGTTCCGCATCATTCTCGTTGGCACATTCAGGGATCGCTTGGAGAAAGAAGGGAGATTGCAGGAAGCAGTCAAGTCAATTAAGCAGCATATTAAGCTGTTGGAGAAGAAGCCATACTATAAGCACATTGCAGAGGATTCCACTGGGCAGCCATTCTTCCTCATCAACAACAGGATGCACCTCAATCCTGATGGATGCACCGAGGAAGAACAGTCCTCCATGAGTGATCTCCGGCGATCCCTTTCTGATCCTGCAGCATCCCTAAAACTGCAGGTTCCAATTGGATGGTTTCACTTTGAGCTCATGACCCGTTCAGTTAAGCAGAAGTTCTTTAAAGTCTCCGAGCTCCAGCAGTCTGCACTTGAGATGAAGTGTGTCTCTCGTGCAAAGGAGTTTCGCAGTCTCCTCACACTTTTCCACTTTTTAGGTTTTTTCACATATTTTAAGTGTGAAGAAATCTCCGACATTGTCTGCACAGACAACACTGTTTTTCTCAAAGAGGTATCCAAGCTGTTGGCCGTCCAGTTCTTACGATCACCCAAATCCCAAGCAGTGGAAGCATTCAAAGAGAAGGGAATCCTGTGTTTAGATGAGCACCTCCCTAAAGAGCTGGGCCTCAGCAAGGAGCTAGACCTACAGTGGCTCCTTCGTGTCCTGTGTCATCTTGGGATCACTGCACGCATCACATCAGATGATGGTCCACCCAAGCATTACCTCCCTGCTGCCCTTCGTCCACGAGGAACACAGGATTTGTTGGTTGGCAGTGCGGCGCCTCTCCTGATAGCTTTTGCATTCAAGGAAGATGCATTTCTGGTTACACATGATCTTCCTCGAGGTATTTTCTGCACCCTGGCAGTGGAGCTTGCTAACAGGGGCTGGACGGTGATTCCAGAAGAAAGCACTCGATTGGCCATCAAATTCCAGTGGCTGGAGCTGGACATGGTTATTGAAGAATCAGCAGGGTTCATTCGCATTGTTCCAATCATCTCTGTTCACGCGCCTACTACCAAGCTGCATGATCGCTGCTCCAAGGTGATGTCAACCATCAAAGATGCAGTCCAAGAGTCTGGGAAAGCTGTTTTTGGTGACCAGTTTGCTGCCAGAGCAGATGTTATTTTCGGTTTTGCTTGCCACTGTGAAATCCGGTATTCCCACCTTGCTATCCAAAGTGGGGACAGCCTTGTCTGCCATTTGTCCCGGAGGCGCCAAAGATACCTGCTACGCCATCAAGTCTGGTTCTCCAACCCTGAAGGAGCAGATCTAGAGGTGAGTATGTTAATGTGTTTTACTCCATGTTGTGTGTTCGGGAGGGTTGCATTTGGTTTGTCTTGCACACCTGTGAACCCTAAAATACTCTTACAACAAAGTACTAGCTGTTTATTGCATGAGAAAGTGGATGTGGTGTACATCTTATAACATTGTATACCTGTGTAAATTGTCACATATTTACAGTTTTATATGTTCTTCATCCTTCAGCTCCGACCTCATCATTTCTACCATAAAATATTTTACCTGGAGGAGCCCTCTTCACTGGAAGAAGGAAGTGGAAAACAAACTCAGAAAGAAGGTGTGCTATTCTTGAAGTTAAGGAACAATTGTACATAAACTGATAGTAGGTTCTCATTTGCTGATCACGTGTTTGTACAGTCATATTCTTCTTTACATATGGATTTGATTAGCAGCGTTGACAATTGTTTTAATTAAATGTCTGAGTGACGACATACTTTGGCTCACATAAATTATGCATACTATCGACAAATTATTGTATCATGTGTTTTCACCACTTTCTTATTGACAAGAATACCAATAACATTTCTCCACTTCTCTATTATTAGATGGTGATACCAGCCCTTCTTCCTCAAGCAAACTGTCTCCTAGCTTTCAATCTGATGTGTTGCACCATGCTGCTGTGCGTTGGTACGAGTTTGCGCTGTTCCTGGGAATCAGCCCAGAGCGGTTGGATGTCATCCGCAGTGACCACAGACGTCAGGCGCTTACTTGCTGCCGGAAGGCCTTACAGCAGTGGCTTAATGAAGAGAATGGCACTGGAGGCCAAAAACGTGAGGAGTGTGTTGTACTGGAGGCTGTCCACAAAGCATGTGGCCCAGTGGCTGTAGAAAAGATCAAAACAGGCTCTGGCCTCCTGCGCCACAACAGTCCCCATTTGGAGGGCCAGTTAGAAAGCACCCCTACACTGGCTGCTCTGCAGGAACATGTAGTTCCTGTTGTCGCCCATGAGTGGAGGGCAATGGCAGACTTCTTGTCAGTGTGTGACAATAAGCAGAGGGAGATTGAAGCCACTGAGCAAGGGGAGGTTACTGTTATCTGCCGAGAGTTGCTAAACCAGTGGTTGCAGCATGTGACTGGCACTGGGGACATCCCTCGCACCTGGCACACTGTGCTCACTGCAGTCACTAGCACAGTGGGTGCAGGTGTGGCTAAACGAATACAGCTTTTGGTCTGCCCAGAGACCATTTGAATATTCAGTCCAATAACTTATGCAGACACATAATTATGCATTCCATCCATTAAAGAAATACAATTTTGTTTTAATGTATTATCTGTGAGTTATTATACCTTCGCCTACCACACTATTGTACATCATGCTGATTATCTTACTTTCAATTGATGTGAAGTATAGTAATTTGTTTTAAAACAGTTTTTGAGATTGTAAACAATATATTAAATTTGAGAGAACTGCATATCATATAATTATAATTGTATGGACGTCTGCTTACTGTGACACTGTGTGTAGTTTATTTCTCTTTGAAAGTATTGCATTAACTGTAATTATTTCATTATGACACTGTTCTTAATTATGTTGTATACATTCCTTCTTCCCTGCATAATATTATGTGCATGCATCATAATTATTAATTATAATTATAGGAATTCAATTGCAATGTCAATATACTGATCGAAGGCCTATAATTATTGAAGTGCCTGTGCATGCATGGTTAGCCTCATATATATAATGAGATGTGGGCACAAGACTATATATAGGCATGCATTCTATATCCAGCAGGTAAGTTCTAATTATAATTTTCATGAATTTTGAGAGGTATATATGCAGTTGGCATTCACGAAAATATAATTCTCATGATCATTTTGTGCTGTACACTTTCAGTATTTTTAATACATTGTATATGTTACCACGGCCAATGTGAATTAACAATTATATACCCTGCAGCTGCATGGTGACCATTCATGAAACATTAATTGCAAAATATCCATCCAAGCAGTGATTTGTGAAGTTTACATTCTGCAAAGATTAGAACCTATTTAGACATGTTAGGCCTGCAGCCATTTTAAGTACACATTGTAAATATATAACGCATGGCCAGCTCAGCAGAATAACAAAATACAGTAAACACATTAAGCATTATACATGTAGTATAATATGCACACAAACACTGTGTATACTATAGCTGTGCACATTTTTGTACTATTGTGGGCGAGGCCGTTATAGGCTATTTTACTGAGCTGCGCTAGCTGCTGGACCATACAATTATATTATAACTAGGCAAATGTAAAAGATTGTCAGGGCGAGCGGAAGTATGTAGGGGCATGTTGGTTAATAATGGCTGTGACAGCAGGATTTGCAGTACAGTGTGCTTTGGAATTGTATTATAAGCATGTATGTGAAGCGCTACTGGACCAATTCAACTACAGTGGCAATGAACAAGAGAACCATCAAACTACAGCACACTTCACACCTGACCCATGCACATAGTCCTTGTGTAGCCAGTGAGGCAATGCATCCAGTTCACCTTCCCCATCCTGCAGGCAGTAGCATTGTCCTGCAGTTTCTCTACAGCTAGTGGGCAAAACACTAAAAGCCGGAGTTGGCACTGCAGACAGCTGCAGTGACTGCTGACTCGGCTGGTACCAAGAGAGCAAGCATGCAATTGTGCAATACGGATAGTGTTGTCAATGCATCTTCACACATTTATCATGCATGGTATAGACACAACGTACCAAAAACTACTGTGCAATGTGGCGTACATACACACCATAATTACATGGTCCAGGCACAACATACCAAAATTGAAAACTTCCGGTTTCACACCACCCAGAAGAGAAGGGCTTTGCTTCACTCACTCCAATAATATCCACAATTATATAAGCTGTTATAAGATACAGCTATAGACACGTGAGAGAAAATGGCGGCAGATTAGCCTTCGCGTCGGGCTCCTTGTCTACGATTTGACAACCCACCGAAGCACCAATGATGGTATCGCCAACTGAGGAGGCAAGTAATATCTATAGAATAGGTACCTGGAACGTTCGAACATTAAGATCGAGAGAAGAAGAAGTGGTCCGGGAAATGGCGCGTTACAACATCGATGTCCTCGGTCTCAGTGAAACTAAAGCGAGAGGAAATGGCATGACAGAAATAGATGGAGCGAGGTATGTCTACGCTGGAGTGACAGAAGGGCGAGCGAAGTGCGGTGTGGGGATAATCGTAGCAGAGCGCTTGGCGGACTGCGTCAGAAGCTGGAGGTGCGTAAGTGAAAGGTGCGTAATGATTAGGCTACGGGTCGCGGGAGTGTGGATGACGCTCGTGCAGGTGTATGCCCCAACGGATGACAGGGACAACGAAACCAAAGATGGGTTCTATGCACAACTTCAGGAAGTGGTAGATAGAGTACCTAGAGGGGACAAGGTGGTAGTACTGGGAGATTTTAATGCAAGGGTCGGCAATGATGTGGAAGAATGGATTGGTGTGATTGGGAAGCATGGTGAAAGGGTGAAGAATGATAGTGGAAGCAGGTTACTCAGGTTTAGTGCAGAAAATGAATTCAGCATAATGAATACCCACTTTGAGCACAAAGAAATTCATAAGTTCACCTGGAAGTGTCCAGGAAGACAACTTCGGTCCATCATAGACTACTTTTTAGTAAGATCAGATCTGAGAAAAGATGTGAATGATGTGAGAGTGGTACGCGGGGCTGAGATTGGTAGCGATCACCACCTGGTGCTGATGATGATGAAAGTGAGGGGTAGAAAGCAGACTAAGAAGACAGAAAAGAAGAGTCAGCTGAGAAGTGAGAGACTGCGAACTAAAGAGGGAAAGACGAAATATTGTGCAAAACTGAGCCAAAAAATGAGGGAAGCAAAGTGTGTGAATGGGGATGATGTGGAAGCGGCATGGAATGAATTTAAGAGTGACGTTAAGGAGGTAGCTGAAGTAGTGTGTGGAAGAAAGAAAGTCAGAAAAGAGAAGAGGACTGCATGGTGGAGCAAGGAGGTTGAAGTGGCAGTGAAAAGCAAGAAGGAGGCATATAAGAGGTGGCTACAAGTGAAGACTGAGGATGCAAAGGAAGTTTACCTGAAGGCCAAAAGGGCAGCAAGTCATACAGTGAGGAAAGCGAAAAATGAGGAATGGAAGAAAATTGGCGAGACATTGCAGGGAGATTTCCAACACAATCAGAGGAGGTTTTGGGCGAAGATAAGAGATAGGACAAAGGGTAGCAGTGAAGTGGGAAGAGTATGTGATGAAAGTGGACAGGTGCTGTGTGAGGAGGAAGAGGTTAGGAATAGGTGGAAAGAGTATTTTGCATCACTGTTACAGGGTGAAGGAGTTCAACAGAATGAATGCAAAATTGCAAGCAGAGAAGAGGAACGAGTAGAGGGGACTAGACATGAGAGGATAAGTATGGAGGAAGTGTGCTCAAGCATCTTGAGACTGAAGAATAGGAAAGCACCTGGAGTATGTGGGGTCACTGGAGAAATGCTGAAAGCAGGTGGAGGGGTAGTGGTAGAGTGGCTACACAAAATCATGGACCTGGCATGGAGGAGTGGGAGTGTCCCAATGGACTGGCGAAGGGCACTGATTGTCCCGATCCACAAGAAAGGAAGCAGAACCCAATGCGAGAATTACCGGGGCATCAGCTTGCTGAGTATACCTGGCAAGGTGTATGCCAGTGTGTTGGAGAAGAGGATGAGGACAATCACCGAAGGGAAAGTGTTGGAAGAGCAGGGGGCATTCCGAAGAGGGAGGAGCTGTGTAGACCAGTTGTTTACTGTCAGGCAGTTAGGAGAGAAGATTATTGAAAAGAACAAGAGGATGCTGATGGTTTGCGTGGACTTAGAGAAAGCATACGACAGGGTAGACAGGGAGTTATTGTGGAGAGTGCTTAGGGCATATGGAGTGAATGGTGAGCTGATAAGAGCAGTGAGGTCACTATATGATGATGGTAAGGCATGTGTCAGGGTTCAAGGTCAGAAATCAGACTGGTTTGGAGTAGGACAAGGAGTGAGACAGGGATGCACTATGTCACCATGGCTATTTAACATCTTTATGGACAACATTGTGAGGGAGGCAAAACAGAGGTTTGAAGGAGGAGTTGAGATGGAAACAGGCACAATACAGCTTCTCTTGTTTGCCGATGACCTAATGTTAGTGACAGAAAGAGATGAGGATGCAGAAAGAAATGTGAAGGTGCTGGATGAAGTGATGATGAAATGGAGAATGACAATCAATTGGGGAAAGACAAAGGTAATGGTGGTGAAGAGAGGAGGAGGCACATGCAACATTACAGTAAATGGAGTGGAGATAGAAAATGCGAAGACAATGAAGTATCTAGGAGCCATGTTAGATGAAGAGGGATCATGTGAAGCAGAGGTAGACCACAGAATAGGAGCAGCATCCAAAGTGATTGGAGCTATGAGAGAAGAGAAGAGAAAAGAGAAGAGAAAAGAGATAATTGATCGAAGAGAACTGAGCAAGGCAACAAAACTTAGAGTGATCAATGCCACGGTGATGCCAACTCTGTTGTATGCATGTGAGACCTGGACCCTGCTAGAGAGACACAAGAGCAGAATACAAGCCCTTGAAATGAGATGCCTGAGGAGAGTGGAAGGAGTGACTATGTTGGACAAAGTGAGGAATGTTGATATTAGATCAAGACTGGGACAGGTGGCAGTGGTATCAAGAGTAGAGAACAAGAAGACAGAATGGTTTAAGAAGATGGAAGAAATGACAGATGACAGGATGGTAAAGAAGGTGTATATGGAGAATGTGCCCGGAAAGCGACCGAGGGGAAGACCAAGGAAAAGATGGGCTGATGATCTGAAAGTAAATTGAACAGTTAATTATTGAACTATTTAGTACAGCATGATGTGAACTATTTCTTGCACAGAACTGTTAGAAAATAATTCCAGCGACCTCCAGCATTGGAGACAAAGCTGTGTATGATTGAAAAAAAAAAAAAAAAAAAAAAAAAAAAAAGATACAGCCTGTGCAGCTCCATACTAATTAATGCTACTCCATTTATCTGATATCCTGCATGGCACTTTGGTCAGGTAGTGTAACAGCTTAGTGTTGCATAATAATTGCACAATGAGTGTGTATACACATGAGCTCTATAGCTACAGCCCTTTGCTTGCACAATGCAGTCAGTACGCATACCATCAAATTCACAGATATCGATGTTATACTAATTCATGATAACTTTTTGCTCCTTCTAATCAGGACAAAATATTAGGTAGGTAGTTTATTCTATAGTTTCCAAAGTAAGGTGATGCTCAAGTAATGTTTTGTGAGCACATATAATTATACTGAACCCAAGCTTTATAATCCTGGATTATTATACATAATTTGCTAATGTACTGCATATTGTATGTGATGTGTTGACTATTGTTACATATAAATTTTGCAGTCAAGTTAGGACAGGATTCAGAGTTGTATAGCAATATTCAAATGCATACAAACAGAATGTACGGCAGTACACAATGTCATGGGCAGCAAGCTAATGCAACGTGCAGGTGTCAACTATATAGTGGCTAAACCACAATTGCAGTCTCAGAGAGAAAACTATAACATGTACAGTGGATTAAAAACAAGGCGGTATGCTACCAAGAGGCGGTAAGTGTACATGTTGTAGTATGCATGTATGATCAGCTGCAGCTGACAGCCAGCACTTCCACTATACTATTGTGTAGCTACCATACTACATCCTCTTCCTTAGTAGTTTCACTCTAAATAGCTGCCATTTACATTATCTGCTATCTGTCTGCCATATGCAAGCTGTCATACAATGTTATATTTATGCTTCGGATTAAGTCCCCCAGTACTGGCCTTCTCCTCCTGCATGTGGTGATAAGTGACGCATTGCCTGCATGCGGCGCGTTGATTTGAATATCTCCGCTCACTTTTATCCGTCACTGAATTCTGAAGCTGAATGTACATGTCTTAGGGTCTTGCATGTGCCTGGGGGAAGGGGATTCCTAGCAGCACCGGCCTGACATGAGGAACTGAAATCTCTGAATAAACTAATCGGGCGCGAGTTTTGTATAACGAGGAGCCTTCGTGTAAGCTACCTAGACAGTACGTTAGTGTAGTCATCTCTCATGGGAAGTTCTGCCTGTGTCTTGAATTCACATCGAAGTCGATTACCGTCTCGTTCGTGTGCTTCTACAGGAACGCCACTCGGGCGCTTACTTAACTTATTCGCCCTCAGGCTCTTAGCGCTAACATACCGGTACGTACGTACTAGTGGCTCCATCTCTGTACACCAAAATTGACAAATTGCACATTAAAACGACTACAAGACACGGGAATGAAATGCCCAAGCTAAAAAGTACAGATGAATAATACAAAAAGCTACAAATAAAAATGTAATTGTAACCACGGGCATACCAAACACAAATATACCAACATGCAAAGTACTCACATCAGAACAAAATGAAAAGACTATACAATCTCCGAGTGAATTGATACCGTCTGTGGCTTTGGCTGTGCCATGGGATTATCCGGTTTAGATAGTTTGCATGGACTTCCATCATGCTGTGAATGTGCTGCACCAGAGGCATGCACTCTAGAATAATCATGGGGTCTCTTTCTCACGCCAGCACCATCCTTACGGGACTTTCCCCTTGCACTACTAGACGTGATGATGTCATTGGTAGCGAAAGACGGTAGCGAATGTGTGGCAAGAGGAGATGCGTTACCTCTACTGGTAACAGGGCCCACAAACTGTGGAGGTGTTAGCGGAGAACGTAGATCTGCTCCTGGTTGCTGTGCTTTGTGTAAGCGTGCCATGATCTTTTCTGCTAAGTGGCGTTTGACTGCTTGGTTCTCTGCTTGAGCTGCTGCATTGACTGGTGCTGACCGGGGAGAACCCCTACCACGTAATCGCACAGTGGAGACCATCAGAGGGGAAGTCCCAGCTGGCCGACTACGATGGGATCCAAAAAACTGAATTCTTTGTTGACTGGCCATGGCTTCTTCAGCTGTTGATTCCGAGACAGAAGGAGTTTCTTTTCGTTCTTGGCTCTTTTTCGGCTTCTCTTCCACTGGTGCAGGTGGCTGCTGCTTGTATGGCTTCTCCAGGACTAGTAGTCTACTGCGGCAATTCTTGCACACGGCCATTTTGTCGATGCCTTTCAGCATGCAATTAGACCATCTTTCGTCATGGTCTTCCTCTTCTTTCACGTCAGCTGAGCGCTCAGTATCAGAGGGGCTGAACCACATTAAACACCGATGAGAGTCAATGAGTTGATTAATGGAATCTCCCCATTTGGAGCACGTATTGTGTGAGCTTGAAGCAGCCGAGGTGGAAGGCACCGAGGCATGCAGCAAAGGAGGCGTGGCTGCATGGAGACCCCCGCCCAAAGGACTATTCTCCAGTATGCTGTATGCGGCACAAAGCCTGAACTCCGACTGACTTGTGAGTGATTTGAGTGCCACACTAAAGAGAAGGTTATCTGAAAGAGACCCTGAATACAGCTCCTTCTGTAGGCACTGAAATGAAAACTGCCCCATACTGCATAAAACCAGTCGAGCAGGTCTAACTGGTCCCAACAGGTTGGGCAGTGTCACCAGCCGCTCACACTCAATAATTAGAAACTTTTCCTGGTTGTCTTCTGCTCCAACTAAACTTGCAGGAAGTTTGGGGTAGGTCTTCTCAATTATGTCTTTCAGGACTGGTAACATTACAAGAGACTTCTTCTGGCTGGGTTCTTCTTCGCTTCCAGCAGCCTTTTCTTGTTGACTCAGAACCATTTCTGGTGTTGTGGGGGCAGCGCTAGGGTAGGCCGGCGGAGACGTGCTTGAATGTGACGAATTGGGGGAGTCCCTTGCATTGGGGATGTTAGCTGGGGAATTCCCACCCAATTGCGCAGAAGTGTTGGCGTATACGCCCGCTGAGTTTGGTTTAACAAGGTAGTCATCCGCAGATGGAGGTGGCGTGTCGATACCAAGTGAAGCTGCTGTCGTTGTGACACAGAATATCTTTGGCTGTTGGGTTGTTGTAGTGATTGGCACATGAACTGGCTGGGTCGCTGGCAGTTGGGGGGGCTGCATAAGGGGGAGAGACATTTGCTTGTGCAGGGAGGGGTTGGGCAGGGGCGTGGTCACAACTGGGAGGGAGACCCCGGCCGGACTACTGACAATAACAAGAGGTGGGGTGTCTGGGGTACTCATTTGGCGGGGAATTTGTCGCTTGCCATGGGTTCGGGAGAATGTAGGGAAAGCTTCATCTCCACTCTGTAGATCTAATCCAGCTGGAATACTTCTAGAGGACTTCAACAGCTTCCTCTCTGTCATTTCACAGTGTTTTCTTTTTCCTTCTTTCGCCTGGTTTGCCGGGACTTCAGCGCGGTCAAGCGCCACTTGGCTATGGACCCTCTCAGCCTTCTGTTTAGGCGATCCCAGCTTCTCTAAAACTTTTCTCCTCAGCAGGTCCCTTGTGGCGTCGGAACACGGTGGACTCTGGACTGGATTGGCAGTAGAAGGTGTGCTCTTCTTCATCTGAAAGAAATCGATCACCTTCGGTGAGGTTAGGGGCGTCACTCCATGGTGCGGTGCGAAACGTGTTTAACGTTACTGTTGCGTTTAACCCCTACCGCATGTGAATGGCATACGGAACAAAATGGCGGGGGCCAGCAGTGAAGAACTAGCCCTCCAGTTGAAAGAAAAGGCTAACAAGCTATTCAAAGGTTCGGGTGCTGTAGCATGTTTTGTCTTACTGCTACTGATCCCTTGATGCTGACATGGTTTCCCCTATAAGTATATCAGTATTAAAGCCGGGATCGCCTAGTTGGGTGCAAAACGGATTAAAGCTGCTTCGATCAATCGCGTGGCATGGATATTGTAGGAAGCTGTCATATACAGTATGGTTAGTAAAGTTGAAGTTATACTGACTGTGGATGCCGCCTATCCATCAGAACGACCGACAACATTGTTGCAATAGCATTTGCTGTGGCATTCCTGCGCGCCTAGAATTGTAGCCTTTGGCGCTTAATAACAGCCCCTGTATGTTGGCACTTTCCGCACCAGAGCTGTTTATTGAACTGAAAAATGACTTCCACTTGTCCTCTGTTGGCAGTCCCCTTAATGACTTGTACACATATGAAGCAACAATGATGGTATAGTGCAGTACTGAATAACAATGACTGTCAATGAAACCTAAACTGTAGGATGTTTTGACTCAAGATCCTTTAGTTACTGTTAACTACAGCAGTTGATAAAGACCCTTAGGTCAAACCATCCTATGTATGACTTTCAGTGACCCTTGTGTTCCTTTTCTGTGCATGCTCACCATTGGCCTGCTAGTATTTGAGTTGGTTTGTGCAAAGGTTGAGTGTACAGAGGACAGTGCACTAGTACTAGTCATAGTGAGCCTTGTTCACCATTTACCTCTCTGTGACTTCTCACACATTGCCTTTGGCCTGTATAGTCACCCCGTAGGCGGGTTTTGAAAGGGGGAGGGGGGGGGGGGGGGGTTCATTCTGGGAAAGAATATCTGAAGGAAAACCTTTTTCCTGCAAGTGGCAGACAGTGTCAATGTCATATGTGCACACTGGAACTGCTGGCAGAGAGCAGCAAAGCTTTGTACTACGATACTTCTGACCCTCAATAGGTCCTTAACCTACTACAAAACAGTTAGATTCTTAAAGTTACGCTCTGCAGCTCCTGATGGGGGGCTCATACGAACCCAATGCCCCCATCCCCACCCCTGCATAGGGGCCTCATTGTACCAACAACGCTACCTGTTTTCAGCTTAGCAAGCTGTTCAGTCCACACTTTGTGTGTTGGTACTGAAGATCTGTGACTGGTATCTCACTAGTCTGGCTTGCTAGACCTTAGATGGGATGGTCTAGCCAGCCAGACTCCTAACTGTGGTCACCACCGTGTCACTGTGGAGATGTGGCAGGTGTGATTCTGGCACAAGGGTTCTGTCCTCTGTGAAGGCACTCACATTGACCTGAAGGCCAAGCATTCTTATGTTACTTTGTTTGTGCTACTCTAAAGCTCACAGTAGTTTCAGAGCCTTCAAGAATTTCACTTGTTCACTCGACAAATGATGAAGGCCATGCAGATCACATGTACCATACATCACAGCTCCCCTCCCCTCCCCTTCCCTCCCCTCCCATCCCCTCCCCTCCCCTTTCCTCCCCTCCCCTCTCCTCCCCTCCCCTCCCCTCCCCTCTCCTCCCATCCCCTTCCCTCCCCTCCCCTCCCCTCCCCTCCCCTCCCTTTGACAGACTGTAAGTACCAAGATGCCATTGACCAATACACCAAAGCCATTGAGGTGGACCCGTCCAATGCCATTCTTTATGGCAACAGAAGTGCTGCTCATCTGAAGATGGAGTCCTATGGTTATGCATTAGAGGATGCCTCCAGGGCCATTGAACTGGATAAGGCTTATGTGAAGGTGCGTTGGCTGTGTGGCACACTGTGTGTGGGGGTGATGCGCTCATGCAGTGCTGTATTTAGAAACTTCATCAAAGGTGACAATACAAGAAGTAATGGGTGGGGGGAGGGGAGGGGCATACTATGTATATTGATGTACGGCTTGACAAATTTTAATAGGGGGCATGATTGTAACAAGTTGTTGCTCCCCCGTGTACCGCTAACATGAATCTATATCACTGGTGTGTGTGTGTACCTGTGGTATGTACGTGTCCATCGAAATCAAGTGTTTCACTGTGTGTCTCTAGAGCTGTACTTTTAACACATTTCCCTTCCTCTTCTCTTTCTGCCCTTCCCTCCCCTCTCCTCCCCTCTCCTCCCCTCTCCTCCCCTCCCCTCTCCTCCCCTCCCCTCTCCTCCCCTCCCCTCCCATTCTCTCCGCTTCCCCCTCCTCCCCTCCTCTCTCTTCCCTCCCCTCCCTTCCCCTCCCATCCCTCCTATCCCTTCCCTTCCCATCCCCTCCCTTCCCCTCCCATCCCCTCCCTTCCCTTCCCTTCCCATCCCCTCTCCTCCCTCTCCCCTCTCCTCCCCTCCCCTCCCCTCCCCTCTCCTTCCCCCCCCCTCTCCTCCCCTCCCCTCCCATTCTCTCCGCTTCCCTCTCCTCCTCTCCTCCCTCCCCTTCCTTCCCCTCCCATCCCTCCCCTCCCCCTCCCATCCCCTCCCTTCCCTTCCCTTCCCATCCCCTCCCCTCTCCTCCCCTCCCCTCCCCTCCCCTCCCCTTCCCTCACCTCCCCTTCCCTACCCTCCCATCCTCTCCCTCCCTCCCCTTCCCTTCCCTCTCCTCACCTCTTCACCCTCTCTGTCCAGGGATACTATCGCCGTGCCAGTGCCAACATGGCCTTGGGGAAGTTCAAACTTGCTCTGAAGGACTATGAGGCGGTGAGTTGTGCTAAACTGCACGTTCATAACTGTTGTGCGCAATAGGTCATTTCTTGAAACACTTTGATCCTCCCACACATTGAGATGCAATCACTGTTAGCACAACTCGTGGTCTCCCCTCCTGGGTGTAGGTGAGGAAGGCGAAACCCAAAGATGCTGATGCTAAAGCAAAGTATGAGGAATGCAGTAAGATAGTTCGACAACAAGCGTTTGAGAAGGCCATTCGAGTGGACAGTGCCAAGTCTGTAGCAGACACCTTAGACTGGGAGACATTAGGTAATGTGACTTGGTAGTGTGTGTGTGTGTGTGTGTGTGTGTGTGTGTGTGTGTGTGCGTGCGTGCGTGTGTGTGTGTGTGTGTGCGTGCGCGTGTGTGTGCGTGCATGTGTGTGTGTGGTGTGTGTGTGTGCATGTGTGTGTGTGTGTTTGCACTCATTTTCTGTATGCATTTGCTTCCCTTAATCTGTCTCTCCCCCCCTCGTGGTGTGTTATGTACTGTATTGCTGGAATTTTGGTAGGAGTTTATTTTGCCGAATTGCTCAAAATATGGCATTTGGTGGAGTTCACTTTCATGGTTGGGTGGTTGGACAGGCCTTATGCTATAATGATGTCTTGTTCATGTAAACACAGTTTGTTGGTTGGAATATTGATGGACTGCCCTCAAAACTGCCAATCCGCCAAAATATATTCCCTGGCAAATACAGTATTTTTGCGCCAAAAGTTTGGCCCACAATACGTAGTTATATCTATATAATGTGGCTACATGCCATTCCTGATGAGGCATTGGGCCACATACAGTGTATGTATGTGTGCATTTCAGTATGCACACTACCTGTGTGTGTTCCAAGTGGCATGTACATAGCTTACTGAATCTGACCCCTTTCTGTTCACTTTTGTTTTAAATCTACTCCTCCGGCCCTCTTTTGATAATATTGCGCTGTTTTATCTTACGTAACTCCTATCTTTGTGGACTACCCTTTCCATCTGTTTGCTGTCTTGTGTGCTCCAGTTGTTGAAGATAGCTATGACGGTCCTTGTTTGGAAGGAGATGTAACAGTTGCCTTCATGGCAGATCTGCTGGAGCACTTTAGACTGGAGAAGAGACTGCATAAGAAATATGCATACAAGGTGTGTGTGTGTGTGTGTGTGTGTGCGTGCGTGTGTGTGTGTGTGTGTGTGTGTGTGTGTGTGTGTGTGTGTGTGTGTGTGTGTGTGTGTGTGTGCGTGCGTGTGTGTGTGTGTGTGTGTGTGTGTGTGTGTGTGTGTGTGTGTGTGTGTGTGTGTGTGTGTGTGTGTGTGTGGACGTATGAAGTGTGTGGATGTTCAAGTCTGTGTTGTTTGTGCAGTTATACAGTACTTGCATGAGCCTGTCTTTGGGCTCATTTCACCTTTGTACACCTGTCATTTCATTGGACCATTGTCATCCATTGTCATTCCACTAGACCATTGTCATACCAGTACTGACTACTGAGGATACATAATAGCTATTATGGGATGTCACGGGACTTTATCAAGCATATCGAGGCACACCCAAGCAGGCACACAGTCACAGTAGTCTCGTGCAGTCAGACTGTGCAGTCATTTTGCTCCATTGTCAATCTTATTAACGACACAAGCACTTCGCACATACACTTCTGCTCCCTTGTCTGTGTGTTGTGTAGGCACTTTTCAATCTCCAACACTGATTGCAGCTAAGCTGTGCTTACTTCATGTAGAGATACTCCCTTCTTGTTCGTGTGCTTGTTGCTCCTGTGTAGATACTGATTGAGGTGAAGAAACTTTTCTCTGCTCAGCCTAGTCTGGTGGATATACGAATACCTCAGGTAAATTTGATAGCTGTGTATGTGTGTGCATGCGCATACACGCACGCATGCACACATGCCTGCAAACACACACACACGTGCACACACACAGAACACTCATATACACACCAGCACACACACACACACACACACACACACACACACACACACACACACACACACACACACACACACACACACACACACACACACACATACACACACCTGTCTTCCACCCTGTGTTCACCTCCCCACTCCTCTCCGGCCTGTACAGTGTGGGAAGTATACAGTATGTGGTGACATTCATGGCCAGTTCTATGACCTGCTCAACATATTCAAGCTGAATGGAGTGCCGTCAGCGGACAACCCTTATGTATCCACCTGTCAACTCACTAATTTCATCTCAACAGTAATAATATCTCTCTACAACTCGATTTGCTGCATAAACAGTCTCCTTCGATTTTGCACTTCAACCTCTGTGACAACGGTGCACTGTTGAGCTGTTTTACCTTTGTTTATTAAGATGGGCACCTTTCTCTGATAGTAGGCCTCCACTCTGCAACAATCTTTGTAAACAGAAAAATGTTTTTTTCATGTGTAGGTGTAATGTTCGTACTGTCAGTGTTTAGTCTGGAACTTGTCCGCTTTTAACACTGCTCATCTGCTGCTACTCAGTCGTGTTTCAAGCTACTAATGGTGTATTCTTACAGCACCATTTATGCATGCATAAGTGATGGTGCTCTGTCATGAACGTTATAATGAATAAGACTATGATTGAACGATTAGTTTGGGCTATGAATGTCATTAGCTTTGAAGAGGATAATAAATACAAGTACTTTGGGCTAGAAAAGTCATTGCTTATTTCACCTTTGTTTAGGTGTGTGTGTGTGTGTGTGTGTGTGTGTGTGTGTGTGTGTGTGTGTGTGTGTGTGTGTGTGTGTGTGTGTGTGTGTGTGTGTGTGTGTGTGTGTGCGCGCGTGTGTGTGTGTGTGTGTGTGTGTAATGCCAGCCGGTCAGACTTAACTGGGCACTTCAGCTGTTTAACGGTGACTTTGTTGACCGAGGTGCCTTCTCTGTGGAATGTGTTTTGACCTTGTTCGGCTACAAGTTGCTCTACCCTGAACACTTTTACATGTCACGAGGTGAGTCAGTCTGACTTGTGAGGACATGCGTTGTATGTACCTGTGCACAATTAGTGCAGTCAGTAGACTAACATGGGCTCCAGTGAACTGCTTGGGTAATATGTGTACACACTGGCACACACACATGTACATGTTCACACATGCATTCATGTGCATGTGTGAACAAGCAGATCCGTGTACTAGCACTCACTGACATGGACATATGTCTGTGTTAACACACCCACCCACCCACCCACATGCGTACGCACACGTGCACACACACACACACACACACACACACACACACACACACACACACACACACACACACACACACACACACACACACACACACACACACATACCTACACAGTATTCATGCATATTATGACAAGAAGTACTATTGTTTTAGATTCCTGCTTTAGGTGCTGTCACACATACAAACTAGGAGTATGCATAGACAAAACACAACCTGTTTGTCTGCCATCAGTTACACATTTACTCTAGTTAATTTCCTTTCCATTGGAATGCATCATGACGTCGTAGCTGTTACCATGGCAGCATGAATATTATTAACTTGCGTGCATACATACATTTGAAGGTAAAAGAGACACATTTGAAGGTAATTTTACTAGCACTGACATCCATATGAAACTACAATGAAACCAAAATAACAGTCAGGATGATAATTTCAGCAACAAGCCCACTAATGTTTGTAATTCACTCTGGTGTGATAAACCTCGAAACAAGTTCCAATACATAGATGAACTTCACACTTCACACTTAGTACACCACGTCGTGATTTTTTATCCTTGTACTTTCGCATGCCACTCGAACGTGTCTTCTTATATGCACAGACTGCGCAACACTTCTTGACCCCACTCCAGTAAATATGGATAATGCTTAACAGTTAGACGTGACAGTATCTGTGTAGGAGAGCGGCCAGGACCTTTGCAAAGGATGAGGGCGGGTATTGCTAAGTGATTTGCAAGTTGTAGGTGGAACTTCACACGAGTTTGTATTCTTTCCAGTGAAGTTGAGTTGTTAGCTGCATATATAACATAAGCGTTTGTAATCACGTGATCCATCATTATCCAAAAGACCCTCCTCCACTGCTTCAGACTTTTTCTGCCAATAGAATAATAGCACATCACCTGGTCAGCAAGATCTGAACCACCCATAAAAGAAGTATAGTCTGTGATAATCTGCGGGCATGGTATTTCCTGCAAAGTGGTACCCACACGACACCGGGCTGTAGCCATGCTATCTGAAAACAACGTAGACAGAGCGTATACATCTTTGTTGTCACTCCACCACACCATAGTGAGCTGCTTATGAAAGGAAACAAATGTGGTGGCACCTCTCGACCTGGTCGGCTCTCCATGTACAGGTTTCAGTTGATCGGGGAATTGCTTTCGATTTCATCTTGCTGTACCAACAGCAGTAGTTTTCCTGGCAAGTACGTAAGTCTTGAAGCAATTCTGGGAATGAGTAGAAGTTGTCCATGTATACAGTGTGACCTTTGTCCAAAAAGGGTTGAACTAGCTTCATGACAGCACTTTAGGCCAATCTCTTGGGATGATGGTCAGTTTGTGAAGCATTAGCTCCGCAGTAAACATCAAATGTGAGGATGCACCCAGTGAGGGAATCTGCACACACCCGGATCTTGATTCCCCACTTTACAGGGTTTATCGGCAAGTATTGGATGAATGACAGCCTACATTTAGTACCATTCATGCTTTCGTGCACTGAGATCTGCAGATGTGGAGAGTATAATTCCAAACTTCACTGATTTACAACATCCAAAAGCGGACACACATTCCACAGCTTGTCATAGCCGTGATCACTCCAACTCCAGTCCAGTGCATTCGAATTGTCAGCAACATGTATAAAATGCAAAATCTCACGGAAACGATTACGCGATAGTATAGTGCGAAACCATGGATGTATAAGGATTGGATTGGTTGACCAGTAGCCCTCCATTGAGGGTAGTGATGTGACACCCATGGCAATGTTTTCTCCAATAAAGGCAAGCAATTCCTCCTTGACAATTGGATCAAAGTGACTGTTGTCATTATTAAATGCTCTTTGCTGGTCTGCGTACAAGTTAGTTTGGAGCAACAGCTCATCTATGTACGTAGGTGCTGGTAAGAAACAGTCGAAAACAGTCTAAAAGAGATGTCACACCACAGGCTTTGACATTGGGTCCGGAAAGATTGCCAGAAAATTAATGGGAGTGGATGCATTTGAGGATGCCTTCGTTGAATTCCAGACCCAAACATCACTTGTACCACGTCCTCGCTGATCTGTGCCTTAAGTGTTAGTTGCACGACCTTGTCGCGCTCTGCCTTGAGTGTTAGTTGCACGACCTTGTCGCGCTCTGCCTTGAGTGTTAGTTGCATGTCCTCACCCGCGCCCACGAGTTCGTGATCGAATGTTTGCACCGCCTCGTCTTTATCTACTAGCCTCGTGTGGAAGTCATGAAGAGAATAGGATTGTCAGCTTGTATTTGTTTGAGTGTCTGTTGTCTGTCAACTCTGATGCGTTAATGCAGACAGAAGGTGCATGGACTTCCAACATCGATCAGTTGAAACTATGGGCTATAATTCATAGAGCAGCTAGGAGCTGCCTGACAGCTAAGTGATGCCTGTTTTCGAGTTTCTGTTTCATGCACTACCTCTGTGATCTGAAGGTATATCCAGGCCTAGGGGTGGAGCTTCATCTGGTGGCATAGGACTCTGCGTGGCAGTACAATACGTATAGAAAGGAGTATTAGGATGATCATTCAGGTTGTGCGAAGTTATCTGTTAGACTGTAATCTAGCTGGGGTGATTCTGTCTCCCAGCCGAACCCCTCTCCGGATGGAGTCACTTGTGTGATCACTGAAGTTAATCTCATTCACAAGGCCATGGAACGTTGATCTTGCCCACGAAGGCACATTGAAGGTGAATCAATGAGAGAAATGATATACGTACAGTATGTACCTTGCAACGGATGAACTGCAGGGTCATGTTGTAAGATTGGCAAGTACGTATGTTGCAGTCATTTTGGCCTTCGCAGCAGGCAATCCAAAAATGAATTCATACAGGAAAATGACTGCTTCAAAAATGTCCTTTGAGTACTCTTACTTGAAGATATAGTGGACAGAGAACCAAAGTGGGAGAGTGTAGCATAAGGCGAAAATTCCTGTACATCAAACCTCACGATCATGGCATACAGCCCTGTTCCTTCCACCTTTTCAATGCAACCCATGTCTGCATGGAATGGAGTCAGTGTGGGTGACAAAGCAGCCCCTCATCCTGGTCTTCAAGCATGCAGTGAACGTACTGTATGTTCATCAGCAGTAAAACACACGTACACATACTGAAATGCTTGCAACTATCACTTTGTGGTGGCTAGAAACTGATGATGGCTGTGGACACTTGCTCTTGGCCTCATTTGATGCCACCAATTTCTGGAACTACATTTTCAAAAGCATGCATAATATTTGTGAGGTAGAAAAACGGTATTCAAGTGGCAATTCATTGGCACGGTACAACGGTAGTGAGCTTTGTACGTATATTGGACAGGCCATAGCGAACTTCTGTGTTATCATTGGGATGTGGCAATAGGCCTGACTGGGAGAAGGGAGCACTCTTCTTTTGGTTACCAGGCCCATAGGCTTCATCAGGATCGGGGAGTTTGGAAGAACCCCCCCCCCCCCCCCACACACACACACAGCACTGGATGATCAAGTGAGGAACGTACACATTGCTGATATGGTCAAACAGTTCACAAAGACTACCAAATTGGTCGTTACAATCCTGCCAACAGCACATGTGATTGTGAGGCTCTGCCCACAATTGTCAACTTCATTGCAGTCCCTTGCGCTTGATTCAGTTGAGGTAGTGTTGACAGCTGGCTGGGGTGATGCAGACAGAACACAGAACAGAAGCAGCTGTGAAAGTACCCGATTCTACAGTTGTTGAGGAAACTGACATGGCAACAAGAGAGTGAGGTTGACGCTGTAGGTGTTGCTAATGTGGAACTGGATGTTGGTGTCGGAGTCATTGAGGTTTTCAAATCAACAGCAAAATGATGAAGCAGTGACCTGAAAGACATTTCCCACTTGATTAAATGGCTTCTGGTGTGGGCAGAAGATGCTTAATTGCAAACGTTACTTATTATGATGAAGTGTATAGTTTGAAGGTTAGTTTGCGATTTAGTAGGCCATTAATTAGTTGAATGGTTCCTTTTGAGCACAGTCATTAAAAACAAGGTTTTTCTTCAAAACGTGATATGGCCAAGCCGCCCCAGTGCCTCTGTTCCTATGTCATTGCATCACTTTATGGTCAGCCCAGTGCCTTTATGGAGAAACTATCTCTGATTGGCCACCATCGAGATATCTTGGGGGCAGACCAGATCTTATGTCAACATCACCATTTGAAGATAGCTACCAGAGGACATTTGAGGGGAAGGAGAAAGAAAGTGGTTGGATGCATGTAATGCAACTAAACTCTCTTTGTCAAGAGTGAAGAAATTTGGACACTCTGAGATTTTGGTGTGCACTTTGGTACTTTTACTACTCAAGAGCTGTCTTCTCGTGTTGGCATCCCCATTCAGTTGCAACTGTTTTGGAAGGAAAACACTTCTGGGTGGCAAATATTTGTTACAGATGGGTTGGCTGGATCGGTACAACATATGTGCTTTTATGAACATGAAAGCAGAGACACTTCCTGTCGGCACGTGAAACCACAACCAG
The DNA here is from genome assembly GCA_964019415.1 of Ianthella basta. Classification (NCBI taxonomy): domain Eukaryota; kingdom Metazoa; phylum Porifera; class Demospongiae; order Verongiida; family Ianthellidae; genus Ianthella; species Ianthella basta. The sequence goes on from OZ025869.1 coordinate 5,907,705, forward strand.
CAACAAGCCTGATCTCTTGTATTCTTCTTAGTTGCTGCATCCTGACCATGAGGTGCTGATGCCAGTTTTGAGAGCCGTCTGCAAGTGTGCATGATACCCTAGACTAAGCCTTTCTGTCTGATAGAAACGAGACAGATCCATCAATAGTTCTGGAATCAGGGATGCAGGAATGTAAGTATCACGGTGGCCTGGGATAACGGCAAGCACTGCTGATGTGCGTTGCTCCTGGACAAAAAGGAGACCATTGATAGGAGACATTCCCAAGGGCACTATGGTGTCATTCACACTACCACAAGCAAGCTAATGGTGTGTGTGTTTACAGACTGAGGCAATGTGAACCTCACTGTTGATCATTCCACAGCCCTTCAAGGCGCACTCACCAACAATTACACGCCCCAACAGCGCAACTGGTGCCCTCGCTGGAATGCAGAGCATGCAGACAAGATTGCACAGTGGAATTGCAGAACTGCAAGTGCATGTTCACTCTCAGATGCTCGGGGGACCTGATACTTCTTAGATGAAGAACTACTGCTGGCTATACCACGTTTAGTGCATTTATTTTTCTTTTCAGTGAAATCTACATTCTTCAGTGGTGTGTATGGAACTGACCGCACTCCTGTGTTGGCATGACTCAGAACGCGCACTTTTGAGTGACAGTCAGTGAAGCCCTGCTCTCACCTACCATGCCAATTGCACAGAGCAGAGAAGCAACATGCACGAGAACACGTATCACCAAGTCCAGCTGTGCAGTCACACCGAGCATCAAGACATTTACACCTTCCGTAGCTCTCATCCATGGAGTTTGCATTTCAGGAGTGATTTGACATATGTGGGAATAGCAAATACTCGCTTAATACACTGTGCATGCATTAATGATCTGTATGCCACATACGTATGTGTTATATCAGAGTCAGCTAGCCTTTCTGCGTATCACAATCAGCTTGTACTGAACTGGCTTTGCACGCTTATGCCTCACCTATCGTCACGTGAAACCCTGGTAGCTGTCCATCCAGGCTCTTGTAATTGATGAAGTCATCCTTATTGGAGTAGTGAATGTTGCCGCTCTGTCTTTTTAGAACACAAGCGGCCCATCAATACCGATTCATGAAGCGAAAGGCATGCTATGCTTGTGTTTTGGCTGATTCATCAGCTTTTCAGAAGACACATGCAAGACCTATTCTTGATTGCCGGAAGAAGAGCATATGTTGAACTGACATGCTCCTGTTAGACTGCAGTGTGTGGTTGAGTAATGTTAATACTGAGTGGCCCTCTGTATGGTATTTGGAGAAGAGATAGTTATAAACATGAAGTGAAAACTGATACGTTTGGAGCTAAACACGCCAAGAAACCTCTTTCTAATGCTTGATAGATAGAATAACTCATTTGCCTTCTCCTTGATGTAACCCAATGCTGTTTTGCTCTGAAACAGTACTTGGTATTCCTGTGATCCCTTGTTACCTTGACTGTTGAAGCCTTTTGCTGTCCATGAAAGTCTTGCACCCTTGAGGAAGATGTTCTTTGACCTCTTTGAGTTGTGCTATGATTGTAGTGGAGAATGTGTTTGAAAAGCTGAAAGAGCAGTGGAGACATTTGCTGCAGCATTATTGTAGACTATCCAACTGTTGTTGCCCATTGCTGCGTTCCTAACTCTCACTGTAACCTCCTTGTATGCTGTGTATGAGTCTTGTTCTGTGCATTTCTTATTCTTGTACACGTGTGCACTCACTCTTATGTTGTGACATGAGGCACACACAACGCATTGTCGAGGATACTATTTTGTAGCTCATCTCACTCCACTGATTGGGGGACAACTTGAACCTGTCCACCATCCAATCAAAGAGTGCTATCATTCATCATTCCAATGATCCTCCTTATTCACTGCATTTGAGGCTTCTTGGCATTTTGGAGCTCAGTGTAAACCTCTTTCGTACTGTGTTTCAGTCTTGATCGCTGCACTCACTCTTATGTTGTGTCATGTGACACACAAAACCCACTGATGAGAATGGTAGTAGCTAATCTTGCTCCACTGATTGGGGGACAATATGAACCTGTCCACCATCCAATCAAAGAGTGCGATCATTCATCATTCCAATGATCCTCCTTATTCACTGCATTTGAGGCTTCTTGGCATTTTGGAGCTCAGTGTAAACCTCTTTCGTACTGTGTTTCAGTCTTGATCACTGCACTCACTCTTATGTTGTGTCATGTGACACACAAAACCCACTGATGAGAATGGTAGTAGCTAATCTTGCTCCACTGAGTGGGGGACAACTTAAACCTGTCCACCATCCAGTCAAAGAGTGCTGCCTTGTGTAGGCAACTGCTCGTACACAGATGAAGAGAGATGTAGCAAGTTTGTAACTACGTACTACCTAATCTTTAGCTTCTTCATTAAGACTGCCAGGCAGGTTGGTGGTCTTAATTGGCATGTTCCGCTTCATGAATATTTCTGAGTATACAGACCTCTTTTCTGTAAGACCACCCGGCAGTTTGGTGGTCTTAATTGGCAGATTGTGATTCATTCGGATTCATGAGTACATGTATCTCTTTATAAAGACCACTTGGCATGTTGGTGGTCTTAATTGACAGGTTTTGCTTCATGCCTGTTTTCGAATAGTATTCCTCTCTAGCTAGCCTGTCTTTACTTTCTCTTGTTCTCAACCTGTCCCTGCAGGCAACCACGAGAGTGACACACTAAACCAGATGTATGGGTTTGTGGGTGAAGTGAGAGAGAAGTACTCTTCAACAATGTACGATTTGTTTGCTGAGGTGTACAATTGGCTGCCTCTTGCGCATGTTGTCGATGAGAAAGTGCTGGTAAGTGTGTGTGTGTGTGTGTGTGTGTGTGTGTGTGTGTGTGTGTGTGTGTGTGTGTGTGTGTGTGTGTGTGTGTGTGTGTGTGTGTGTGTGTGTGTGTGTGTGTGTGTGTGTGTGTGTATTTAGTGTGTGTGTTCTTAACTGTGTGTACGTGTATGTTTGTGTGAGAGAAATGTTGGGAAGGAGAGAGGGAGGGACAGAGGGAAGGGAAGGAAGGAAAGAGAAGAAAGGTATGAGGAAAGATGTTGTGCGTGTGTACTGTATGTGTCCATGATGCCACTGACAGTGTAACCATGGCATTGGATGTAGGTGTAACCATGGCATTGGATGTAGGTGTAACCATGGCATTGGATGTAGGTATAACCATGGCATTGGATGTAGGTGTAACCATGGCAATGGATGTAGGTGTAACCATGGCATTGGATGTAGGTGTAACCATGGCATTGGATGTAGGTGTAACCATGGCAATGGATGTAGGTGTAACCATGGCATTGGATGTAGCAAATTATGTAGCTGCTTTCCCTCCTTGTGTCCCCAGGTGATGCATGGAGGTCTGTTTAAGCAAGAAGGTGTCACTCTTGATGACGTTCGAACGATTGACCGAAACAGACAGCCTCCTGACCAGGGACTGATGTGTGACCTACTGTGGTCTGACCCGCAGCCTCAGGTGAGCCGGAGTGGCAGAATGAGGAGCCAGGCAACAAATTGAGGGGATGGGTAGCAGAATGAGGGAATGAAACTAGAATGACGGACTTGGAAAGGAATATGGTAGCAGAGTGAGGGAAAGGGTAATAGAATGTGGGGATGTGTAAATGGAAGTGTTGGATAGCAGAATGAAGGATTGGGTAGCAGAAGGAAGGATTGGGTAGCAGAATGAGGGGATGTAACAAAATGAGTTAGCAGGTCAGGTTGCATTCATACATGCACTAAACTGCCATTTCTTGTGCGTACTGTAATATACACACATTGTTAACATTTTGAAAGGCTATGAAACCTTTTTAATGGAACTAGCCACCTTTGACCAGGTATTGTGTGGCGATGCTGTTAGCCTTGATTGAGAGACGAGATAGATAGATAGATAGATAGATAGATAGATGTTTTGACAGGAAAGCCCCATCAGCCTGATATCAGCTGGCCTGCCTGAGGGTCCTGCCCCACTTCAGAGATACTTAATGAATAGGCCAGGTTTTAACAGTAGTCCTGTTTTTGGGTTCCGGGAGGCTGGCTGTTTTAGAGAGGTCTGCCTTCTGTAGCAACCATTATCTATAGGTGTAAACACGAAGCGCCTATACAAAGTCAGGATATGTTTCAACACCATGATGACACTCTGCAGTGAACCCTGTCTAAGATGGTTACTGTGATAGGCAGACACCTCTCTTAAACAGCCAGCCTCCCTGGCCCCAAATGATGCCAAAACATTGCAATGTACCTCTGTAGAGCAGCCACCTCTCTATAAAGGTGTATATAGTCTCTATATACGCTGTATATAAAGTTATGTTAGCTGGTCCACAGGTGGCTGGCTGTCTTAGACAGGTTCCACTGTACTATGCTGTATACCAGTTCAATATTGCCCACCTTTATGCTCGACTGAATATTGCTTTTAACTATGTACATATGTACATGTGTTATGTAGAATGGTCTTGCTCCGAGCAAGCGAGGCTGTGGGGTCCAGTTTGGACCAGATGTTACTGAGGACTTCTGTGCAAGGAATGGTCTGGGTGAGTGAGGGGTGCAAGGGACCAACTTCTATTGTTTAGCGTGTATCTATGTGTATTATACCCCAAGTACTGTACTGGGTACCCGAAGTACAGTAAGGGTTGCCCAAGTTGTGCATAGACCATCCCCAGTACTGTATAGGTTACCCACATGTACCCCACATCAAGATAGTATTACATATATACGTAGATACCTCACATACTGTATATGATTTGTCTCTGTTACTTGATGTATGCTTGTGTGCTCACCTGACATGAACGGACTGTATCATTGTGGTGTTCGGTTACATATGTCATGTGTACATGTGTACTAGCCTAGTCAATTCACTATATTTATTTATAAAGATTTCTAGCTGATGTACTTACTCCATTTTGATTCAGACCTCATCATTCGCAGTCATGAAGTGAAGAACGAAGGCTATGAGGTTGCCCACGGAGGAAAGTGTGTGACAATATTTTCTGCTCCAAACTATTGGTGAGAGAGGAGGATGGGTCAGTGTTGGACGGTGTGCGTGTGTGTGCGTGTGTGTGTGTGTGTGTGCATGTGTGCGTGTGTTTGCGTGTGTGTGTGTTGTGTGTGTGTGTGTGTGTGTGTGTGTGTGTGTGTGTGTGTGTGTGTGCGTACGTGCGTGCGTGTATGTTTCTACTGTACCTTGACTAGATGTCATAGAACAGCTGCTCCTCTGACTTTGCAGTAGCTAACTACAGGATGACGGCTTAGGCCACACTCACTTACCACATTCCTGTGTGATTCCTGTTTACTTCACGCTTACAACTGTACGCTAATGCTTTCATGTGCACACTTTCCAAGGAGTACTTCACATTTGTCGCTTGCCTCATTTCCAATAGAAAGAGCTAAACTGGTCTCCTGTCCCTTAACTAACTTTGTGTTGCAATTTGTCAGTTGCAGCCACCAGTAACTTTGCACATCCTCACAAATAGCTGCATGTGTTGTATGTTAACAATGAGATTGCTTCAGTTAAAATTCAATATCTGAAGTTCTATTTAAAATGGGTAGCAAATAAGAATGGCGATGCAAAATCACTGGAATTGGTTCACTTGTTCCTCTTCTTTGCTACTTCACCAAATGAGCTTTACAGGAGAATGTCTTTATTTGCTGGGACATTACTATCTGTACACTGACACAAACATCGAAGTGGGCCACTTGCTTAACCTCCATGGCAACCATTTTGGTAATTATGGCATACGGTACTTCCTGTTGTGCTATGATTATTATTACCACATCATGAATAAACAATTCAATTCAATTCAATTCAATGAATAAACAGGGGGATTATTAGGTTGGTCCCCTCCTGGCTTGTAGATCTGTCTGTTTGCCCATGCATTTGTCAGCTACTCTGGAACTCTTTGCAGCACCAGACAGTGACTGTCTCATGTGACAGTCATGTGACCATCATGCCATGTATCTTTGTGGTAAAATGATGTCATTCTTTGTCCACCAGTGTATCTTTCTCCCCCCACCCTAGTGATACAATGGGCAACAAGGGTGCCTTCATCACACTCAATCCCAGTCTGAAGCCTAAATTCACAACCTACGAGGCAGTCGTAAGTGCAATGCATGTGTGTGTGTGTGTGTGTGTGTGTGTGTGTGTGTGTGTGTGTGTGCGTGCGTGTGCGTGCGTGTGCGTGTGTGTGTGTGCGTGTGTTTGTGTGTGTGTGTGTTCATGTGGTGTGTGTGTGTGTGTGTGTGTGTGTTAGTGTGTGTGTGTGTGTGTGTGTGTGTGTGTTAGTGTGTGTGTGTGTGTGTGTGTGTGTGTGTGTGTGTGTGTGTGTGTGTGTGTGTGTGTGTGTGTACATGTGTGTGTGTGTCTGTGTGTGTGTGTGTGTGTGTGTGTGTGTGTGTGTGTGTGTACATGTGTGTGTGTGTTCATGTGGTGTGTGCGTGCGTGCGTGCGTACGTGCATGTGCGTGTATGTGTGCGTGTGTGTGTTTGTGTGTGTGTTCATGTGGTGTGTGTGTGTGTGTGTGTGTGTGTGTGTGTGTGTGTGTGTGTGTGTGTGTTAGTGTGTGTGTGTGTGTGTGTGTGTGTGTGTGTGTGTGTGTGTACATATGTGTGTGTGTGTGTGTGTGTGTGTGTGTGTATGTGTGTGTGTGTGTGTGTGTGTGTTGTGAGTGATGTGTGCATGATGTACATGAGGAGTTGCTGGAGTGTCTATGTGTGTCTATTTCCTTTTCCCCATCTCTAGCCCCACCCTAGTGTTCGGCCCATGCAATATGCCAATCCCCTCTTAGGGATGTGAGCTGAGCTACAGACAGACAGACAGACTGGTGTACAGGTCGTGTATTGTGTAATTAATACTTCCATGAATATACAGTTATACATTTCCTTTGTAATGTAATGTAATTAATTTATGAATACTGTATGTATATAACAAATAAGCGATAATTTAGCCCCAACCAAGAGCTTGATACACGTACAGACGTCCAGGCCCCTTGGTGAGAGTGCTCCCTATATGCATTCAAGCCTCGGTGAGATCATTGCTGACATTTTTTGTCAATTGTTGGTTGATGGGTGCATATATGACAATAGCCCTCTATATTATACAGCACCTGAGGAATATCCATGTGATAAGGGTTCATTTGCTTGACAGAATAGAAACACTGAACTGTATCCTAGGTAACAAGTGCCTGTCAGCAAGAGAGCAGCTGTTGCAGCAGCAAGATGAAGAGCTGTTCAACATTTCAAGCCACTAAAAAGACTTCAAAGCGAGGAAAGAGACCAGTAGTGAAGATCACGAAGGTATGCATGTCGTGCTTGGAAAGCACCTTCATGTGTGTGCACACCAAAGAAGCTACAGCTCATGCATAAATTTATACCTGGGATCTCGTGCATCTGTGTTCACTGTGACACGCATACAAGTATACTGTGCATGCATGTGTGTGCTTGTGTGGTATGGTTGGTCGTTTCTGGAGAGTCAAGCACTTCAGTGCTGTTTAGTCCCATTTAATTTACCCAGCATGTCTCCTTGTACTTGCCAAAGGATCCTCACATGAGGATGATGAGACTGTGTCTTCTGGACCTCTGAACAAAGCATACAACAGGCAACCTACATTTAGGTATTGTTATCATCTCCATAATTATACCGTCTGAGCGTCACTGGCCATTGTTTGTCTGTCACCATATAACTATGCTACCTATAGATCAGATTTTAAAGTGTCCCTGTCTAGTGTGTTATATGGCTGTGTGCATGTGAAGGGGACATACCATTGCATAAAAGTTCGCATCAGATTCTGCATAACTGTTGTGCGCCATCGTTGTACATGTGCACACATCATGTTCCCTGTTCCCTGCACATGGTGTTGAAGAGATCATTCTCAGTCGTCTGAATCTACCGTTGCATGTGTAGATGTGCATCCATCTCAATCACTGTTGTAGCTATGGATATGCACATGGTGGTGAAGAGACCATTCCTAGGTGGACTGTGTCCACTATTGTGAAAAGCTGTGCCTCCATCCCATTCCCTTGATTTGTAGCTGACCTGCTGGAATGTCTAATAGGGAGGCTATTTGTGAATGCCAATTATATCCGTGCTCTCTATGCCTCACAGTTACTCTTCTTGTCATGTAGCAGGGAGGTGTGAGACTTCATGCATTGTTTGGGACTTGGCTGTATTGCATCATGTACAAGTTAGACCTGGGCAGACATGCTCTGAAAACATGCAGCTGCTATCCATTTGTAGCAGACAAAGTGCAAAGTGCAATGACCATGTGTCATTCATACATATACATCATTGGGCCATGCAAAATTATGCAATTATTTGATACGATTATGTGGAACTCAGTGGGTTAATAGTCTAATTTCAAGGTATCATTTTGTAGGCATGCTGACTCCACTAAAGGACCTAATTATAACATGCAGCATTATGTCTGTCCTAATGTTGAGCCTTCACTTCTTCATCCCCTGTTTGCAGCTATAGCAGTAGTGGTGAGAGAACAGTTGCATTGATGTAATGTCTGATACAGTTATTATTATTGAATCAAGAAATAGCATTTTACAGATACTAGTCTATGCAAATTGTGAAGCTATCCCACCACATCTACAAAATAATTGTATGGTTTCATGGCCAAGATGGCCCACAACACTAGTTCACTGGAGGTGTGTACAGAATGCACATAGTGTCACCTGTGATTTGCTAAAGCAATGGCCTCACCAGGACAAGGCAGCAGTGGACAAATGTTGCAAATTTTGTAGAATGGACAGCAAGAAACAGTAATTGTGTGTGTATGTGTGTGTGTGTGTGTGTGTGTGTGTGTGTGTGTGTGTGTGTGTGTGTGTGTGTGTGTCCCAGTGTATGGTAGAAATTGTGTGTGAGTAGCTAGGCCAGATGGTTGAAACATCTGCAGTTATTAGGTTTGGCAACTGGACCGTTGAAACATTTGCTTGGTTACAAGTCTATAGTCATACTTGCAAACCCTAAACCACTGATGACTTCATACAATTCTCTCTTGTTAGTTTTAGTGCTATTTCCAGTGTTTATCACACGGTTATGCAACAGGTGCTAACCACCTAGACATTACCAAGTGTAGGTGGGAATTCTAAGTCCAGTAGTGCAGGATGGATACACTGATGCTGTCACTCAAGCCTCCACCTCTCTCATTTTATGGGTCTTCCAAGTCCATAGATGAGTATCTCTACTGTGCGCTGAAGCAAGGGTGGGTGGTGAGACTGGTGTGTGTGTGTGTTTGTGTGTGTGTGTGTGTGTGTGTGTGTGTGTGTGTGTGTGTGCGTGTGTGTGTGTGTGTATGTGTGTGTGTGTGTGTGTGTGTGTGTGTGTGTGTGTGTGTGTGTGCGTGCGTGTGTGTGTGTGTGTGTGTGTGTGTGTGTGTGTGTGTGTGTGTGTGTGTGTGTGTGCGATGTATGAGCGCACATACTTATGTATGGCATTGTGTGAATGTGTCTGCTTAACTATTAATGATTACACACTTAAAATGTGTATGACATTGTATATGGGTACATTAGTACTAAAGAGTGTGCATGTGGGTTAGTGTGCAATGTGTACATTATGTCACTATGTACATCCACCCACTATACCAACCACTGAAACCATGTCAAATGAGTTCCATATCAATAGACACTTGAACTGTAGCAACACATCTCTACTGAGAAATGTCATTAGTGCATGCTGTGACCATGGCCACTTGTATGACTGCCTGTTGAAGTGGTAACAGTATCAGAAGTTGCTCAAGTGTGTGTGTGTGTGTGTGTCTGTGTGTGTGTGTGTGTAGGGTGACCTCATGTATAGGGAACCTTTAAATATACTCTATAGTGAATGTGGTTGAATGGTATTGTATTAGAACACACATAACTCATGATCAATTGTATCAGATGTACAAGGAGATTGCTGCTGTGTTTGATGTGCCACGCCCACTAGTTGTCACGGTGACAGTACCTCAAAGCAGTGTCATATTTGCTTCTCTGTCCGACGCTGGAAATGAGTTAGCAGCTCACCGTGCAGTAGTGTGTAGTTAAACTGTGTGCTACAGAATCATAATTGTATGCTTATAATTTATATTATTATTTATATTATTAGCTACTTACTTATATTATTTTTGTACGTACATCAATCAAACTCTGTAAAAACTAATATGTATGCATGGATTTGATATATGAATGTGTGTTACATCAAAAATCCTGTAATTGCATCACCAGCAGTGGTTGTCTGCTGAGACCACCTCACCACATAGATGAATACAATGGGGCCCATGGTTTATAGCTAGGTTATGGCATTCTTTGTCAGTGTGTCTCCCTCCCCCTCCGCCTCCCCCACTCCCTGATATTAAATTGCCATTGCCACTAGCTCCGTATTACGTATCCCGTTTGGGCTGGAATGTTAATGAGTTAGCACGTGGTAATGTGGGCCAGTGAGCGTAAGTTCTTCGCGTACCAACATTCTGCGATTTTGTAACTGCCACTTCTAGGTAGTCATTTGAATTGGTTGGAGACGAGAGTAGTCTGATCCTTTCGCTAAACAGTGTTATAGCTAAAAATGAAGCTTTGGCGGGCAGTGGTACTTGCTGTTTTGCTAGCCACTCTGAGTATAATTACCCTCCAAATTGTCGGCTCCAGCCGTGCAGTGCCACGAAACGTTGCGAGAGGCAGGAGCGCGATAGAATGGACCCAACTGCAAGAAGTTCCTGACCAAGAGGTGGATGAGGAGGATAAGACTGAGTTGAATGAAATGGAGGCTACCGAGATTACGTTAAGTGAAACTGAGCTGGATTTCACCAAGAGTCAACAAACTCGCAAACCATTTAACCCAGATGTGGACCTCACTATACTGAGAGATGTTTCATTTGATAAGGTGGGTTGACCTGCGATGTTGGTGTTTGGGTGAATGTGTGTGTGTGGGGGGGGGGGGGCAAATCACATGTGGCCCAACTAGACATAATAGTGCCCCGCTGTCGCTACTGTGTGATCACTGTGTGCGTGTGTGTGCGCGCGCTCGTGTGTCAACTCTGCTTAGGAACTAAGCACATACATGCATGCAATACAATGATAGGAGTGAACACAAGCTAAACATTGATTCAAAACGTCACAGCCGCACACAACTACGTGTGTGTGGTGCGCAGTAGAGTACAGCGGTATAAATCACGACGCACAATCTATCAAACAGTAAAATACGTATGTACAGTGCGTGAAGAGGGGTCGATTGATTCAACCCTCTTACTTCACAAACACATGAAATCTTGAAGGGGAATCCGATATATTATTCGGCGATGCAGACAGATAGTCAGAACAGAGCTCTTCCTTCCTATCGCGGATTGGGTAAAGCGGGGAAGTTTGAGATCGAATTCCAGCGTGGCTACTAAGATATTACATTTTGCCCAAAACTACAAAGCGTACAAGAACAGATTTCTCCAGGAGGCCAGAGGAGACATTGCTTAATGACAACTTACAAGAATCATCTCTAACCGGTTGCGACAGGGAGAGCACGGTAGCCTGATTCATTTCTCTTTAGAAATTTTAGATCAAAATGGCTGACGGGGTATTGGCGACTGCCAAGGTGAAATTCCAAATTGAGTCACTATAATCATGGATAGTAGTCTGACAACAAAGACCTTGTATTGGTAAATAGGACAAGGAATAAAGAGTAGAAGATGAGGGAAAGGAGGAAGGAAAATGATTGGGGATGAGAAACCTATCAAGAGTGCATTGGAACCTACCAATACACACACACACACACACACACACACACACACACACACACACACACACACACACACACACACACACACACACACACACACACACACACACACACACACACACACACACACACACAAACACAGACACACACACGCACACACGCACACACACACACACACACACACACACACACACACATACACACACACACACACAATGTGTGTGAGAGAGAGAGTTGTGTAGAAGGTATGTTTGTGTGCTGCGCAGTTGCCTGCTTGTGAGTCAAGTCAAGTAGTAAATGTTGCTTTTGTTCAATCTCAAATTTAAGTATACTGGTAACTCTGTCTCATTTTAATCAGATTCCTGACAGCGTCAGTGTTAAATGTTCAGAACTGAAAGTGGGAAATCCTACACCCTATCGAAACAAAGAGCACTGTTGCAGGGAAGCTGAAGCTAAGCGCCTACCTGAGCTGTGTGGACAGGTCAATGCTAGTGCTATTGGAAATGAATCCCAGGTACAAGGTTGTACATGCCTTGACTTCATGGCTTGCAAGACAGTAGTCCTCACTGCTGCATCGTCAAATCACTGGATTGAATCACTGGATGGCATTGGATCTGTGCAGAACATAATGCCAGATATGAAGATCATCATGATGGACATTGGACTGACTGAAGAACAAGTGGAACAGCTGCAACGATTACGTAATGTTGAAATCCGAAAATTTCCATTTGACACTTATCCACCTCATGTGGGAGACCTGATGAAATATGCTTGGAAACCATTGGCAATACAGAAGATACTGTTAGAGTATGAAATTGTATTTTGGATGGATGCAAGCTTGAGGATAAAACGCCCGCTTATGGACATTATCATTCCAGACTTACAAAAGTTTCCCGTCAGAGTGAAAACCAATAAATTCTATGATGCAGCATTCACCAGGGATGAAACCTATAAATTTGTAGGAATAACACGGAAGCAAGTGGGTAAACACATTCAGATGCAAGGAAATGTTCAAATGTACCGAAACTGCTCCTTTGTACACGAGCGAGTAGTGTCACCTTTAGTTGACTGTGCACTTCATGAAGAATGCATTGCCCCAAGTGGATCATCCCCTTTTGGCTGTAATTTTGACAAGTACAAGGAACAGGTCAAGCAGATTGATACCATTGAGGAAGTTGCCTACATCGGCTGCCATCGTTTTGATCAAAGTGCATTAACAGCAGTTTTATATAAGGAGTTCCACTTTCCCAGTGACCATTATGTGGTGGACCCAGCAGGCTACAATGAGACAATAGTAGTATGGAGGAATCCAACAAAGTGTTTCACTCTTTTCCTCAATTAATGCCGGCAATGCCCAAGAGTAGTTAGCTAAATGAGGCAGGTTGTACTATATGAGGGTACTCTTGACAATGGGTATATGTAGTGACTGTTACTCTAACTGCATAAATGCATGCCTGTAACTTTAAATTGTTTTCTGGCTGTGTTCTCTAATAGTGTCATTGAATATAAGACGATATTTCATTGAGTGCTGTATCAGAATTATATATGATTGGCATATACTGAGGTTACAAGTAACATGGGAATGATAATTAATGGGGAGGGGGCAATTGCCTGCTTTACCTCTCACTACATTAACTGCACCATGCACTGTAATGGTTGAAGTCACACTATTGTCATTCAATTAAATTCAGTGATTGTTTTTGCTGTGTTGATCATTCTCAATGTCGAACAGGTTTCAATAGTACATATTCCACCACACAGGACAGACATGTAGCTGACATAGATCATGAAGGCAGCCATTATGTATATTACTTCCCCTGTGCATGTTTGCATACAAATATTTTGTGGGAGGTGCACTTTACATTATACCCCTTGCCCATGGATTTGCACATTCTTGTTTTTGTGAAGCCTGGACTGGTATCCCCCTAATACCTAACAGAAGTAGGGAGATTTTCACACTGATGCTTGCATAAATGTCTGCAAATTTAAATTTGCAAAAAGAACGTCCTGCAAAATTTGCTACGTACACTGTAGAAAGCAGAGAACAGCATATTGAATGTTCCCTGGAGATGATAGCGAACAAACAGCTGTCTGAGTACAGAATTGTGTCTATATTATTGTGCTTGCCACTGATTATTGTACTAGCTGTTAGTGATTCAAAATATATAGGAGTATGTGAACAACATGCAATACACGGTCTGTATATGTTCAACAAGGTACCTAGAACTATGCACAGTTACATGGGCTATGCAGTACAATGTATAAGTAGTATACCACTGATATAATATTCATAGTTACCTGAATTACATTCATAGTGCACACAAAGTCCAAGCCAAGATGTGGTCTTTATAATTCTACTATTAAGGTATCTGCCGAAACCAACTCACATCCAGATTCAACTGTTTCTAGCTCAATGGACTTGGTAGGGGGAACTTATGACAGCTGGACTTGCATCGGTTCACACTACATATACTCCTATTTATCCATCCCACTGTCACTGAGAACTATGTATCATCTTGTCTCTTCTATAGAAGATTGTCAATACAGAAAGTGTAGCTATGTGCATTCATGCATACGGATACGTATCACAACACACAGCATACAGTGCAGTTAAGTAAATACAGTACCAATATTGCACATGGAGTGTGCAAAATACAGTATAATATGCATTCATTTCTATGGAAACGTGCATCAAAGGTGTATACAGCACATATACAGTTACAAACAGTGTTTGGAGTGATATTATAAGGGGCCTTGAAAATTGTATACAAAATTGCATATATTGTTACCCTTTCCACAAGCCACCCATTGAACTGGTCACTCTTCCTGTCTTGCCTGAAGCTGTGCTCTTAGCAGAGTTGAGCTGACTCCTTTAGTGTACGGCACAAAATGCACGGGCATTAACTCCTAACACAGCATTTGATGTAGGTGGCGGAGTCAGTACTGGAGTCGACAAAGACATACATAGGGATAAATGGGACAAGGGATGAAGGGTAGAAGAAGGCAAAACGAATGAGGAAAGAGAATGATTGGGATGAAAAACCTATCAAGAGTGCATTGGAACCTACCTACACACACAAAAACACACACACACATACACACACACACACATACACACACACACATGCACGCACACACACACAGTGTTGTGGTAATTGCAGCTTACTGGTAGTTAATTACAATTACAATTATTTGGCAATTTCAAAACCAATTACCATTACCATTACTTCAATATTACAAGCTCCCATTGCAACTACACCCGAAGCCAATTACAATTATGAGTACAATTACATTAACATTTCTTAATTAAATAGCGGTCTGTATATGTGTGTGTGCGCGCACACACACACACACACACACACACACACACACACACACACACACACACACACACACACACACACACACACACACACACGTACACACTCACTCACTCACTCACCCTCACCTTCCCAACTCCTGTAACTCAATATGTTGATGCATTATGATTCTTGTTGTAGATGACAATTCATGATACACCCAGTCAATTGCAATTGGTATAATATACCAGTCATTAATAGCAATTGCTGTATACATTAGCCCTGTTACGTATGGTATATTGTTGTGCTATATATACATGTACATGGGAACTGCCTCTTTAGTACAAGTGTAATGACACAGTAATGCAGTCAGCAATGGGGAGCAATTAGTGCATATCATTATGGCAAATATGGCAAGTCTATCTACATCTGGACAAGTAAATAAGCGTAGTAAATTACTTGAAGCCAAGGTGCTATAATGTGAAGTGCAATGTGTTTGTGTGGCCTTTGTGCTACCCATCCACATGGCTACTGAAACACGCACGTACATAAGCAGGTCTCTCTATATGTTTATATCCCACTTGATGGTAACATTGCTATCCAGTAGTTATTACCTGGCAATAGCTTAGTAAACTGTTATCACCCAGTAATAACTAGTGCCACCTAAATGATAACATTGGTCTTAAAGGTAGGCAATAGTTGTCACCTATTGATATACAGTGGAACCCCTATAATGCGGACACCCTTTGAAACAAGAGAAGTGTCCTGATTATAGGGGTGTCCGCATTTCAGAGGTACGGCTTATATGCCTATACCTTAAAACAATCATCTGCATGAAAAGTATCAAAATAAAACTACATCGCCTCTTGACCTTCAGTTGTCACCCTGACATGCATGGTTAACGTCCTCCTAATGTATTCCTCAGTAATTATGATATACAACACATGCCCATTCTTGCCCTGACCCAACATTGCAATGATTATGCAATTTAATTATTTCCATTTATTTATCCACCTCATGTGAAATAAATGGAAAATATGCATAATCATTTATTATAACTATTGGCAATACTAACAATACTACCAGGGTATGAAATCAAACAGAGAGACACATGTAGAGTATTCTGCATGCATAGTATGTGCCTAGCATATGTGGCACAAAACTATTATATATGTACTAATAATTATATATAATTGGCCTATAGCAGACAGTTAAAATCCTTATTATACACAGAATAAATTATAGGAATATGTTATTTTGTATATCATGGGTGTTAATGCTTGCGGACTGTAGAATGTTCTGCACGATGTTTCTTTTATACGTCACAGTAACAATAAGTATTACACTCTATAATACTATAGAGTACTTTTCTCTGCTTGCAGGTTGGTAGATAGCCTCTCGACGCTTGTTGCTGCTGCCACTGTCTATGGTCCTGTTCATTTTCATATCATGCGCCATCTGACACACTCTGCACATGAAGTTGCTATTGGAACACACACTTTCCACTCTTTTTCTTGACCTTTCTACATCAAAATTACTTGTGTGGTATCTGAAGAGTTTGTCATCTTCAATTTGTTTCATGTACTCAGCCAACTCTTCAGGAGTATAATTATTTGCATCAATGAATGTGTGGTTGCCTGGTACCCATAAATACACCTCTGGTGGGCAGCGATACATTGGAATGGCACCACCCCCGTACATTAAAGCAATTTTCTCTGAAATGTAGTCAGTTTGAATGATATTCTCAAATGAAAGCACCATACGATACGGCTTTTTGATGATGTTGACTAAGACCTCTCTCCAGTCATCATTCTTAACTGCTGGTATAGCTGGCATATTGTTCCAGCATTTCCCATATGAA
This sequence comes from Ianthella basta, assembly GCA_964019415.1. Taxonomy (NCBI): domain Eukaryota; kingdom Metazoa; phylum Porifera; class Demospongiae; order Verongiida; family Ianthellidae; genus Ianthella; species Ianthella basta. The sequence continues at coordinate 5,924,566 of OZ025869.1, forward strand.
TCAATGTGCACTAGTTCTACTACCTTTTCATAATACCAAGTACGATCCTGAAATCCTTCCCATGTAGTTTTGCAGTCACTGGAAAACAATGCAATTCCCTTTCTCTCCTTTGGATCTGGTGACGGTAATTCCCCTCTATGCCACAGTGCCTCCTTAACAGGCAGGAAATAGCATAGTTCACTGTATACTGCATCTGATGTGGGGTGGTGATTGATTTTTATGTCCGCTTCCTTCAGTTGCTGAAAGCCGTATGTATAATCCTGTATTCAACGCGATTAGCTTCCATGTTCAATGCTGCTGTTATCTGCCCTGGCCAATACCTCACTGGAAAGGATGGAGAAATAGCCCTAACCACTCTGAATACAACATCTGACTTAATATCAGAATGTTGTATTGTGCACCTTCCACCGCTTGGAAGTTCCATGTACAGGAAATGATTACCTCAAAGTAGGTGAAATTGTGCCGTTGTGCCAAGATGTCATTTATTGTGATGAAGGACTCAATGTAAACACTGATACTGTGATTATATGATATTGGTGTCTCAGTAACTTTATATGGCAATGGTGCTTCAGTGGCAGTGTCACGAGTAGAGTTGTTGATTGGGATGCTGATGATGAAGCAACCACTTCTTTGAAAGCTGCATGTCATTGACTTTACGTACATCCATATATATGAGAACAATGTTTGAAGTAAACACCAAAGATGTGTAGATCCAAAAGGCTTCCTTACTCTGCAGACAGATGTTATGCCTGTATACAAATAGGATGGCATAAAAGTACATAAGAATACATCCTTGAACGAAATTTAACCCCCAGGAAATGTACTTGTGTACATTGTGTACATTGTTAAACACAGCAGAACGCAGAGTACTACACTTTGTCAAGTAAAGATCTTTTATATCTTTCCTCATTCTCCTACGTAGGCCTTCCTGACCGAACACACTGTAGTCTTTTTGACCCAATGATTCAGCTACCTGGAAAAGAAGAAGCGCGTTGCTGCAACCTTGCCGCGACACAAGCAGAGTTCTTGCCTATTTGCGGTCCAAACCTAAGGCTAGCAGCGGTACTGTAGTGCTGGTAGGGTCGGCGCTTCCCTTTCACACTCCGTGCAGCGTGGACCTCCATGTTCGCTTTTTTTGATGGCTGCGAAGGTAGTATAGCAGATGCTAGCATGCATGAATCTGGAAGTCCCTTAACTTCTTTCCGCTGTAGGCATCTCAGAGGGCCACCCTCACAGCTCCTACAAGCACAAGGGCCGTGCGAGTTCAGATGCAGGCCTTGGAATTGTCTTATATTTCATACAGGTGTATTACAGAAGTTGGTGATGTTGGTGTAGGTACGTTCAAGAAGCTGATGAGTGCGTTGGTAGATTTAGTGATGTTGTATGGGTTGAGATCTGGTGGTGCACAAGAGGTCTGGAGGCAATAGAACAAGTACAGATGTGTGCCTTCCGCATGTTCTTTTGGAGTGGGTACCTTACACCGAAAAGTATCATTGATGATGGAGTTGGAATCTCTACCAGTAGTATGGGAGGCAAGAGTGAGGTGCGTGCAGTTCTGGTATAAGGTATTGACAAGTAAGATATATGAAGGCAGACCGCTGAGGAAGGTCATGTTACAGGCTATGGAGTGTGGTAGGGGAAGCTGGATGAGAAGCATTGGCAGGTGTATTGGTAGATTTGGGTGGCAGGACATGAGTGGTGGTGTGGTCAGGGAGATGTCAGAGGCGAAAATGAAATGTATGTTGCTGAGTTTGGCTTGGAGAAATGTAAAGGATGAATGGAGGAAGGAAGTGCATGAAAAGCCAAAGTTGTCCATGATGAAGTTGATAGGGGAGTGTGAGGTTGAGTCAAGTTGTGCACTGTTGAAGTCAAAGGGTAAAAGGAGGATGATGTTAAAGTTGAGGAGTGGAACGGCCGCTTTCCAGATTAAAATGGGAAGGTGACATGGGATGAAGAGAGATGAGAGGGTATGCAAGGAATGCGACAGTGGGGAGGTGGAGGATGTATGCCAATGGCTTTTGCAGTGCTCTGCATGGGACCATCTCAGACAGCCTCTTCTGGAAGCCATGGAGGGATCAAGAGAGGACTTTCCAGCAAAGAGCGTTGGAGAGAGAGCGGCCCTTGTATTGTCACTGGCCTGTAAGAACTATTGTATACTGTCTATTATCAGCTCTATATGTGGTCAGCTAGATTCTATTAATTAATGCCTATAATACATGCAATCAAGCAATCTATCACACCCATTCTTAACGTTGACCCCAGTTTTTCTTTACATGGTACTCATGATCATCTGCATTCTCTGCATCTTCCATGGTGCATGATGTGTGCAGTGCTACATTGGACCATGATGTGTCCTAGTGCCTATTGGCATGGTGCACTCTAATAACGAATTGAATTGAATGTAATTGAATATACTAGACGTATTATTTTAGTTACTACTTCATTATTTGTACATAACTTTTCGTGGGCATAATTTTCGTGGATAGAGGCAACCCCGAAAATGTCCGTGCACACTACGAAATTTTCAACCATTACGGTATGTTGGAAACCCACCCGAAGGGCGGATATTCAGCTAATAATCGTAATCATTGTCTTACAGCGGATATTAATATAAATAGCTATAGGTTGTTCGCCACTGTTATTAGTTAGGAATATCTACACTAGTAAAGAGTACCTGGAAATGAGGCGTCGGCGAGCTCTCGTATTTGTAGCTTGCACAATTGTATTCGCCATTCTCAGTTCAATGTACCTTCGAGTGGCCTATTCCAGCCAAAAAATGTCATTGCTAAACAACGGTGTGAAAGGCAGATTCGGATGGGAACAAAGCCGACCGCCAACAGTTCCTAATCAAGAGGTGGATGAGGTGGCTGAGACTGAGTTGAATGGAGTGGAGGTGACCAAGACTGCATTAAGCGAAACTGAGCTGGACGACTCCGCCAAGAACCAAGCTGAACAAACTCGCACACCGCGGCTGTTTAGCCCAGACGTGGACCTCACTGTGTTGAGAAATACTTCATTTGGCAAGGTAGGTTGAGCGACTTGTGTGTTGGTCTGACTTATCCTCTAGACTACCTGTAGGGCGAGGAATTAGCATTCGGCCGGCATGAGAATCCTGCCACCCCGTTCTCAAGACTCAAGTGCACCCACGGCTTTAAACTTGGCAGTCACAAAGGATGGGCGGCTGCTACCTCGGTCACAAATGGAGACGATCGTGGCTGCTACCCTTCTTGTGTGAGGCAGCCGAGAACGAGGTCGCCGAGTTCATGTAAATTCGGCCGGATCAGTTCCTCCCGGAACTGGAATCCTAGGACTGGAGGCCCCGCTCTAGGATTTCAGTTCCCCCCGGCGAAACCGTGCCTGCGGAATGCCTGTCCTAGTACGGGAGTTCCGCGTAAGAAGCCAGCTGGTCCTGGGAACGTAGCGGTGCTGCAGTCGTGCGCCTCAACGACGGCGTAGCTACGCGTGGGTCCGGGGCCAAGAGTAGGTGGCACAACACGAAGCAGTACGTTATGGTAGCCGTCAAATATTTACCGCCTTCTCTGGCCTTACGCGGGCGAGTTGTACGCGCAGCTGGAGAGCGAGCTCGAATGTAGGCCTAGCTGTGTATCGCCGTCGATCAGCTACTCAAGTAAACTTTAAAGTAGACTTCAGCTGCAAGTTATAAATAGTGCACAGTTATTGTGAATTGCCTGCGTGAATTGTGCATATTCCTTATCACTATATTGACATGGTGTTACCAAGAAAGAAACTTCAGGCTGTTAGCTATGTACCACTGGGCAGAACACTTGTTCCAGGCTAAGTGGCCCTCACTGGCGCAAGAATGACAAACATACCTGCATGCTACTGCATCAACACATGCACCTTCACAAGCAAGATTAATCATAATTACGAGAGCACCAAATTACATACACAATCACACATGCTTGCAGCTACGTATTTTATGAGGCTGTCTGGGTATATACCTTCAGAATACCAAGCACGCCTGCATAGAGCAGGTTAAGCAGTAGTCAAAGCTGCCACAGCTTTGTAGGAAGTATTCCCAGTGTTACAATGCTAATTCACCCCATTCACACAGTCTATATAATCACACTTGCACAAAGTAACGAACACCACATTGCGCATGATGTGGAAATGGCTCCACATAGCTACATGTGCACAGCATGCATGGCCACTTGTTGGAGGACAACACCAATTACATGCTGGATGTAATGGCTTAATTGCATTTACAATGAAGTACGTATAGCTCATATTAGAAGGGGGATGGGAGGAAATTCCTATATGATGTGAAACAGTAGTCATCCTTGAGAGCCTACTACGCAAGGCACTTGAATTCCAAAGTCTTCAATGGAAAAACACAAGGACTCCCCTAGCGGCGCCCGATATGGGGGGAGCCACGGTCCTATGCAGCAAACCCAACAGGGGGGAACTCGCATCCTAAGGCGGGACCCATCTTCTAGGAGGCACGTTCCGGGGGAACCGTAATCCTAGGAGGCCAGGTCCGCCGGAACCCGATATTACTAGTATTGGAGTTACGGGGGGAGCTGAAATCCTGTTACACCGGAAATCATGAGAATTCGGACAGCGACTGAGCTAGAACGAAGAAGGCTTTGTTTGAATTTTCCATGGCGTGTACATCAAGCCCCAACCATCCCCTGCTCGCAACCGAATGTAGAAGCTATATAACATATGTTGTGCGCAAACCTCGAATCTTATATAACGTTCAACGGTCGTGCGGCAGTGCTGTGAGACAATTGGTTGGGTGGGGTATGAGAATTCGGCCACCCACGCAACGGATATATGAACTAATATCCCATGTCCTAATCTCAAAATTTGCGACTCGTCGAGCAGTGAGACAGTTGTGCTTTCGATCTGTTGAGGCCTTCGTCAGCTGCGTATACAAAACTGAAATTGAAACTGAATCGTCCTGCATTCAGTTGTTGAATAATATGCTACGTATTGCGCACAAACTATTCGTCTACTCCCATTCTGTTATGAAGTAACTCTGCTTAGGTCAAGGGCCGCTTTGGCTATGACCAGTGATAACATCTAAAACTGAAAATGCATGAGAAATGGGTTGTAAGGTAACCTGACCTACAAGGACCCTATATACATGGGTGCAACCATGGCTGTATATACCTGAGAGCAGTATAGCTACCTTACAGTGCTTACAACCAAGAAATTGCATGGGCAGTTGAAAATGGAAGTTGCAGGGTTACATCTGCTGTCATGCCTATGCACTACATCAGCTTTCATGTACACAAAATGCCTTCCATTCATGTTCTCATGCCTGCAAATGGTTTGCATACCCTCAAGTACACCAAAGCTAGTCTAAGAACAGTAATATAGGGCCAGTGTATATAGCTATAAACTGTATAGCTATAGCTAGCTATATAGAAGATGTCAATACACATTGACAACTGTGAACATACCTCACAGTACAATCTCATTCTATACACTATCAAATCAGTATGGCCTGCTCCTTGGTAGCTGTTTTCACTGTACAGTTGCATGCATCACCACGAAAAGCCTCATTTGGTCAGATATTACCATCCTCTGCTCACCATTGCACAATCATGTGAATGTGAATGTGGTAGTCAGTGGTACAAGTGGCCTACTGCCATATGCTTCATCGATGTCCATATGTCCTACTGCCATGTGCCCCACCATGTATGAATTTGGTAGCCAGTGGTCACAGTGTGCCCCACAGCATTGTGGCCCATTGAATGTGAATGTGCCCTACTGCCATGTGCCCCAACATATGTGAATGTGGCAGTTCTTGGTGGTGGAACCTTGCAAGAAAGCTCACCTTCAGTTGGCTTTCTTGCAAGCGCCTTACTGCCTTGTGCCCTATCGTATGTGAATGTGGTAGTCAGTGGTGGCAGTGATACACCTGCAAGAAAGCCCGCCTTGGCAGGCTTTCTGGCTCCATTGCATCACATTACGTCAGTGATTCCAATGCATGCATTCAGTACTGAATACAGCAGTGCAAAATATGGAAAGTGGTGCCATGGTGAATTGGCCTTGTCACTGAAGAACCACAGTTTTGTGCTGTTTTGCAACCACCACTGTGGCATGGCACATAATGGCACTGTGTGGTGCTGGTGACTGTGTGTGGTGGTCATTGTATATGTGTTGACTTGTATGGACGATTGGCATTGCTGCAATTTGCACTGTACATATATGTGGTGTTGATCTATATGGGCTAGCTATAGTTGTCTGCTTGAAATTGTATGCATGTGTGATGCACTGTGCAACACACTGTACTGGCAGGTACCCAATGAGCTGTAAGCTTATTCTTAGATCGTGATTAGACAAGCATAGTATAGCATTTGCCTGGAACAGCCCAATCCTCCATCTAGCATACTGAATCACAGCTGAACCCAACTTGTGTGTGAGGGCTCTCCTGCTTACTGTGCATAATGTGCACGTTCAGATAGAAACATCCCTCAGTAGCTATTGTATATGTGCTGACGTGTATGAGTGATTGGCATTGCTTCATTTTGCACTGTGTGGTATGGATTATGAGGATTATGACTATGAGTAGCTGAAGGCCTGCCCTTCAGGTGGGTTCCCAGCATATTATTTGAAATTTGACCGTTTAACCAATCAAACCCATGCATCCATTAAATTGGGAGCCTTTCGTAGATTCGCTCCATAAAATTCAGTACGCACAGAAATTAATTATGTTATCCCATTTTGTCTAAAGTAGATCAGCGGCGAAGGTGCTAAACACCAAGATAGGAGATGAGATTTTTATTGGGCACATTCCTAAATTTTGAACCCTCGTTGCATGCATTGTAGGGTTACAGTAGTTGGGTGTGTGCATGTGGGTAGGTGTTCGTTTTGGCTTTTCCATACAGTAACGAATCGGACTAAAAGTCCTACAGATCACCTCATCACTGTGAAACATTGAATTAAAATGGGCGTTTTTTGTAGAACAGCCTCTTTTCGAAGCTACAGAATTCACTTCCAAACTACTAGTGCACTGGACAGCCATTTTGGTTGCTCTGGACCAAGTGGTGTTTTTGCCTGAAGGAAGTATGTTATTTGGCCTGAAGGAAGGAAGTCCTCATGGCAGTAGCCACTCCATTGAGTGAGGTATTTTGTGCCTTGCAGAACCTGTTTCATTCTTCCCCCAAATTCCACTTGGTCCTATACTGTCAAAACTTTGATTTTCATACTCACATTGTGTAAGTCATCAAGGATCTCCAGTGATAAAAGTGTTACAGTTTTGGATGCAATTGCATTATCAGATTTTAGCAATGCTACATCCAACTTGAGGTGTTGGCTGCTCTTTTTGCCATGATGTTGCAATTGCTAGATTGCTACACACTGACTGGTTACCACCTCTAAAAATAGCATAGTGTACCATGATGTAATAATTGCCCATATTGCAGAGTCAGCACTGTTGCCTTAATGCATGTCTATAGTTTACTACAGTGTAAAAACAATTGCTATCATTTCCCCATGCAATACTTTTGACTTGTATTAATATCAGCTCTTATTATAGAACCAGACATTGTAATTAACATTTTGATTCAGAATATTATAATACTTTTTACGCCAAGAGTTTAGCACTTCAGTGCCTTCATTTTAACAGGAACGCCTCATCAGCCAATGGCTGGTCTACCAGTGGGTCCTGTAAACCAGCACACAACAGAGAAACAACAATAATAGGAAAAAGAGGGGAAAGTTTAAAATTACCAAAAGTGAATGTCAAAGCAACTGTCATAGTTAAGATTGAAAACATGGTTAATTTACATACTAGACAGATAATAAATGTTCCTTTACACTAGCCTTATTTAAAAGTCTTCAAGTTCTTGATCTCATGTAATCTCTTAGATAGGTTATTCTATTCTAGGGCTCCCTTAAATGCTGTGGCGTTTCGCCCAAATTCAGTTAATTAAGACTTTCCTAATATGCAGCTTTCTGAAACCGTGTGTAACACGGTAATTCCACATTACTCGTTTGTCATAATATAGCTCAATAGATAGATGGGAGCTTTCTGATGCACACAGCAATGCATAAGAATAAGTACTCATGTCTTCTTGCTAAAGGCATCCAATTCCAAGTGTTGATCTATATGGGCTAGCTATACTTGTCTACTTGAAATTGTATGCATGTGTGATGGCACGTTTAATAGTGCTGGCTTGGTAGCAGTGTAGCTGGCATTGGTGGTATGTGATGGCAGCATCAGCAACAGAGGTATCTGGTGTACAAGTAATGGCAATAGTGGTATTCCAGTGGTTTGTCTAGACTGCAAGTTGCACACACACCGGCACTGTGCTGTGTGTGTATTGCAGCACACCACTGAAAGCTGTACTGGCAAGTCAATGAGCTGTATAGCCTATTCTTGCAATTGCAGTGAATCATGCAGACAAGCATAGTATAGCATTAGCCCGGAACGGCCCAACCCTCCTATCTAGCATATTGAATCACTGCTGAACCCAACTTGTGTGTGAGTGCTCTCCTGCTTACCATGTATAATGTGCACGTTCAGATGGAAGCATTCCTCGTGGGACCAATCATTCAACTGTACACCGCTGCAACTACTGCAGCATTTCTCAGACCATCTTGTTAAGGTTCTGCATCAATAGGAGCCGTGAGTGTTCCAGTAGCTGGGTGGCCTTAACATCTGTGCCCTTACAGAATTAGCCAAGGAGGAGTATGCCAATTCATGCCCTGCAACAGAACCACTTGCCTGTGCTGTGTCTGAGGAGAGGAGGGGGTTAATGGGCAATCGTGCCATGATCAAAAGACCAGGAAGCAAGTGCAGAAATGTATAGTTCATGTGAATTGGAAGTGAATAGACTTCGTGAATCTTGAAGCATAGAGCCTGAGAGAGAAGTCGGAGGTGTTGTATAACAAAATGCATCTGAAATATAGTATGTGAACTATCCAGCCACAAAGATGCAAAAACACCCATCCCTTCACAACAGAGAGCTGAAGCAACTAGCAGAAGTAGCATTGGCCTCACAAATGCAAAGATAGCTAATAACCTTATAATAATCTCAACCCCAAAAAGGTATTGCTGATCTAGCAGTATTTCTATCTGACTGCAAATTTATTCATGCCAAGACACAGTGTACAATATATAAAATATTAGAATGGAAGAATGCATGCTGAATTGCTGGATTTTCTGTATATGCCAGTCTGCATGATGCATGGACAAGATAATTTCAGTGACCCCCAGCCAATTTTGTTCAAAAAGACAAATGACTACATTCCATGCACCAAAAGCACAATTTCTTCCACTCTTGCAATATTTATGGCAATGACAAAATTGTGTTAAAATAATGTCAACACTGTAATACTGCATTGAAATAGTCCTCAGCACAATACAGATGACTGTGAAGCTACAGAGAAAATTTTGGTGGAGATAAAGGGGCAAATGTATCAAGCCGCTTGAACAGATTGAGTATAATAGATGTAAAATTTAGGTATGCCAAGTTAATAATAGATTGATTATAGACAGTTGAGCACACCAGCAATTAAAGTAACTTCTAAATTCAAAACTTTTTAGTGGCTGCTTGTTTTTGTTTTAACATTTTGTTGTATGGCTTTGTGTCACGCTTCCGGTGGTATGTCGGTATGTATGTGTGTATGTACGTATGTTTATATAATACGTAAGCTGTGGTAGTATAACTATGTTAGCTTTTATATAATAATGTATTGACGGAAGTATTGAATATAGGGAATTTATAATGTTGGCCATTTTATTTGCCTTTCTCATGCCAGAAAGACCAAGGAAAGGACTTTGTGAGCCCTCCATCCAAGTCCCTCTCATCTTAGTCTGGCTAGCTAGACCGTCCCAATAAGTGCCAGGTGCGCAGAAGGGAAGGGACGATCTAGCGGGGATAGCGATTAGTTCACACCCTTGGGTTATCTAAGTCACACCTCCAATTATACAGTTCCCACGCGTAGCAGCAACGGCTAAGGTCATGAATATTGTTGCTGCGATTCACGGTACTCATATCTGATTGGTCAAACAGGTGTTAACTTATTGCTATTGCCGCTAGACCGTCCCTCCCTTAACTCGCCCCCCAGGCGCTTGTTGGGACGTTCGCAGCAGGCCAGACTACTCTCATCTATGTATTTTAGAGTGCATATATACATATGTTTGCACGTGTGTATTTAGCTACATGTGTGTTTCTGTGTGTGTGTGCGTGTGTGTGTGTGCATGTACTTGATTGTGTTTTTGGCAATTCTGAGAATGTGCAAAATGTGTATAAGGTACGTAAGTTAATGTACTGTGCCATTGTGCACATGTATATGTGTCAAAATATTTTTGACTTGACTTGTATCCGCTTCAATTATTTGTATTCATTCCTTCCTGTGAAGTGTGTTCACAAGTGTGTTGATGAATTGCACAAAATTAGTTGTAATAGCTACAGTAACTACATATTGATAACACAGCAGCGACCGAAGGGAGCAAGTATTTCGAGTTGGGGCAGCAGCCCCACGAGTTCTTTAACTTGAACTACTTGTTTTAACTTCAAAAGCTATATCACTTGATATAACTGTTACATGTAGCTGTTATAATTAGTTATTTGCCATCCATTGCATGCTTATCCATAAGATTCCAAATAGTGATTCCCTGCTACTTTGGGCACTAGCTTTAGCTGCTACCATATAGCACACATTTTGGAATAGGGTGTGTGCACTGTTCACTTGTACCCTGCAAGCAGCTGCCACGTACTTTGCATGCAGTCAAATGAATTTTTATGCTTATATATCACGTATTCTCATTCAGTGCTCTGATTTACTTTTGTCTCATTTTAATTAGATTCCTGACACTGTTGGAGTTATGTGTTCAGAAATGAAAGTGGGAAATCCTACACCCTACCGAAACAAAGAGCGCTGCTGCAGGGAAGCTGAAGCTAAGCACCTACCTGAGCTGTGTGGACAGGTCAATGCTAGTGCTATTGGAAATGAATCCCAGGTACAAGCTTGTACATGCCTTGACTTCATGGCTTGCAAGACAGTAGTCCTCACTGCTGCATCATCAAATCACTGGATTGAATCACTGGATGGCATTGGATCTGTGCAGAACATAATGCCAGATATGAAGATCATCATGATGGACATTGGACTGACTGAAGAACAAGTGGAACAGCTGCAATGATTACGTAATGTTGAAATTCGAAAATTTCCATTTGACACTTATCCACCTCATGTGAAAGACCTGATGAAATATGCTTGGAAACCATTGGCAATACAGAGGACACTGTTAGAGTATGAAATTGTATTTTGGATGGATGCAAGCTTGAGGATAAAACGCCCGCTTATGGACATTGTCATACCTGATTTACAAAAGTTTCCCGTCAGAGTGAAAACCAATGGATACTATGATGGAGCATTCACCAGGGATGAAACATATAAATTTGTAGGGATAACACGGAAGCAAGTGGGTAAACACATTCAGATGCAAGGAAATGTTCAAATGTACCGAAACTGCTCTTTTGTACATGAGCGAGTAGTGTCGCCTCTAGTTGACTGTGCACTTCATGAAGAATGCATTGCCCCAAGTAGATCTTCCCCTTTTGGCTGTAATTTTGATAGGTACAAGGAACAAGTCAAGCAGATTGATACCATTGAGGAAGTTGCCTACATGGGCTGCCATCGTTTTGATCAAAGTGCATTAACAGCAGTTTTATATAGGGAGTTCCACTTTCCCAATGACCATTATGTGGTGGACCCAGCAGGCTACAGCGAGACAATAGTAGTATGGAGGAATCCAACAAAGTGTTTCACTCTTTTCCTCAATTAATGCCGACAATGCCCAAGAGTAGTTAGCCAAATGAGGCAGGTTATAATATATGAGGGTACTCTTGACAATGCATGGGTATATATAGTGACTGTTACTCTAACTGCATAAATGCATCCCTGTAACTTTAAATTATTTTCTGGCTGTGTTCTCTAATATTGCCATTGTATACAAGCAGATATTTCATCGAGTGCTGTATCAGAGAATTATGATTGGCATACTGAGGTTACAAGTAACATGGGAATGATAATTAATGGGGAGGGGCAAATTCCTGCTTTACCTCTCACTGCATTAACTGCACCATGAACTGTAATGGTTGAAGTCACACTATTGTCATTCAAATTCAGTGATCCGTTTTGTTGTGTCTTGATCATTCTCAATGTTAAGCAGGATTCAATAGCACATATTCCACCACACAGGACAGACTTGTAGCTGATGTGGATCACAAAAGCAGTCAATATATATACTTCCCCTGTGCATGTTTGCATACAAATATTTTGTGGGATGTGCACTTTATATATATACCCTTTGCCCATGGATTTGCACATTCTCGTTTTTGTGAAGCCTGGGCTGGTATCCCCTGATATCTAACAGAAGTAGGGAGATTTTCATACCGACATTTCATGAATGTCTGCAAACTTGAGGAATTTGCAAAATAACGTCCTGCAAAATTTGCTGCATACACTGTAGAAAGCAGAGAACAGCACATTGCATGAATGTTCTCTGGAGAGGATGGAGAACAAACAGCTGTCTGAGTACAGAATAGTGTTTACATTTTTGTGCTTGCCACTGATTATTGTACTAGCTATTAGTGATTCAGAATATATAGCAATATGAACAACATGCAATACACGCCCTGTATCTGTACAACAAGATACTTAGCACTATACAGTTACATAGAGTATGCAATATAATGTATAAGTATATATATAAGTATACAACTGATAATTTCATATTATTACCTAGTTACAACATAGTTACCTTAATTATACTCATAGTGAGCACAAAGTCCAAGTCAAGATGTGGTATTATTAATTCTATTACTAAGATGTCCTCTGAAAGAAACCTAGACTCACATGCAGATTCAACTGCTTCTAGCTCAGTGGACTGGCTAGAGGGAACTTATGACAACTTATTCAACTAGTGTTCTTGCTCAGCAGCTGGTCTTGCATCCATTCACACTACATAAAGTACTATTTACCCATCCACTGTCAATGAGGACTACATATAATCTTGTCTCTATAGAAGATTGTCACTATAGAAACTGTAGCATCCATGTATACGAATATGTATCACAACACAGCACACAGTGCAGTTAGGTAAATACAGTACCAGTATTATACAAAGAGTGTACAAAATACTGTATAATATGCATTTATTACTAGAAACGTGCATCAAAGGTGTATACAGCACGTGCAGTACCGCAGTGCATTGTCCTTGAAACTGAGGCATATCGTCTTCCTGCATGTACAGCTCAGTCTGTCCGGTATCAAGGTGCACACAGCACTTGATGTAGGGGGTGGGGTCTGTACTGGAGACGACAACAACCTATGTAGTGGTAAATGGGACAAGGGATAAAGGGTAAAAGGCGAAGGGAGTGAGGAAGGAAAATGATTGGGGGTGAGAGACTTATCAAGAGTGCATTGGAACCTACCAATACACACACACACACACACACACACACACACACACACACACACACACACACACACACACACACACACACACACACACACACACACACACACACACGCTTGCAGGTTGGTAGCCTCTAGACGCTTGTTGCTGCCGCCACTGTCTATGTCCTGTTCATTTTCATATCATGCGCCATCTGACACACTCTGCACATGAAGTTGCTATTGGAACACACACTTTCCACCCTTTTTGACCTTTCTACATCAAAATTACTTGTGTGGTATCTGAAGAGTTCGTCATCTTCATCAACTTGTTTCATGTACTCAGCCAACTCTTCAGGAGAATAATTATTTGCATCAGTGAATGTGTGGTTGCCTGGTACCTGTAAATACACCTCTGGTGGGCAGCGGTACACTGGAATGGCACCACCCCTGTAGATTAAAGCAATTTTCTCTGAAATGTAGTCACTTTGAATGACATTTTCAAATGAAAGCACCATACGATACTTTTTGATGATATTGACTAAGACCTCTCTCCAGTCATCATTCTTAACTGCTGGTCCAGCTGGCATATAGTTCCAGCATTTGAATCAATGTGCACTAGTTCTACTACCTTTATATGATACCAAGTACGATCCTGAAATCCTTCCCATGTAGTTTTGCAGTCACTGGAAAACAATGCAATTCCCTTTCTCTATTTTGGATCTGGTGACTGTAATTCCCCACTTTGCCACTCCTCAACAGGCAAGAAATAGCATAGCTCATTGTATACTGCATCTGATGTGGGGTGGTGATCAATTTTTATGTCCACTTTTTTAGTTGCTGAAAGCCGTATCATGTATTCAACGCAATTAAATTCCATGTTCAATGCTGCTGTTATCTGCCCTGGCCAATACCTCACTGGAAAGGATGGAGAAATAGCCCTAACCACTCTGAATACAACATCTGACTTAATATGAGAATGTTGTATTGTGCACCTTCCACCGCTTGGAAGTTCCATGTACAGGGAATGGTTTCCTCAAAGTAGGTGAAATTGAGCCGTTGTGCCTAGATGTCATTTATTGTGCTGAAGGACTCAATGTAAACACTGATACTGTGATTATATGATATTGGTGTCTCAGTAACTTTATATGGCAATGGTGCTTCAGTGGCAGTGTCACGAGTAGAGTTGTTGATTGGGATGCTAATGATGAAGCAACCACTTTTTTGAAAGCTGCATGTCATTGACTTTACGTACATCCATATGAGAACAACATTTGAAGTAAGCACCAAAGATGTGCAGATCCAAAAGGCTTCCTTACTCTGCAGACAGATGTCATGTCTGTATACAAATAGGATAGCATAAAAGTACATAAGAGTACATCCTTGGGTTGGGGATGTGTTTACTTAACTATTATGTTTTTGGGATATTCTACTACTGAAACAACAAAAGTTACAGATGAGTGGTCCTCTTCCACCAGATTGTGTGTGGCTTCCTCCTGTGAAGAATCCAGTTGATGAACTAGAGCTGGATTCTTCGAGCCATCCATCGTGGAGGGTGTAGCGAGCAGCGGCTCACGATTGGCTTCACTATACAGGCAGGCACCGTGCCATGCAAACAGGCTAGAAAGTCTTGAATTTTACTGCCACCTGACACCGAGTAAAACCTTGCATCTGATTGGTGCTCACACGACCAATTGCCGGACCAATAGCCATGAAATGGCTGTTCATTTACCGGACCAATAGCCACTGCAATTTTATATAGGAAGCATGGCTAGGTATCAGTTCATTTTAAACTATTTTTTTATTAGAAGCTGTGCTTGAATAAAATTTTTACCACCACCAAGAGACCCATCATGACGCAACAGCCTCCTTTTCAGTTCAGACATGGTAAGGCCATTTGGTTGTCTTCATTTCAACGATGCGCAGGGCAAAATCGCTCTCCAGTAGTTTGTACTCCATCTCAAATTGAAGATCGGCCCAACAGGGTAAAAATGTCCAATCACCAATTCCGGAAATGCAAAACATGCATCATAGATAAAGGATGCATGCATAAGGCCTATTACCTAATAGACAGATTCCAATGCTCAAATTTCAAATGATAATTACCATAATCGTATAAATCTTGTGGGGGATAAATTTTGTGGCCTGGGCTACCCACGAAATTTAAACCCCACGAAATGTAATTGTGTACATTGTTAAACACAGCAGAATGCAGAGTATTGCACTTTGCCAAGTAAAGATCTTTATATCTTTCCTCACTCTCCTACCTAGGCCTTCCTGACCGATCACACTGTAGTCTTGTTGACCGAATGATTCAGCTAAGAAGCGCGTTGCCGTGACGCAAGCAGAGTTTTTGCCTATTTGCGGTCCAAACCTAAGGCTAGCGGTGGCACTGTAGTGCTGATAGGGTTGCCGCTTCCCTTTCGCACTCCGTGCAGCGCAGAACTCAATGTTCATTTTTGCGATGGCTGCGAAGGTAGTATAGCAGACGCTAGCAAGCTGCATGAATCTGGAAGTCCCTTATCTTCTTTCAAATGTAGGCACCTCAGAAGGACCACCCTTCACAGCTCCTACAAACACAAGTGCCGCGCGAGTTCAGATGCAGGCTTTGTGAATCAGCTTATATCTCATACAGGTGTAAGACAGAAGTTGGTGATGTTGGTATAGGTACATTCAAGAAGCTGATGAGTGCTCTGCATGGTAGATTCAGTGATGTTGTATGGGGTTGAGATCTGGGGGTGCACAAGAGGTCTGGAGGCAATAGAACAAGTACAGATGCGTGCCTTCCACATGTTCTTTGGGGTGGGTACCTTACACCCAAAGGTATCATTGTTGATGGAGTTGGAATCTCTACCAGTAGTGTGGGAGGCAAGAGTGAGGTGCGTGCAGTTCTGATATAAGGTATTGACAAGTAAGATATGTGAAGGCAGACTGCTGAGGAAGGTCGTGTTGCAGGCAGTGGAGTCTGGATGAGAAGCATTGGCAGGTGTATTGGTAGATTTGGGTGGAAGGACATGAGTGGTGGTGTGGTCAGGGAGCTGTCAGAGACGGAAGTGAAATGTATGTTGCTGAGCGTGGCTTGGAGAAATGTAAAGGACGAATGGAGGAAGGAAGTGCACAATAAGCCAAAGTTGTTCATGATGAAGTTGATAGGGGAGTGTGAGATGGAGTCGAGTTGTGCATTGTTGAAGTCAATAGCTGAAAGGAGGATGATGTTAAAGTTGAGGGGTGGGACAGCCGCTTTCCAGATTGAAATGGATAGGTGGCATGGGATGAAGAGAGAGGAGAGGGTATGCAAGGAATGCAACAGTGGGGAGGTGGAGGATGTATGCATGCTATTGGCTTTTGCAGTGCTCTGCAAGGGACCATCCCAGGCAACCTTTTCTGGAAGCCATGGAGGGATCAAGAAAGGACTCTCCAGCAAAAAGCGTTGGAGAGAGGGCAGCCCTTGTATTGTCGCTGGCCTGTAAGAACTATCGTATACTGTCTATTATTAGCTCTATGTGGTCACTACAACAGCTAGATTCTATTAATTAATGCCTATATTATACATGCTATCAAGCAATCTGTCACGCCCTTTATTAACATTGACCAGTTTTTCTTAACATTGTACTCATCTGTATATCTGCATCTTCCATGGTGCATGATGTGTGCACTGCTACATTGGACCATGTTGTGTCCTAGTGCCTATTGGCATGGTGCACTCTAATAATGAATTGAATTGAATCTAATTGAATATACTAGACGTATTATTTTAGTTACTACTTTATTTTTTGTCCATAAATTTTCGTGGGCATAACTTTCGTGGATAGAGGCAACCCCAAAAACGTCCGTGCACACTACGAAATTTTCAACCATTACGGTATGTTGGAAACCCACCCGAAGGGCGGGTATTCAGCTAATAACCGTAATCATTGTCTTCCAGCGGATATTAATATAAATAGCCATAGGTTGTTCGCCACTGTTATTAGTTAGGAATAGCTACACTAGTAAAGAGTACCTGGAAATGAGGCGTCGGCGAGCTCTCGTATTTGTAGCTTGCACAATTGTATTCGCCATTCTCAGTTCAATGTACCTTCGAGTGGCCTATTCCAGCCAAAAAACGGAATTGCTAAACAACGTCGTGAAAGGCAGATTTGGATGGGAACAAAGCCGACCACCAACAGTTCCTAATCAAGAGGTAGGTGAGACATTATACATGCTATCAAGCAATCTGTCACACCCATTATTAACATTGACCAGTTTTTCTTAACTTAGTGCTACATTGGACCATGATATGTCCTAGTGCCTATTGGCATGGTGCCCTCTAATAATGATATAATTCCTGAGAGTTTGGTGGCGCCCTGTGCATTATGTTTTGCCCGAATTGTGAACAAACAGACAAACAAACAATCAAATGAACTGAATAGTATTTATAGATGAACACCTGCAGTATTGAAACCAGTTAGACATTCTCCCTTCCAGATCAGGTAAGTATATACTGGGTTCAGATTGCGGCAACACTAGTACTTCTCTTTGTTTCAGTCACACGGTACAGGATTTCCTGCACTGAAATTATAAAATGACATTGTCAGGAATTTGAGGAAAATGAGACCAAGCTTAAGCACACTGTGTTGGCTCGCTGTATTAGACAGGTTTCTGTGCATGATTGTTTGTGGGTCACAAACTGCTTCATGGTACTGTAACATTAAACAGCAAAATTTCATACTTGTAGTTTGAGGAGATTCTCCCACTGTACACAACATAACGTCAGGGTAAGCAGCATATGTTCAGCGTAACTATGTACTTATAAATAGATCTTGTAAACTTCATAAGGGCCGTCGGAGGCAATCTAGAAGTGGTATGGCCATTGGGTGAAGGATACAAAATGTCGTGAGTGAAGCGAGCTAAAAAAATTTTTTTTAGCTACTTTTTATTATCATACAGATGACTAGTCAGGTGTCGCGTGGCCCCTCCTAGCGGAAGGGTCTGGTTAAGTCTAATACATTGACTTGTGCAGCACGCCACAATGGTTGCGTGCCTAATCAAATTGCAGAAAAGGTGTGAAATATTTATCGCTCGCGTGTTCGCAAATGGCAGCAGATCAGAGCATGGACCAGAGAGTGTTATACGCTGCGACGGAAGCCATCTAGTACCTTGGTTATTCTACCATGATGCCAGAGCAACTTCAGACCGTGTCTGGCATCGTTTCTGTGAAGGATGTTTTCGCTGTTTTGCCGACTGGCTTCAGGCAAGAGCCTGTGCTACGCGTGCCTGCCGACAGTGTTTGGCCTGGTGTTGCCGGTCGAAGGGACATTGATAGTCTTTGCTGTCGCTCCTTTGACGGCTATTATGAAAGTTCAGGTAAGTGTCGCGAGCCGTCGCACGTACTTGCGGCCACAAGCGAGGCATAATGTTACAGAATAATTACATTCCACAGCGCCTAATTGCATTCCACGTGGACAAGTCAATGTATTAGACTTAACCTGACCCTTCCGTGAGGAGGGGTCACGTGACGCCTGACTAACAGATAACGTTTGCTACAGATCTGTGCCTCAAGAATGGCGATGCCTTTGCTAGCCCAGCATGCACTCTTGATCAGTCAGTAAGTCGTTTTATAAGGGTTACATAGATTTCACAATAAATTATGTATTTGTTTTGCATGCATTGTCTGTACACAGTATATATAATATATTAATGAATGAAGCCATATCAATATTTCCACAGATTAGTAATTCCTATATAAAAATTAGTCTCATGAGTATAAGACAATCATGATTGTTATGTAAATTTCCCAAATAGTGACAATCTGTGCTCTGAAGCTGAAACAAAATCATTAGCAACATCTTTCAAATTCAAGTCATCAGTTATTTGTTTATGAATGTGGAGTACCATCAAATGATTCAGCCGATCTTGGTTCATGGTGGTCCTCAAGAATGTTTTCACTCTCAAGGCACTGAATGAGCGTTCGCTTACAGCATTGTATGAAGCTAGATACGTGCCCATGCATAGGCTACACATACGTATATATAGCTAAATATTAGATACAATAGCTAGTCTTTAATTTCGCTAGCTAGCATTTCAAAGTTGCTAGCTATTATGCAAAATCCTCACCTGGTATACCATCCCTCTTGGAAAGTTCGAGAAACAATTTTCTTCACACCGAATTGACGCTTAGGGTACTGAAAACCTGCGCGAGGCTAATGAGGCTTGTCACCTATTGTCGGCGTTCTTACGTCCACGTGCTTCGACGATGAGGCCATTTTGAATTGTTACATCACCGTTTAGGGTATAGCGATTCGCTGACGTGTGGTGCTACAAGCCATGCTTCGTAGCGCCAGGTGATGTGGGTCTATTGGTGCGAGAAAACGATTGCCTACGCACGCGCTGCTGGCCTCCATCTTTATTACGTTTTGAATCGATTACGTAACAAAACATGGCGGAAGAAAGGAGTGTGCTTGCAGATCGTGAAGTATTGGACCCTGCTTGATATCTCCTGTTCCATTGCATCTGCTAACAACCCAAGGACATTGCTTCTTTGTTTCCTCAACGGTTAGTTAAGGTAGGGTAGGGGTTATCTGGTTTAGTAGCTAAAAACACTGTTTTTGAAAATTAAAAAAAACCCTGCTAGCTGTTCAAAAAGTGGTACGGCCATGGCCGTACCGGCCGTACCGCCTCCGACGGCCCTGATTCATAGTAAACTCTCAGCCTTGCATGTGAGTATATATGAATAATAATTACTTCCCTTAATTACAAACTTCAATCAGAAATGACGTGAACAACTGTGACGTCTGAATATCATACTAAAGTGTTAGTGTGAGAGATCACACCATCCCTTCACCATTGCAAAACAGAACGCTGTATGGAAATACTGTGATTGCAGCAATTGCTAGGTGTTCATTAAGTGCAGTTAAAGTTAAAGTTATTCTCTCCCCATTAATTCCCATGCATGCATGTATAACCAGAAACCTCAGTTTGCCTACTGTGAAAATTCTGCTGATGCAGCACTGGACAAGGTATCTGTTTGTACATGTGCAATTAACGCTTAAGCAATACTGAAGAACACAGCTACAAAACTTATGAAGTTTCAGACAAGCATTACTGCAGTTAAAGTGGTGTAGCTATTGCATACGCTTTTATGTATCTTTACTTTTGTACTACAGGGTATATAGCTACCATCTCTGCCTCAGTTGAAGAATTACTCTTGAGTATTAATCTTCACCAATGAGGAAAAGAGTGAAACACTTTGTTGAATTCCTCCATATTACCATGGTCTCACTGTAGCCTGCTGCGCTCACTACAAATAATGGTCATTGGGCAAGTGGAACTCCCTATATAAAACCACTGTCAATGCACTTTGATCAAAGCGATGGCAGCCAATGTAGGCAACTTCCTCAATGGTATCAATCTGTTTGACTTGTTCCTTGTACCTCCCTATATGAAACCACTGTCAATGCACTTTGACCAAAGCGATGGCAGCCAATGTTGGCAACTTCCTCAATGGTATCAATCTGTTTGACTTGTTCCTTGTACTTGTCAAAATTACAGCCTAAAGGAGAAGATCCACTTGGGGCAATGCATTCTTCATGAAGTGCACAGTCAACTAAAGATGACACTACTCGCTCTTGTAGAAATGAGCAGTATCGGAAGATAGTAAGACCAGATTTCTTCTGATAACGATTTCCCACCTGCTTACGCGTTACCCCTAGATACCTATAGGTTTCCTCCCTAGGAAAGCTCCATTGTAGAGTTCATTGGAATTCACTCTGATTGGAAACTTCTGTATTTCTGAAAAGAGAATGTCCACAAGTGGGCGCCTCAGCCTGATACTTGCATCCATGAACAATACAATTTCATACTCTGACAGTATCTTCTGTATTGCTGAATGGCTTCTAAGCATATTTTTGCAGGTCTCCCACATAAGGTGGATAAGTGTCAAATGGAAATTTTCGGATTTCAACATTACGTAATTGTTGCAGCTGTTTCACTTGTTCTTCAGTCAGTCCAATGTCCATCATGATGATCTTCATATCTGGCATTATGTTCTGCACAGACCCAATGCCATCCAGCGATTCAATCCAGTGATTTGATGATGCCGCAGTGAGGACTACTGTCTTGCAAGCCATGAAGTCAAGGCATGTACAAGCTTGTACCTGGGATTCATTTCCAATAGCACTAGCATTGACCTGTCCACACAGCTCAGGTATGTGCTTAGCTTCAGCTTCCCTGCAACAGTGCTCTTTGTTTCGGTAGGGTGTAGGATTTCCCGCTTTCATTTCTGAACACATAACTCCAACAGTGTCAGGAATCTGACTAAAATGAGACAAAGCAAAACAGACAGAGCATCGAATGAGATTACTTGATATATAAGCATAAATTATTCATTTGACTGCATGCAAAGTGGCAGCCGCTTGCAGGGTACCAGTGAACAGCGCACACACCCTATTCCAAATGGTGTGCTATATAGTAGCAGCTAAAGCTAGTGCCCGAAGTAGCACCAATTTCCTCCATTTGGGATTTTTTGCTGGATAACATGCAATGGATGCAAATAGCTAAATAACAGCTACAGTACATCTCCCTCTATAATTATATAAAGTGGAGAGCATTGACATTTAAATTCCAGGAGTATATATACAGTAATTTAGGACTGTTCAAGGATAATGCAGTAGTGGTTAGTAATTTAGTTTGTGAAGAGAAAGTTTAAGCAACTTATTAGACTGTGCAGACAGTGAATGTGCATGAAAGGAAACAAGCACCAGTATAGGGAAAATTCATGCATTATACATACAAGTACAACAAATGTTTCAAACTTTAATGTTTCTGTAATATCTCATTGGGTCTCCCAAAATAATGGGAATTTATTTATTCTCTATAATATTAACTCAGTTTGCACAAGGGGTTTGATCCATTTGCCTCTTTATCTCCACCAAACATTTCTCTGTAGCTTCAATGGACCACTTCACTGCAGTATTATAGTGTCACTGAAATTA
The DNA here is from genome assembly GCA_964019415.1 of Ianthella basta. NCBI lineage: Eukaryota > Metazoa > Porifera > Demospongiae > Verongiida > Ianthellidae > Ianthella > Ianthella basta. The sequence goes on from OZ025869.1 coordinate 5,946,918, forward strand.
TCCTGTCCATCAAGAAGACTGGTACAGAATTTCCAGTAATTCAATATGCATTGTTACAGGTACATAGCCTTGGCTTCTTCCATTCTTATATAATAATTCTTTACCATATTTACAATGTGTCTTGGCATGAAGAAATTTGTTGTGCAGTCAGATAGAAATAGCGATGGTGTTGTTTGGTTTGCTATAGCTAGAGCAGCGATAACGTTTTTGGGTTAAGGTTATTATCTATCTTTGAAAGACAAGGAAGCATGACTAACTGTGCAGAAGAGCACAGCTCATGCGAATTGGAAATGAAATGACCTCAGGTATCTGTGAAGCAAAGAGCAGAAAAGCAAAGAGAGAAGTCTGCATGAGGTGCAATGAAGATGCATAGACACCAATCCCCTCGCAATTGAGAACTAAAGCAACTAGCAGAAGTAGCATTGGCCTCACAAATGCAATCATGCATGGCCATTTAATGCTGTTTTGTGCAGTAACCAATTGCATTATACAGTGTAAGTTGCAAAATACAAGGGTAAAGCTGTAGAATAAATAATGTAATAGAATGTAATCAAGAGTGTAATAATATTTTGGGAATTTGGCTACCCTGCCGACTATTGGTAAAATGGCAAACTGAAGGATAATTTAAGTATTTTAATTACAACAAAATGTGGAATTTGGCCTTTGCTTCCATTCAAGGAGTCACCAAAATTCTAATATTATAAAATGCCATACTGATAGTGGGTTCAGTAATCACTTAATATGTCAATGGAGCAAATGGCCTTGAAACTCTGTAGGCAAGTGTAGGTATACTCAAGGAGTGAAGTGAGGGCTTTTCAGCTGACTCAGGCATCAGAAAGGGTTGGTTCTCCAATACCAGCTTCACAACAGGGTTGAAAACCTTGCCGACGTTTCGACCAGATGCTCTGGTCTTCTTCGCCCTAGCTGGTATTGGAGAACCAACCCTTTCTGATACTCAAGGAGGTTATGCATTCAGGAGGAAACTCTAATTCTAAGTATCCTGTCGTCCAATTAAAAGAATAGCTTGTGTGACATCACAAACAGTGATGTTTTATTAGAGATCCTGCAAACGTCACACTCTAGTCCAAAGAAATATAGGGTTCGCCTAGTCTCGCATGCCAGCCCCATTTCCCTTATTGCACAATCGCCACAGGAACAGCTGGCGCATGAGACTAGGGTTCGCCTTGTGACACCACATTACGCTCTCCGATGACCTTGTGGAGGCTGGCAGGGAGAAAGGGCCACTGCTCAAGCTCCTTGTGGGCACACATTGCCAGGAACATTGCACACGCTCCATGGGTTCCTCGGTATATCCTCAGTTGCATGAGTGTGAGACGGTTTCCAGACGACTCTGAGTGACTACTGCACAAATAGAGCGAAACCATATGTAGTTCTTTTTTAAGTCATTGTAATATAATTTCTCATTAGTATTACAACATTTTAAGGTAGCAAATAACCTTAATAAATAATGTAATAGAATGTAATCAAGAGTGTAATAATATTTTGGGAATTTGGCTACCCTGCCGACTATTGGTAAAATGTCCAAAGTAACAATCACATCCAAAGTAACAATATGGTGTCATTTTGTCTGTTCTTCATAGGAGTTAAACTGAGGGGACACATCCCTCACTGGTGGTTGCACTGATTGGGGTCTGGGCAGCCTTGACAGCATGACCCGTCATGATCTTGATCCTCAGATACTGTAATCATACACCTGATAGTTTTCATCATTTGGCTGTGTGGCTGATCATGTTTCACTGCCATTATTGACACCAGTCTCCTGTACACCCCATGAGCTGCCTTCCCCATTCAATCTGTAGCTGCAAAAAAAAAAGGAATGAATGAACCCTGTTTAATTTCACGTGGACACGCTGTTCAAAGCTTCTCTGTTTCTCTCTCTCTCTCATGACATTGGTAAGTAGCAGTAATGCTCTGGAAACAGTTCCCAAATGGGTCAAAACCCTCACATCAAAAAATGTCCTGGGACTTCTCCCAGAAGGCTCGAACCCTGATGTCATTTCTGGCTCCTAGCTTCCTGGCAGCTACCAATTTTCCATGCATACCTCCTGACAGGAGTTGCAAGCAGGCTAGACTCTGTGCACACATGTGGCATGCTTCGATCATGAGGTCTGCGGTCAGATCTCTCAGTTTGTTGCATCGCTTTCTCTCTTGGTATAGGTGAGGCTGGTCTCGTGTTCAGGCAATCTGGGGATAATTAGCGGCCTAAGTCTATGGATATACAATTGTGCCACCTTACGGAAGCGTTACATCATCAAAACAGCTGGTACTAGGCTATTTTATCCCACCCACCCAATTAATCAAAGGGCCTGGGCACAATCGAGGCTAAGTGAGGGCATGCTTAACTGTGAGATTCTTGCCACACGCACACATCTTTGGTAGGATGGACAGATGCCAGCCACAGCATCAAGGAATGCTCACTTGAACAGGAAAAACCAAACTCGTCAATTGGCAGAGGTCCCTGCCAACTGGAAACTGTTACACAGTGGAGCATTATAACCATCGTCCCTACATTCAAGGGTGTAGGACTATATGGTGCGACATTCTTGCAAGTAGGGACCATGGTTAATGCTTTACTGTGTAACAGCCTTTACTTGTTTCTGCACTTTTTATGCCATCCCTACATCCTTATGCCATTTTTGCAGAACTTTTTATTAATGCTAGTTAGGTACTTCAAAGCTGTCAATGATATTGTAGTTGCTGCGTTGATAATACACTGATACGAGATTCTTAAGCAAGACACAACTGATAATGATAAATCAATCAAATGCAGGATGTTTCGACCCGAGGTCTTTGTCAATTGCGTACAGGATTTATGTCGCTATTTAGTTATTGTCAAGAGTAAAATTATGCTCTTATAATGTACTGAATCTCTAATTGCTATACATGATACTACAGGCTATAGAATAATAGATCCCGTTGCCATGGTAACGTGCGTCTAAACGATGTTTCTAAACGTTGTAGACACCCCGGGTGTTGTTTCGCGCCGTGGTCTATAGCAGAGAAACTGCAGCTGTGATAACAATAGTAGCTAACTCCACAACATACGATGCACAGGTCGCTCGGCTTACTTGTTTGATCCACAACGTAATGATCATTACAAAAGTGAAATTCCCTATCTAAAATCACGGTTAATGCACTTTGATCAAAACGATGGCAGCCAATTTTGGCAACTTCCTGAATAGTATCAATCTGCTTGACCTGTTCCTTGTACTTGTCAAAATTACAGCCAAAAGGTGAAGATCCACTCGGGGCAATGATTATTCGTGAAGTGCACAGTCAACTAAAGGTGACACTATTTGCTCGTGTACAACCTCCATGGTTAGACGGCATTGTCTCCTATTCGCAATCACTATATATATAGCTAGATACCACCACATAGATATAATTATACACCCATCACCACCACCGTCACAGTGCAAGTTACAAGACAGGCATTCAGTATATGTGCCAGAGCTCTAGAAAAACAACCGGCACCACCACCACCACAAGCCTTGGATGGATAGGTCCACCAAGTGTCATGACTGAGCTGGCCTGTCTGGTTGAATATATCATACACCCCACATATGTTGGCCATTTTGAGTCTAATCAAGAAATCCTGCTAATAACACAGGAAGGCGGACCACTTGGATGTGTCCGCCAAGTCGAACAGCACAATTATCCCAGTTGCATTAATATACAAGATACCACTATGCATCAATATAAATGTGCTATACATTAAGTGTTCAGCTATGTGCATTTACATTAGCACTTTGCGGGCTGCTTGTAGAAGAACAAAGACCTAAGTAAAAATTCTGTCTCTTGAAATCTCCTATACTTCAAAGCCACATCTAGCACATGTTCATGAGAGTCGCCAAACTCCCTGGGAATTATTTATATTATTTACTTTAGATTAGTGGTGTATTGTAACTTACACTGTATTGAAATATAGGTTAAAAAGAGTTGGAGATTATCCTTGGATCTAGGGCCTGCTGGGCACCAAGGCATGTTCACAGCCCCAAAGGGTGTGGTGTACGTGTGATGGTTGCTAGTGGCAGGAATTGTGAAGCTTATGATGAAAATTGTTCGGGTGTGAAGTGCACACACACACACACACACACACACACACACACACACACACACACATACACACACACACACACACACACACACACACACACACACACACACACACACACACACACACACACACACACGGGGCAAAACATCTCCTTATTATAAGACAACAGTACAAAAATATGGAAATGGAGTCATCGGAATAACAGTTATTGTCTACATGTTGAGGGACACATGGCACAAATTAAAACTGTTAAATGACTCTTGGTTGGGTTTTTAGTGGTGGCAAGAGTGTATGCATATGGGGATCATGTGTATGCATATGGAGGTTGTGTATGTGTATATGGAGGTTGTGTGTATGCATATGAGGCGTGGGTTGTCTGTATGCATATGGACGGTGTATGCATGAGTATGCACATGGAAGAATGAGTAGTGTGTGTCTGTGTGCATGTGACAGTGTCAACTGGTGAGACAAAGCTTCTTGATCTTGAGGTGCTGCTCCATGGTTGTGTGTCACTGACAGATCCACTGTGCTGCTGTTGCTGGGACTTTTGAGCCAGACCATCTTACCAACCGTGGTAGCACTGCTTCAGCTCTGCTCTCCATGGCCAGTTCATTCTGCCGTGTGGTAGTAGCAGGGGGCCGTTGGGGATAATTCCCTTCCAACCGCCAGCCGGTAGGGACACTCGCATCCCTCATTCGCCTGTCGGGGCCCTGCCAGCTCCGAGTCAGGGTTATGGTACGCCTGACAGACCGGTGCGTTGTGATAGTCGCCTGTTCCAGTGATCGTCGAGGAGGCCGTTACGATAGATAGCCAAAATTTCGCACTTCGGACGGGTTGCCATTCTCCGCTTCGTCCTTTGTGAGGCTCAGATTTTCTCTTTCAGTGCTGCCTAAACGACTGTTCTGGAGTTGTAGGCACAGACTCAGAGAAGTTCACCATTATTGGGAGTACAGAGATGGAACTCAGCCAATTAAATGTGCAGGTCCGTTAGTAATCCAATATTGTAATGGGACCCCTGTGACAGTCTACACCCACAGCTGGTCAGTGTAGAGTACATGACTCCTACCATTTAGCTTCAATCTACAAAGCATTCTTCCACTACATGCTACATCTGTATAGGCATAAACACATTCCCAACAACAATGTAGTCATGATAACTGGTGCCTATACGCCCTGTAGTAGCAAGATAAATGACTCTTCCTTATTGCAGTCACGTAGCCAGGTCTGTATTGGCTGTGTGACACTAATTTCTCACATACTCATATACACATATATAGTGAGCACCACTAAACACACAGTGTAGATATGAATGTGCAGCAATACATAGTCCACGGCGATATGACACATGTAAAGAATAACCAAACATTCATGAGCATACACACATGCACGCATTAAGTATATATACGTATATACATCAACACACATGGACACCACACAAACTTGTGCCAATGCATACACTGTTGTAGGTCCATTAGTTGTCTAATCCAGTAACTGGTCATCCACTACTGCAGTCTACATCCACAGCTGTCGCACATTCCTTTACAGATGTAGCTTGTAGTTGAGTCTGTTTTGGCAATCGGAATGGGACACTTTTCGATTTCTTTTATATCACGGCTGTTTCGTATGTATAAATGGCGGCAGCTTAGTTTTGGTTTGGAAACCTGTCCATAGTATGCGAGATTTCACCTTGTATTGTGGAGCAAATATATTTTAGCTTTTTCTCTGTGAAAGAGGATGCAATCCATAGGAAACTCCGTATCAAGGTGAACAGAACAGTGAATAATGTGCTGTAAAGGATAAAAGCATTGTTTATGCTGTTATGTTAGTGATATTTTGGCAAACATTTGCTCGTATTAAACGGCTTGTTGTGCATTTCTCCGGGTTTTCCTACCGGCATGAGATGTCATGATAGCCTAACCACTACAACATAGCAAAGGAGAGCTTATTCTTGAGCCATTTTCTTACTTCATGTTTTGAGCAAAAATAAAATAGTCACATAACAGCATGTGTATAGGGTAGGTAGCTAGGTGACTACATAATGCACTTCCCCACGACCCCAGCTAGTGTGACTAAGTCTCAGTGAGTTGAGAATGTCTCTGTATTGCAGGTTTTGCTTTACCTTTGCTAAATTGGATCTGCAATGCTTTGACTATACAGTATAGTGTAAGCTAGCTAGCTGCATGCTTGCTATATGGACAATTGTTAGCATTAAGATCTCACAGAGCACAGGGCATCAGCAGAGCTGTAATCACAGCCTTAGGAGAGTCAAATAATTACACTGAATATTAGGGGTGTGCGATTATCAAAAAATGTGGTATCACGATTATTGCCGATTATTGCCTATGAAGTATCACAATTAATCAATTAATTGACAATCTTGCAACTGACAGATATATACATGTGTAAAACAGTGTCTCATGAACAATATGATAGCATACTAAACTCTATAAATACACGTGTCTAATACTGTCTATGGCAAGTTCTCAGCCAAAAAACATAACATAGAAGCATTATCTGCATGCATGAAAACGTGCCGATAAAAGATGCTACTATATTTACTTACGCTAAAGGCTAAGATTATCTAACTGCAGAGGCATGTGCTTGGGAGAAGGAAAAGCTAGTTCGTTTGCTGGATGCGCAGTATGGAAAACAGGATGCGTCATCAACTTACGTGGCTGTGGTCCGTGATGACTCCACTCTCATGCCTGAATCCGAAGAACTTCCACACCTTGCTGGTAGAATTGTTCAGAGGAAATAGTTTCGCTGCTTGAACTAGGTTCCCATCGCACTCGGCCATTCCGATACACAGAATAGGAGTTTCGCACCAATTTTGCACTATGAATGAAACGTTATTGTGTTACAGAAGCTATTGCACAATTAATCGATTTGGGATTTACCCTCACGATTATACTCAATTCACGGACAGATCATCAATTAATTGTTGAAATTGATTAAATCGCGCACGCCTACTGAATATATATATGAGTAGTGATCACCTGTATGCTGTGTGACTCGGTCACTTTTACTACAGTTTTTATTGCATACTTTTTCCCAGTAACTACTAGTCTAAGCATAGGCTTTAAATAAGCCTAGGTGTATTACATAATCTGCAGATAATTATATATAAGTTCAGTATGTTATGTATGTGCTAAGAGATTGTTCCGTCATTCCTTCCTTTTTTATATTGGTGGCTGCATGCAGTTGAGCTGTCAATGGCAAAGTTTGCATCATGTGTTCTTTAAGCATAAACTTAATGCGTTCCAGTGGATTACACATTGCACAATATGTTTTCTCTGTGTTGTCTGAAGTGTTGAGAATATTGTGTACTGACTCTGTCCCTTGCTCACCGTGGAGCCTCAATGCCCAGCGCCACCTCCTCATCCACAGTACAACATAATCCTTGAGAAGGTACAACTTTGATGCAATGCTGGCATGCGCATGGGAAAGTTTCTTGGTGCACTGTTACAATAGGGAGTGATGATTACACCCATAATTGGTGTCAGTTGGTTGCCACTGTGAGCACACATATTTGCGGTGTGATGTTCACTCCAACCATGCAGTACACAACATACCATTTATGTTGTAAGAAACTAAGCACTTCATGGTACATTTCACTACAGATATGGTACACAGCATACCACCTGGTGGGTTTGTTAGTGGGTGACACTCAATGGTACATTAAATTGCAGACTTAGTTTGACAAGGTCCTTCCACTGTACACAACATACCATCAGGCTAAGCTGTATCCGGGGTAGCTATGTATGTACCTAGATAGCTCATAGGATTCCAAATAAACTCTCATCTTCGCGTGTAAATTACTTCAAAGTCTGTTAATCTATCAGAAATGATGCGAACAACAGTGTGGATACTGATGTCAGTGTGAACGTCACACAAAAGTAATAGTGTGACTGATCACACCCTTAATTGGTGTGAGCACTGAGTGGTGTGACGGTCACACCATATTTTTATATATGTAACAGTGTAGAACAGTAAAAATGTGTCCACACTGACACACGCATGCAATATTAATGTTGCAATTGGAAGGGATCACTATTTGAAATACTAGATATGCTTTAATCAATTGATTCAATGATACATAGCTACTATTGCTGTATGGGTCTTTGCAGGCATGGATGCATGATAATATAATTCAGTGCACTGCCAGTTAATACCTATTATACTTCTATGTAGCTACGTATAAATATGCAAGCTGAATAGTGCTATCACATAGCATAATTATGCCTCTTCCGTAGTTCCTAGTCAGTAGTCATGCAACTGCAGTTTCCAGACTGGGATAACAGTCGTGAACTGTTCATGTCCTTTCAGATCAAAAAGCTAGCTAGCTAATAGCTGTACCATGCACGAAACAGTAACACATTCAAAAACTGCAGATTCAATAATTATAGCAAAGGTAAAGCAGAAACTGCAATACAGAGACATTCTCAATTCACTGAGACTTAGTCACACTAGCTGGGGTCGTGGGGAAGTGCACTGTGCAGTCACCTACCCTATACACATGCTGCACTATTCATTAGCTAGCTGTGACTATTCTATTTTTGTTAAAAAATGAAAATGGCTCAAGAACTGTGATGCCGATAATGGTCCCCCCCCAAAACCGGTCCCCCCGGACCTTTTTCGGCAACGTTTCTTGCCGTTTTCGGACCCCCCGGACGGTTATCGGCAGAATGGTCGTTGCCGAATCATGTCCCCCTCGACTGATAAGCGTCCCCCCTCACGATTTCCTCCGGGTACTACGTAGGCGGAGCGATTTCTGCTCACAAAGATCTATGATGGTACGCATGTTGACGCACTACTCCAACCCAGACGCAGCTGAAGAGGTGGGGGCTAAAGATGTCCCCCTGACGATCCGGTCGGACGTTTATAGGCGAAGCGATGTCTAACTGCTCACAGTGACTGACAGATGTATATGCTTAGCTAATTGCTAATAACAATATTGCTAACCTTCCTTTCAAGTGAATGTATAGCTAACAGCTAGCTAGCTAATTTCCATGCAAGCAGGTATAAAATTCAAAGACATAATGGACAATAGACAATATACAATGGAATAAATTGAAGGAGATGAAGGACTGCCCATTGCTCCTATCTTGGCTTGCATGCTGCAAGATAAATAAACAATTTGCTTTGCACATACTCCCAGGCATCAATCAAACTGTGGACATTCAGCTGCCTATATGCATCCCGTGCATGCATGCATACAAAATGCTACAAAATGAGTAGAACTAGTACTAGAATGCAAAACTAGAATGCAGCAGTTAGTACACACATGCAAGCTCATGAATTAAGCTACTATACTGTTGTATGTACGTACATTTGTGTGCATATAGTTGAATGAGAATATACTGTGAGGTATATGCACATTTGTATGTTGTTAATACTGTTCTAGCTATGGTGTACTTGAGGCATGCAAGCCATTTACAGGCACGAGAACGGAATGGAGGGCATTTTGTGTACAGTAAGCTTATAGTGAAGAGGCCTTACAGCAGATGGCTAGCGTTTCTAAAGTATGCCTTAAAATATACATGGCATGAGGAGGCAGGCATGAGAACAGAATGAAGGGCATTTTGTGTACAGTAAACTGATAGTGAATGAGTGCAAGTTGAATAGTTTGAAATCTGGATTGGAATCGCTAGGTTAGGAAAGTATAAGTAAGATCATTCACAGTCACAGTTATTACAAAACCACTGTTCGTCTGAAGTTGGTCCGCCTAATATGCAACTTGTACTCTACGTTGAAGGGTAATGGGTGTTATGCCGTTGTGGGCCGCTGCTACTTCTTGTACAGATTGTGCGATGGTGTCAGTATATTTGCACACATTTCCCCATACATTTCACTACTTTCCTTTATTTACGGTGTCCACAGCTTCGACTTTCATTATTCGTACAAGGGGACACTTTCCTGCCGCGGAGGACCGGTTAAAGGCAAGCGCCTCTTGCCGAAAACGGTCCGGGTGGACCGTTTTTGGCGGGGGACACTTATCTGCGTGACAGAACAAGCTCTCCATTGCTTGTTGTAGAGTGGCTGAGCTATCACGACATGCATAGCATGTTGGCAGAAAACCCGGAGAAAAGCACAACGATCCGTTTAATACGAGCAGATGTTTGCCAAAATATCGCTAACAGGGGGAGAGGGCGGTGATTGCCCTCCAACCTTGAAGATTGTGAGTGTGATGTGTGTCACTGCGTGTGAGTGAGTGGTGTGTGTGTGTGTGTGTGTGTATGTGGGAGGGAGTATGCTGGGGGGGCAAGGACACACATATTCTTCCCATGCCTAGACCTGCCTGTGCTGGGTGTGGGGACAAAACCTTTGGTATTGCCCCCCCCCCTCAAACTCCCAACAATTAGTAGAACACTCAGTATTATGGCTAAAGTGATTTAGTGATTGATGACCTCATACATCAAAGAGACCGACAACTGCAGTAACCAAGTCTGTGCCTTCAACACTTTCCTTGTTACCTAAATTGTGGTCAACCAAAACCTCCATAAAGTAAACAAAGAGCGGAAAGGTCATGAGAATCAATTTAGCCATGAAGTTTCATGTACCAGCTCATGAAAGAGGAGCACACACATGTACACGCTTTCCCCAAGGATGCATTTACTACTGGTAAATGAGTCGACACGCAATCGGCGCCAATACACCATATCCATTGCTCACCGCTTTGCTTCTGTTGTGGGCTGAGCCAAGCTTTCCGAGCATGTGCAATCCAGCTGAGCCAAAGCAAAGCATCAAAGCCTTCGTGACGTCTCCGCATCTTCGTGTGTCGCTCATTTTGTTGGGTACTGCGGCCACAGATCTGCGTGCACTGAATGTTCCTGGTCTGAGAATGTGCAGCAACAGAAGTCGGCGACATCGTTGCACAGCACTCGAAAATACTACTGGGGCGGCGTGGAGAGGATACGAAGCGACTTTAGCCTTGTCCTTAGTGAAATTACCACCAGTTTCAACGCAGCTCCTTAGCAAGACACACTAAAATTGCGGGCGCTTATTTTTGGTAAATCACTTACTACACGCCTTCAATGCCGTACGCCATCGAAGGCGTGTAGTAACTACTACTTACAAACCTAACAGCCCATTTACACTACGCAGTGGAACGGTTCCGCAACCGTTTCGCTAGTGTAAACGGGCTGTTAGTGTGCTTTAGTGCATGACAAGATAACCTACTTGGCCTCTTTAATTGGCATAGCAAGGATTCATTCTCGATACAGTGTAGTTTAACTCGTTGAATGTAGTAAATGCAACTCTGCAAGGGGTCACGTGTGCAACGGAAGTGAGGTAATGTCAGACCGTACATATGGTGTCGTGGTCGCAGCACAGCTATACCTCCTGTGATAGGCCTGTCCATACGAACGAATCCAGTGAACATATCTAGCGTTCCTGACAACCGTTGGCTTACTGTTCAGGGAAGGAGCCAAGATTCCTGGTCGGATTTTTTCCTTTTGCTTTCTGCTTTGTTTTTCTCCACCTTGATAATTAAGTGTGGTGGGCCATTTCCCCAGATGTACTCTGTGTTCTATCTAAAAATGTGGCGTCATTTCCTCCACAGGAGGTCAGTAGCCTATGCCTGTCACAGGAAGTGGGTATGATGTCACTTCCGTTACTGGAAACGTCTATGAGTTTACGCTTTTGGTACCGCAAGAGGCGCTTTGCACAGTGGTGCATAGGGGGGTGGTTCGCCCCTTTAAAGGCAAGCAGAGGCTCCTACTTGTGAGAGTGGTTTCTCTGTATAGATATATAGGTAGTTCGGTTGTCAGACAGGCACACAGACATGGGGTTGGAGACTCTGTAGCCTCCACTCGGTGGTAGCTAGGTGGTGCATAACATTAACTGGTAAAGAATGAAGTTCTGAAAGGAGCTGAAATCCGTACTTGTACCATATAGTCCTACAGCATTAGCCAGCTATTTGCTACAACCTTACTTGTATACCTAATAAAATATATGTGAGCGGATTTGAGAAAAGGGTCCACTTGTCGCATTTCATTGCAATTGGCTTTGAGTTAGTTCTATAGTATAATGTATATTCAATGAGCTTCGAATTTGTGTTGCCCTTTACTGCGCTTTGCTAGCTACTTCCATTCAGGAGATGTAGTTGCGCAAATTGCAACATTATGATGACAGCCATTCTGAAATAATGGCGATTGAATATTACTTCTGTTATTAGAACACAAGATGGTGGCTGTGAATTTAGTTGGCACTTAAGCTTTTGGGAAGGACTCTCGACTTGAAACTCAATCAGAAGGTAAGGCACACACTACAGTAACGTTTGAGCAAATACTCCATACTTTTGTAAAATATCATCTGTGGAGCTATTTTGACCCGTTGCTATTGTTTACATAATTATTGTGACAAGTGGACCTTTTGTCAAATCGGCTCATATATGACATTGTATATTGCATCTTTCATTATATACATTGCCATAGGGTACGTGGCTTGGATTACGAAGTCAGTCTTCTCCACGTCAGTCATAATCTCAATTTCTCGGAAAGTATGTACCTCAATATGCTCTTACTTAATCAAATATTCATTACCGCATCCAATTGTTACTATGCGTCCAGCTATAATGACACCATTGTGTAGGATGAGGGTGGAGACTGCACTAATGCAATTTGTGCACTTTTGTTGTGTCCTATGTAAACAACATAGCTGCCATGCATATTGACCTTCTATTTTGCTTCTCTCTCCTGTATACAGATGAACTGGTATCACAGGAAATGGTACTAAATCATGCATCAGAACCCTAACATATGCACTCTTTCTCTCTGTGCATGCTTGATCAGTTCCCTTCATGGCCTTGTAGACTATGAAATCCTGCCATGGTTCAGAACAATTGATGAAATGTGCGACAAGAATATGGTGATTGTTACAGAGGCTGAGCAATGAAGGAAGTAACCAGTCAGAGCACAATTGTACTGTCTAATGTTTTCCATGTCAGATAAAAATATTCGATGTTCTTGTGCTGAGCTAAAAATGATTGTAATTCTCTCCATGTATCTTCAGAGTGGACAGGTGTACAGACTAATGCCACATGGAAATGATAGACAGTACAACTGTGCTATGAGTAATGTCTTTCTTTCATTGCTCAGCCTTTCCAACAAATACATAAATCTCTCAATTTCTCAGAAGGTATGCATCTCAAGGTGCTCTTACATATTTGTTGCCACATCCAACTGTAACTATAAATACACAATGACACCATTGTGGGATAAAGGAAGGGATTGCACTAATCCAATTTGTGCACACGTGTTGTGACCTGTGTAAACAATATGGCTGCCGTGCAGGTAAATATTGACCCTCTATTTTGCTTCTCTGTCTGGGCAGCATGCAGATTAAAATGGGATCACAGAAAATAGTACTTAATCAGACTCTATGTGGTCTTACTCTCTGTGCATGCTTGATCTATTTTCTTCATGGCCTTGTAGACTGTGAAATTCTGCCATGATTGAGATCAATCTGTGAAATGCACGACAAAAATGTGGTGATTGTTGCCAGCGAAGTAACCAGTCAGAGCAAAACTGTACTGTCTAATGTTTCCATCCAGATAAAATATTCAGTGTTCCTGTGCTGAGCTAAAAATGATTTCTCCACAGTGGAACCTCTCTAACACATCCACCGGTTCTAACTGACCTTTATAGAGTGGTTATAATTGCTTCAAATGCTTAGATCAGCTGGGCCTTCTCAAGATCTTTGCAAGCTATGTCTGTGATTGCAGCAGATTGCACGTCATCAGTCAGAGATGCAAAATTGCGAAGCCTTTCTTCCTTTTATATATTTAGACTGAGATAAGTCTGTGCGTGATTAGTGATCCCGAGGCTGCAGCTGAGGAAAATACGTATGTAATTGGTTTACATAAATCAATCCATGAACCCAAAACAGGAATGGACATACATTCAAGAGTGTGCTACTTATGTGCGTGTGTGTCAGAGAGAGAGAGAGTGTGTGCTTCTTGTACCTATAAGTTAGCTAGTTTTCATCACATGCAAACAGGTGGTGAATCACCATTACTCAGTGCCTTCATTGGGCAACTCCATTATTGCAGATGCAACGAGGTTTGCGCAAACAATCCAGCTTTTCTTTATCACTCCATTTAGGAACAAACGGCACGTCCCTGACAGGAAATCTATTGCAATTCCCATAGTTTTTGCAGGTGCTGTGCTCATTAAGGTAGTCGTCATGCGCTAAGAAACTCCCTCGGATTCTTGGAAATACTACTTCTGCAAGAAACCTCTGATCCATCCACAAATCATCTTCCTTCTTAGATGGCTTAGAATAGTACTCTACCAATAGATCTTCCATCTTGACACCGCCTCCCAAGCAACCTTTCACACCACCGAAAAGGCCTGCTAAGATCGCTCCATCGTGCAGAGGATGATCTCTCATAATATGGAAGGAGGTACCAGACCAGATCCAGTCGAAAACAGCTTGCATAGTGCGGATGGACAAACGGCTATCTGTGTCACGCACTATCCATCGATCGCACTCTTCAGTGTCGGCCACGAGAAATCTCCACGTGCGCCCATAATGCCCGTTTGCCGAATGGCTCTTCCACACAATGTGAACTATGTCGCTGTGCTTACTTGTGACTGTCTTGTGGAATTCAGACCCTTCCAGGCGCGAGTCCAAGTACAGGAATATCTTCCAATTGGGGTAGAGTACTCGGGCTAAGTCGACATTCAGCAGAAAGCCATCAGTGTATACAGCGGATGGAGGGTCTTCACCTGCTTGATACACAGAAAATGATATGCACTTCCGCTCTACGATCCGCAGTCTATACTCCGACTTCTCAGCGCACTGGGATGAAGGAATGTTGGGATTCTGGGCACTCCACGACACAGTCCGGCCACCTGAATTTAGCACCAGAAGTAAGGTTGCAAGAAAGGCATAGATACCCATAATGGAAATAACGGCCGTTGTCTTCATTGCTCATCAATAACCTCAGAGGTTCAGGCAAACGATACTGTTAATATTGATTGTTACGGCCCTTCTATCATAGGTACGGATGTGGGCTAAACTTGCCGATGTGGGCGTATATGTTACGCGGATATACCACGATTGTTTGCGTGATCGTAGAAATCAATATACGGCCGTGTGTATATATAAGGTGGAGAAAGGGAATGAACCGTGGACCGCGGAAAACTGACATTCAGGTAGGTTTGCGCTGGCCGTCAGGATTATTTAGTTACCTGCCAATTGACTGTCGCTAACAGCGCTTTTGTGGTTCGTCAAGAAGCATCCATCGAAGCACCCTGTGGCGGGCCGAACGGCGCTACAACTGAGCTGCAAGAGAGCCTTAGCTGCCAAGCACAGAGAAGCAAATCGAGCACAGGACATAGTCGCTACAAAGGACGACCGAGTGAGTAGCATGTTACTCACACTTTCGTCTTTTGTATAGTGAACTAAGGCTGCATGCAATTTATTGATGGACCGCCCTATGTCCAATCTATTGTAGTCTGGTGTGGTGCGAAAATTGTACTCAACCCAAAGCCAGATCGGACGGCTCATTTTCGGAGCTAACGTAGCTAACGCATGGAGTGCTTAGTCTCCTATAAACTGTTCACATGGTGCATGTGCCACATATACATTGATAGTGCTACCCACACTCTGCCTTTACTGGTGCTAGTGGCTACATGTGATATTAGTGGTTGTTTTGACATGCATGTGACTTAAAATTAGGGAGCTAGTGATGATCACACTTAAAATTGATGTGAATTGTTTGCCACTGTGAGCACACCCGATTGCAGTGTGATGTTCACTCCAGCAATGCTCATTGCAAAACTGCCTTCAGGCAGTTGTCTTAGACAGGTTTCACAGTGACTGTAGCTATATATGAAATCCCTTTTTACTAACGATGGCGTGTTACAGTGAGATTAATACTGTGCAAGCAGTCAATATTAGCAAAGGGGTGTTAATATTCTACTATAATGACTATGGTTTGTGGCTACGTATGCTGTGTAGACAAGAAGAGTGGATCGCAAGCTAATTATGCGGTACACATTCACGGATAATGGAACATTTGACCACGAAGCCTTTGTCAGTTATGTATGAAGCCAATTTACACATGCATCCACTGTACATTTCATGGTATAGAGCTTTGGTGCATGCTGTGTTTTACTGGTGATGATTTGTTGTTGCAGCAGGTTGGAGAAGATCATGGGATAGGTACACTAATTGCATATATCTGAGCTCTGTGATATCCATGCAGATCTGTGCTTTACAATTGTTCAACACTCAGCGGTTTATAGCAATTTGCAAACTTTATGGTGTACTTCACTGCATGACAAGGAAATCTGGTTGCCTTTCTTGGCATGGACATGCGTAGTGGTACGGATTCATTCTCGATACACTGGTAAAGAGTGAAGTTCTGAAAGGAGCTGAAGTCTGTACATGTATTACAGTCCTACAGCATTAGCTGGGTATTTGCTACAACCATACGTAGTTAATTTTATGTATCATATTGCATCTTTCACTATATACATTGCCATAGGGTATGTAGCTTGGATTACAAAGTCAGTCTTCTCCACATCATTCATAATCTCAATTTCTCGGAAAGTATGTACCTCAGTATGCTCTTACTTAATCAAATATTCATTGCCGCATCCAATTGTTACTATGCGTCCAGCTATAATGACACCATTGTGTGGGATGAGGGAGGAGACTGCACTAATGCAATTTGTGCACTTTTGTTGTGTCCTATGTAAACAACATAGCTGCCATGCAGGCAAATATTGACCTTCTATTTTGCTTCTCTCTCCTGTATACAGATGAAATGGGATCACAGGAAATATATAGTACTAAATCATGCATCAGAACCCTAACATATGCACTCTTTCTCTCTGTGCATGCTTGATCTGTTCCCTTCATGGCATTGTAGACTATGAAATCCTGCCATGGTTGAGAACAATTGATGAAATATGCAACAAGAATGTGGTGATTGTTACAGAGGCTGAGCAATGAAGGAAGTAACCAGTCAGAGCACAGTTGTACTGTCTAATGTTTTCCATGTCAGATAAAAATATTCGATGTTCCTGGGCTGAGCTAAAGAATGATTGTAGTTCTCTCCGTGTATCTTCAGAGAGGATAGCTGTACAGACAAATGCCACATGGAAATGATAGACAGTGCAACTGTGCTATGAGTAATGTCTTTCTTTCATTACTCAGCCTTTCCAACAAATAGATGGAATGTTAGTCGCATTTCACTAATCTCATTCACATTAGGACTCTACGGTCTACAAAAGCCATTAATAACAGGTACAATTCAAAGACGTACAGGGAGCACGGGAATGCAGGATTTTGTTTAGTAGGATTTTCAGTGATCCCATGTAAGCACTAGGATAAAGAAGCAAAAAGTGCAGTCAAGTAAATAGGACTTAACTCAGAAGCGAGGCGGATACATGCAGACGTTGCAAGTAAGGTGTGTATGCTTTAGAAAGTTTCTGAAAGATAATGGAAGAAACGTTTGGACCAAAGTGTATAGACAGAATGCTATATGCACTATTTAGACCAAGCAAAAGTGTGCATGAGGTAGATACGTACATAAGTAATTGGTTTACATTAATCAATCCATGAAACTAAAACAAGAATGAACATACGTTCAAGAGTGTGCTACTTGTACCTATAACTTGGCTAGTTTTTATCACATACAAACACTCCAGTCAGGTGGTGAATCACCATTACTCAGCTCCTTCATTGGGCAACTCCATTACTGCAGATGCAATGAGGTTTGCGCGATCAATCCAGCATTTCTTTATCACTCCATTTAGGAACAAACGGCACATCCCTGACGGGAAATCTTATGCAATTCCCATAGTTTTTGCAGGTGCTGTGCTCATTAAGGTAGTCGTCATGCGCTAAGAAACTCCCTCGGATTCTTGGAAATACTACTTCTGCAAGAAACCTCTGATCCATCCACAAATCATCTTCCTTCTTAGATGGCTTAGAATAGTACTCTACCAATAGATCTTCCATCTTGACACCGCCTCCCAAGCAACCTTTCACGCCACCGAAAAGGCCTGCTAAGATCGCTCCATCGTGCAGAGGATGATCTCTCATAATATGGAAGGAGGTACCAGACCAGATCCAGTCGAAGACAGCTTGCATAGTGCGGATGGACAAACGGCTATCTGTGTCACGCACTATCCATCGATCGCACTCTTCAGTGTCACCCACGAGAAATCTCCACGTGCGCCCATAATGCCCGTTTGCCGAATGGCTCTTCCACACAATGTGAACTATGTCGCTGTGCTTACTTGTGACTGTCTTGTGGAATTCAGACCCTTCGAGGCGCGAGTCCAAGTACAGGAATATCTTCCAATTGGGGTAGAGTACTCGGGCTAAGTCGACATTCAGCAGAAAGCCATCAGTGTATACAGCGGATGGAGGGTCTTCACCTGCTTGATACACAGTAAATGATATGCACTTCCGCTCTACGAACCCCGACATCTCAGCGCACTGGGATGAAGGAATGTTGGGATTCTGGGCACTCAAAGACACAAAATGACCTGAATTTAGCACCAGAAGTATGGTTGTATAGATGCCCAAAATCGAAACAACGGCCGCTGTCTTCATCGCTCATCAATAACCTCAGAGGTACGGGCAAACGGTGCTATTTGGCCGACGATATCCACGCAGTACTACGGATGTAGGCGTAGCCTGCTAATTGCAGTCAAATAGTATGCCTACTATTATTGGACGTCACGCTCTAGAGACGTCTATTTAGGGATAAAATGGCTACTCCAAATCTTATTTGCGCGAAACTAGCCAAACGGCTACGCCGAGGGACAATTGAAGGCCATGGATAGGAGCGCCAGTGGCAATCCGCTAAGTAAAGCGCCGGAGCGGTAGGAAAAGTTTGTCTTCCCCGCGTGTATTAGCTAAGATACCCCAATGCCGCCATTTGTTGTGCTGATATACCACATTTTCTTGAATTTTGTTCTGCATTCCTAAAGCAAGAGATTAATTCCTAAAGTAATTAACCTCTCTATATAGGTCACTTAGAATTGTTCTGAAGGTGGCTGTCTTAGACAGGTTCCACTGTACTATAATTTGTTTCAGTTTCTCTGACAGAGTACTATGTGACAGCTTGTAGAGAGGACAGAATGGATATGGAAGGCATTCACCTATCCTGTTCACTTTGTAACTGGAAATGAACCTCATCTGCTGCCGAAAGGGAAAGATCTCTTGTATTCCTCATCAATAATAGTTCGTGGGGTGCTGAACATACTTAGTTTTGCATGCATTGCATGTGTAAGGAGCCCATTGATTTTCGTCTCTGCACATATTCAACCGTCTAAAGCCCTATTCACTTTTATACATTGTGCCAGCTGTCAAACAGAGTACATGAAGTTGGCCTTATAGAGCACACACTTGCAAGTCTTTATCTTGACCTTTACACAGCAAGGTTACTACTTGTGCGGTATCTGCAGAGTTCCTCATCTTCATCAACTCATGATACTTTGAGAATTTAGAGAGAAGTGAAAATTTGCATGGATCCATCAACCCGACTTGAACTGTGTACTCAAAGGCCAACTTTAAGTGCAGAGTGTGTCAGCTGGTACATACATGAAGCACGCTTTTGACATTCATCACAAAAAGCCTCCGAGGGATTTTATCAGTAATGGCCAGGCTCCAAAGAATATCTAAAACTTTAGAACTGAAGGGGATACAGACATTTCAAGTAAGGTATGTATGCTTTAGGAGGTTTCCAAAAGATAATGGATGAAACATCTGGACTAAAGTGTAAACACAATGTCAGGAATGTCTGTGTGTACTATTTAAACCGAGCAAAAGTGTGTGTGCGATTAGTGATCCCAAGCGTGCAGCTAAGGAAAATACGTACATAATTAGTGCACAGCAATCAATTCATGAACCCCAAACAGGAATGGACATACGTTCAAGAGTGTGCTACTGATGTGTGTGTGTGTGTGTGTGTGAGTGTGCCACTTGTGCGTATAAGTTAGCTAGTTATTATTACATGCAAACAGGTGGCGAATCATCATTACTCAGCGCCTTCATTGGGCAACTTCCATTATTGCAGATGCAACGAGGTTTGCACGAACAATCCAACGTTTCGTTATCACTCCATTGAGGAATAAACAGCACGTCCCTGACAGGAAATCTCTTGCAGATACTAATAGAACGAGATGATAATTGGTGATGTAGGACATCTAGGTCAGCCTGCAGGTCAGCGTTGACAACTCGCCAGTTGATCGGAAGGTTTGCGACAAGGGCGGCTCCTGATTCGGGTAAGGGGTCCCCCACAGCAGGAAAGTGTCCCCCTGTACGAAATAAGGAAGTCAATGCTGCGGACACTGTAAAATAAAGGAAATTGGTAAAATGTATGGGGAAATGTGTGCTGAAGCCAGCGCCAGCCAGAACATACTGAAGCCAGCACACAATCCGTAAAAGAAGTAGCAGCGGCCCACAACAGCATGACGCCATTTCCCTTCGTTGTAGAGTACAAGTTGCATAATAGGCGGGGCGGTGTCACGGTTCATACCATCCCCCCATAATTTTATTCTGTGGGTAAAATAAACTAGGATACCTTATCCTCCAGGGCTAGCATATCCTAGGATATCTATATTCTAACCAAACGGTTTTAACCCATTATATTCCACTGTATATTGTCTATCGTTCATTGCCCATGAACTTCATACTGAGTATTACCTATTGTTACTTGCATGGAAATTAGCTCGCTGTTAGCTATATATACATTGACTTGAAAGTAAGGTTAGCAATATTGTTATTAGCAATATTTAGCGTATACATTCGTCAGTCACTGTGAGCAGTTAGACATCCCTTCGCCTATAAACGGCCGACTAGATGGTCAAGGGAAAACCATATAGCCCCCACCTCTTCAGCTGCGTCTTGGCTGGAGTAGTGCGTCAACATGTGTGTCATCATAGATCCTTGTGAGCAGAAATCGCTCAGCCTACGTAGTACCCAAATGAAATCGTGAGGGGGGGCGCTTATCGGTCGAGGAGGATATGATTCGGCAACAACCATTCTGCCGATAACCGTCCGGGGGGTCCGAAAACGGTCAGGGGGGGACCGGTTTTTTGGGGGGGGGGGGCTTTATCGGCACGACAGGTCTCCACCCGCCATCTTGTCACACCTACGTTTTCACACAAAACGCAAACAAATTTTACCGGATGTTAACCACAGGAAACGTTAATGTGGAACAGCGTTGTCGTGCAAACCGCCTTAGAGATGAGGTTTCGGCGGGCTCTCGTATGCGTAGCTTGTACAATTGTACTCGCCATTCTCAGTTCAGTGTGCCTTCGAGTGGTCTATTCCAGCCAAAAAAAGTCATTGCTAAACAACGTTGTGAAAGGCGGACTTCAACAAAACCGACCGCTAACAGTTCCTAATCAAGAGGTGGGTCAGGTGGCTAAGACTGAGTTGGATGGAATGAAGGTGACCAAGACTGAATTAAGCGAAACTGAGCTGGACGACTCCGCCAAGAACCAAGTTGAACAAACTCGTACACCGCGGGTGTTTAACCCAGACGTGGACCTCACTGTGTTGAGAGATACTTCATTTGGCAAGGTAGGTTGAGAGACTTGTGTGTTGGTCTGATTTACCCTCTACCTGTACTGCCTGGCTCGCTAGTTTCCAAAACCCCACTATCAGCTCCATACATTCCAACATCTGGAATTAAGGAGTTATGTAGTCATCAATGCTTGGTCGCTAAATGCCTTGTGGATGTACAATGTCATGGCAGTGTATGCTCATGACATCCCATGATTACACATGACTTGGTTGTGCATGCTAGCTAGCTAGACACATCAAGCAAAGAATGGGATAAAATTGGTTGACGTAGATGTATTTAGCATGAAATGCTTTTCACACGTAAGTGTCCAACTCTTTTCTCAATACAATGGGCTTTGACTGCTGCACAACAATGCTACATGCAAGCTAAAGCATTGACAAGTAGCTAAGCAGGGCCTTCTCTACACACAGTGGCTGCCTTGTCTCCATTTATTACAACGAATTCAGGTAACTGGGTAAGGCCTGGCATGCATAACTTCTTGTAATCAATGGCTGTCGCTTGTAGGTTATGGCAGTTATTGTTTACATAAGGCAAATCATAACATAAAGGTGTGAATTCCTCTGTTACGATGGCTACTTGCACAATGTCATGTGATGTGCACATGATCTGCGATTACTTTAAATAAGAAATCGCCCTAGAACGTCATATCTGGCAGCTAGCTATGTACTTAAGGACGAAAACAAGCCTTACTGAGCAGATTTGATCTAATCGTTCGAGCGAAAATGCCTAACTGCACGACGTGCTATAATGCCGTCGGCCATTTTTTGAAAATATCACAAGGACGTCACGAGACATTGCTCCTGTAGGCGGGCTGTTACGGTTGTTCGCGAAAATATCTTTCGGGCTATCGGTATTGCTAGGTAGAGGCACGTTGATGGCTCGTTTCGCATGCTAAGGAAATTATCTAACTTTTCCATGCATGCATTGTTCGTACTCGCTTCCTGTGAGGAGTTACAAGGCGCAGAAGTTGGCCAAAGAGAAACGAAAGTTAGTTTTCTTGCTGTAACTTTGGTTAGGATTAGTTTAACAACAATGCATGCATGCAAAAGTTCGATCACATGCGTATGAACAGATTAATGTTCGTTTTGTTCTGTTTAGACGTTCCTCCGATAGCCAGAAAGATATTTCCCGCTACTTTGATGGCTTCGTTAGCGGCGACATTGCTCAGTGAGGCAAGGCGCCATCAGCACATATCATATGTAGACGTAAAGAGCGGGAGTTGTTCTTTCTACTGGTACTCGCCTGACGTCGATTGAACAAAGCTTGCAGGAGATATAAGCAATTATACGGAGGTAAAAAATCAGCCGCGAACACGCCCCATTGTTTACATAGTGCCATAACCCACATGCGGTGTTGCCACGCTAAAACACCTTTCACGGAGCCTCGTTTCCAGCAAAACTACGTAGCCAGCTACTAAGTTCCACTGGTCGCGGCCCAACAAGAACAGCGCATGTGAGATATGGCTATGTAAACAATGCGGTTGCTGCGCACGGCCTATTTTGACCTTCGTACTTTCCTTCTTTTCTCCTCTAAATCGAGTCCGGAGAAAGTAAGAATGGGATGAAGATGAAGCCCGAACTTTCTTCTTCATACGAATGCCTGCTATTCATCATTATTCATTCTGTGAAGCGAGAAATGTTGCCGTAAATGAACCCTATAAAATAACACTTATTACGGAAGCAGACTTTTTTGAGACAGTTAAGAAGCAAAGCAAAGACATAGGCAAGTGCAGAAACATACTACCTAACTTTTCCACGTGGGGGATTTTTGTAAACCAACCAGTCGTAAAGTTACATCAGCGCAACTGAATATTTCGAACATACTCATGTACTGCGCACACTGTAACTCTACGCAGAGACCCAGTACAAAAATCCCCCACATGGGATCGCTAGATCGTACCTTTTGCTTGCCATTTTAGCCTTCAGCGCACAATTATCCTTCATACAAAAAGTCTGCTACGTGATTTAGTGGCCATACTCATCACCTGGCTGTCAAACAGCGAAAGTCACATGAGATCACGTGGTATTCTTGTAACATTTTCCGAAAATGGCCGACAATACGGTTTTGTATCCCGCGATTTGACGGTTCCGCTTGAGCGATTCGACCAAACCTTTACGTTTAGGATTGCTCCCGTCTTTAAGCACGTACGTAGTAGCCGAAGACAATTGTTTAAGGTGATTTTGTCCAGAACGTTCTGTGCAGTCATGCGAATCTCACATGACAACGCTCACGTATCCATGGCAACATAGGAATTCACACCTTTCAGGTGTCATATTTCCTTATGTAAACAGAACTGCCATATCCCACATGCGAGTGCTTCTTCTACAGAGGGTCCTTCCGAACTCTTGCGCATTCCATCTGATCCTATTGGCTACACGCTTGGCAGCAGAACTTTCAATGGTTCAACGATGAAGTAGGCTTCTTGGAGTTATTTGGTCCTGCGTCGTCTCTACTCACTTCCTCTTCGCCATATCCTCCTGAGTTCATAAATGTCTGCAGTTGGTACCTAGAAAACGACGTTGTAGCTTGATTTGTTCGACGATTCAAACCATTCTCGTTCGAAAAACAACAAGCCAGTTATATTATGGCACGCTCGTGTGTTTTGGAATAAACGGCGCCCCATATAAATCTTTCTATCTATCCACCAAAAATTGCTGTTAGAGCGCTTCAAAATTCCCTGGTAGAGGGATAATGGCTCACTTCCAGAAAATCAGCCATTTAAATCCGCCATATTGCTTTGACATCACAGTAGGCTTACCGTACACTTGTGTCGATGCTTGAACGTGTCACACACAGTGTGGGAAGACAATCGCAAGCGGTGGCCAGCAGCTGGTGGCAGGGTCTTTCTGTGCTTGGTAAGACTCTCCCGTAAGTTAGAGCGCCTTTCAAACCTGCCATTTCGTTGTTTTTGCTCACTCTAGTATATCCGTCAGAATCCGAATGGCGCTTTAACTTACAGGAGAGTCTTTCCTAGCACAGAGAAAGCCAATCAAGAAGACGACAAATCGCTAGAAAGGACGAAAGGGTGAGTAGTAGCTTTAGGATGACGAAAAAGGCGTCCCAGGGCCATTTCGATGCCCCCACCTCCTGGTGTTCCACTCAGCCATTCTTGGTAGAGAGCAGGGGATGTTTTTCCTCTGAATCTTTTGCTGTGGCCAGAGCTTGTGTGTGCCCTACTACCTAGCAAGTAGGAGTGGAGAGATGTTTATGTCTTGCGATGTACGAGCCAGTGACCTAAAATATGTGCCAAGTGCTCCGAAATATGTTTTCGGCATACTTTGTGTTTGAGCTGTTACGCCTTGTAGGAGGTGACAAATCAGCTCTAGGCTAGTGTACCATCTCTGTTTCGTATGCTCTTGTAACAGTCCAAGAATGATACGAATCGGTGTTTGTAGGGCGGAGAACGGGCGTCACCCTATTATTGGTCGTGTCGCAAAATTGATGTTGTGCCGTACGGCTGCGCAACCCGCATGCCCAGATCTATTTCAGAATCAGCATAGAGTATCTCCTTCATTGTCTCAAGAAGTTTCGCATTCATCGTAAGATAAAGACTCGCAGGAGATAACGATTCCTTGTTCAGTCCGTTGTCTGGCCTACTCTCCTCCATACTTGTGCAAACATTCCGGAGCCTACTGTGACGTCACGGCATTTTAGCACTGTTAGGACCGGAAAACCAGAAACACCCATGCATAATTGGTCTTTTTAGCAACTTTGCGCCCTCGTAACTCCCCCATCGTGAGGCGAAGGACACTGAAATAGGTATCATTGAAGATGTTTCACAAAGCACTATCAATATGAAAATTAAAAAAAAACTGCGACAGTGGACCTTTAAGGATTTAAGTAGTCATCAATGCTTGGTCGCTAAATGCAGTTCATATCATTTGTATGCATCTGCGTCCTTATACGGACTGTCCACAAAGTACACAGTAGCATCGTAGGCAACCGCACGCATTCCTGTTGTGAAGTGAGGGCTTCTCAGCTGGCTCAGGCATCAGAAAGGGTTGGTTCTCTAATACCAGCTTCACAACAGGGTTGAAAACCTTGCCGACGTTTCGACCAGATGCTCTGGTCTTCTTCAGGGCCTAAACTCCTTCGTCACGGCACCTCATGTTGAAGATGTGGTGGTTGCCACAGCGCGCTCTTCTGTGTAGGCTCCTCTCGTGCTGTCGCACTAGCTTCTGGGTGCTACATCCGTAGCGTTCACGTAGGTATGAATGAAGTGAGGGCTTCTCAGCTGGCTCAGGCATCAGAAAGGGTTGGTTCTCTAATACCAGCTTTACAACAGGGTTGAAAACCTTGCCGACGTTTCGACCAGATGCTCTGGTCTTCTTCAGGGCCCTGAAGAAGAACCCTTTCTCATTCCTGTTGTGTCTAGCAAGCGCATGTGGGACCTGTCCAGTCTGTTTACATAATGTGAACCTTGAGGCATTCACACCTTAAGGTGTGAAATTCCTATGTTGCCATGACTACGCATTTGCTGCATGTGATGTGTGCGTGATTTGTGAGGATTGAGAGATCGAACATCATATCTGGCGGTGGCAAGAAACAACATTTAAGAGGACAAGAAGAAGTTTTGTTAAGAAGGAAACAGAGCTGATGTCTTCGTCGTTCTCAAACTTCGAAGGGATCGACGCTTCAACCCTTTATACGAAGGAATCTGGCACTTCGAACTCAGCGCACGTTTAGTGATGTCATCTACTTGCTTCCGTTTTGTACTCCATATATGGTTTGTCACGATAACGTCATGTGATGCGCTTGGTGAAGAGGCTTTACTGCCATTGCTTTCACAAACCGCCATTACAGAAAGCGCTGAGGCGATGTTTTGGCCGGATAAAGATTGAAATGGTTAGTCAAGCGAATTTTCTGACTTTTCCATGAGGGATTATGCTTTGCACCATTCCTATCTAGAGTTAGGCGACCTGAACTTTTTTAGATTAGCATGTAGTGGTAGTTTTCTTAGTGTAAGCTCTCAGTAGATTGGTTGATCGACTAATCCCTCATGCAAAAGTTATATAGTACTGTTGCGCACCCAATGATGTCATTCTCTACCTGCTGTGCCCTTCCATCAATTTCTGTTTCACCGTTTTCTGTTTTTTCGGTAGCTTCATAATTGTCGCTGTAACTTAATTTAACAAAAAACTAATAACAACGCTTATGCATAGAGTTATAGACGGGTATCTTGTCTTTACTTTTGTACTTGTCCCGCTCTGATCCAGCTCAGCCGGTAGAAGATATAAGCAAAAATACGAAGGTCGAAATTGGCCGCATGAATGCCACATTGTTTACATAATGTACATGTCCCACATGCGAGTACTGGGACAAATTCACCTTGCAGGTTGCATGGGCACCATATGACAAGCTGAACAGAAAAGAACTTTGAAGTTCCTTGAACGACGGAATTACGAGGGAAGGTAAAAAACGTATGTACCTTCGAATGGCATCGCTTCCAGTGTGAATCAGGACGAGACGACACCTGACTAAGGCAACTGAACTGAGCAAAGCTCTCGACGAATTCATTGGTGGCATTATTCTGAACGCGCTTGCCTACGATCCTCGACCAGAAAGGTGGCCGCATCGATAGTAGATGAATCGTCAGTAGAGTAGCATCATAAAATAGAACCATAGAACAGAACATGAATAAAAGTACTGGAAGAAAAAAGCCGTTAACATTGCATGCAAGCTAAACTAAAGATCCTCCACCATAGCTATAGTAGTTCTCTCTATCCACAGCATGACTAGTCTTGGTTTCTGGGCATAGTTTGTCAATGGCCGTTCTCATTTCTTTATCCGCCAGTACTTGGGTCTCCAAACGCTGTAGAGGGAAATGCTGCATACAAGTGGAGAAAATAGCTTTCACTCTGTGGACGTCTAAGGCCATCTTCCCGAGCACTCCACGGCAATTTGATCTGCAACTCTTGTGGACGTTGAACAGCTTCCCAGCTAAGCGAGCAGCCTTGTTCCTTCTAGACTTGCACCTGAAAATGACCGAGCTCACAACATCTGGCGGCACAACATAGCCTCCCTGCGTGTCAGTTCCCACAACGTTGCTTCTAGAGGAGACGTCCTGAAGAGCAGAGGACTCCACAGTCGCTGCGGTCGGTGTATTCATCGCTGGGGGCGGTATGGTAGCAGGAGATGGACTCGGTATGGTAGCAGGAGATGGAGGCGGTATGGTAAGCAGGAGATGGAGGTGGTATGGTAGCAAGAGATGGACTCGGTATGGTAGCAGGAGATGGAGGTGGCATGGTAGCAGGAGATGGAGGCAGTATGGTAGCAGGAGATGGAGGAGGTAAGGTAGTAGGATGAGGTGGTAGGGGAGCAGGAAGCAGTTGGATAAAGGAGGAGGCGGTAGGGGAGCAGGAGTAGGCAGTAGGGGAGCGCAGGTCTCTAGAACTTCGCGCAGCAGGGCTGTCATCTTGTCCTCCATAGCCTGAAAGTGACACAGTAGGCAAGCTTCTAGCCCCGAGACTGCGTCCGTGAGGTCCTCAAACTTCTGGTCCTACCGATCTGCACTGGAAGTAGATTGTGGGATTGGCGTACGAGGAGCTGCAGCTGCCAATTCAAAAGTGAACGGCTCTTCTTCGGTAGCAGGTGCTCTGGGAGTTGCTGGGGCTGGGGGAGTGCTGCCAACACTTAGCACTTCTGCATTGTACAATTTCTTCGTCTTTCCCCAAACAACCTTCACTTTCTCGCCCACGGCAACCTTTCCTTCCTTGACAGTAGACTTCTTGACGAACAAAGTTGTTCCCTTAGACCGTTCATCCGACCACCGCACAAGTATCTTGTCCATGACTGTCTCAGTATCATGCTGTCACTGAAAACTCACAAACCAAAGAATGGGTGAATCTCGTAATAAGACTGGCGCATATATATGCACCTCCACGCGAGGTGCAAGATATCACTGTGAAGCCCTCGGCCAATCAGAAACTGTTTGATATTAAAACAATATCTACACTGCAGTCCGCCCGTAGGATGCAATCTGATTGGCCGAAATCTCCATGAATGTATCTTAATGAAACAATACATAAGCAACAGCTTGGTAAACAGATTCACCTATTTTGGTTGATCAGTGACTATGCCTGCCTTGAACAACTATCAACGGGGAAGAATAATTAGCTTATGGACCCAATCTGAGGGGAAAACGACTTTTACGCAGCTTGAGAAATGCCTGAGCACTGAGGGCATAATGACTACTCGCCAGACCATCAAGGCCACGATCATCAGATGGCAGAAGACAGGGAGTGTGATGGACTGCCCAAGGAGTGCACCGCCACTGAAGGTGCCAGAAGCACATTACAATTGTATTGATGATCCCATGGCAGAGAACGATGAGTTAACAGCAACTGATCTAAAGGACATCCTGGTCAAAAGATTTGGTTCAGACAAAGTGCAGTACGGTATCAGAGCTATTGCGAGACTGAGGAATGAGCTTGGCTGGACCTTCGCTACAGCCAAGTACTGCCAGGCGATTCGGTAAGCTAACAAGTTGAAGAGATTGGACTGGTGCAGCAAAAGAATGGAGGAAAAGGAAGCTTTTGATGATGTGATATTCACTGATGAATCGACTGTCCAACTTGAGTGCCACAAGAGGAAGTGTTTCAAAAAGAGAAAGACCCCCAGAAAGCTGAAATACAAGCACAAGCACCCCCCCCCCCCAAACTCCATGTGTGGGGTGGAATTTCGAAGTGTGGAGCCACACAGCTGGTCATCTTTGATGGGATCATGAACGCGACCAGGTATGAAGACATACTAAAAGCCTCCCTTGTGCCATTCATCCGGAAGTCTTACCATGAAAGTCATCATCTCTACAAGGACAATGATCCCAAGCATACCAGTAAATACATTCAGCAGTTTTTTCAAATGAACAGAATCAACTGGTGGAGGAGTCTGGTGGAAAGTCCCAACCTGAACCCTATTGAAAAGGTGTGGGGTTCGATGAAGACGTACCTGAGGGACAAGCACAAGCCAAGGAACCTGGAGCAACTGAAGGAAGGGATAAGAGCCTATTGGAAAAAGCTCACCCCTGAAGTGTGCACGAGATATATTGACCATTTGCAGAGGATGATGCCCAGTGTTGCGAAAGAACAGGGAGCGCCTTCAGGACATTGAGTTGCACTGTTGTATGCTTTTAATTCATATATTAATATTGCTACTTGACTTTTTGCTATGTTAAACAAACATTGCGTTGAAGTTTGCGTGTCACCTAGGGGTAGGGCGGGACTAATCTCACTGAGCTGTCTAAATAAACATTGCGAGTATCACACCTAATACGCTCTACAGCGCCTGCGCGGAATATGAGATCTATTGCACATAAGTTCACGCGAAGCCTTCGATCGGTCTACGGTCGGATGAAGGAATTCCACATTCTACCGCGCTGCATTCCCCGGAAAGTCTACTCGGCAAGTCTGCAATAAAAAGTAACTTGTGACAGGTACCGTACTGCTGAGTGTGCATTGGTGCTGTAGTCATTTGCTATGATACCGCTGGTTTGTTGGTTGTATATGCAGTGTGCCAATTCCTATATACTGCTGAATGTGTTGATTTGTAAATGCAGAATGCCAATTCTTATAATATTACTGAGTTTGCATTGGGACATTATTCCTATGTCACGATACTGCTAGTTCTGTTGGTTTGTATATGCCAATCCTTATACTGCTGAGTTGGTATTGATGCAGTATGCATCATACCGCTGGTTCTGTTGGTTTAGTACAGGTAGTATGCTGTTAGTTGTGCTGTCGCGTACTGGTATCAGTGCTCTCAGGCGCGTTAAAGACAGGCACACAAAATGGCGTGATGATTTATGCATGCAAAATGTAATGCACTTATTTCCCCCTTGTACAACCTAGCTGAAGCTTTTTCTGTTTGCTTCAAATGGAATAATGGCCGAGACGTGAAGCGTGACTCACAGCTGAGGGCTAGGCGAAACAGTCACTCTGAAAAGCGTACCCGAACTGAAGCCATTTTCAATACCAAAACAGAAAATACGGCGATCAAAACCTGGACAAACGGGAATATATTTTGCACTCTTCGTGTTACTACATTGTGTTCTCTAATGTGACGTAGGTGCTTCACTGTAGGACTCACCAGCGCCGAGAACGGGTGAAACGGAGGCTGAACGGAAGCATTATGCAGTGCGTAATATGCCTCTCCGAAAGCTACCATAGCCTCTACAAACAAGCACCTTGGCCAAAACTCGTGATTCGTAGTGCTGAATAGGGCGATGATTGCGAAAAGAGCAAAGAGCTACTCCTTCTTCTCCTTATGTGAGTCGTTTCCGATTCACTTAGCCGTCTGCTTGTGCTTGGTGTCCTCCATTTTGAACTAATTAGGCCCCTAGGCCCTTTATGTACGCTTACAGGAAGTCGTGGTCATCATAGTTTACGCAAACTGTTTGTATAGCTATCCGCTGTATGAACAATTGGGCAGAACCCTTACAGGAAGGCCCCACAGCTGCATGGCCAGTCCTTAATAGGCCTGAGCTGGATACGCTTGCCATGTACTATTTGTTGGTACCATTAGTTTGTTTATGCACATAGCTGCTGAGTTGAAATTGGTGCAGTGTACATTGCTGGGTGCTCAGTGCTGGCAGTATGCTGATGGCTATACTGTTGATTTGGTTTTGCAGATGGTGTAATTTTGTTGTTGGTCGGGACAACCATTTTGTTTGGAGTAGCACCAGTCGAATAGCGGTACTACGGTGCTGGTATCTTTGCAGTAAATGCAGCTACACTTGTACACTTTAAACATAGTGCCTGCCGTTCCACTAGTCCTGAAGGCTATCGTTCCAGTACAGGCTTTCCATGATACTGCAAGTGGTTCGCTAGCTATCTGGCCAATAAGTTTGTGGCCACGTATTGTTCTCTTTGATAACTTCTGTTGGCGTGATGATCATCATGCAGTTTTGTTGGTTCTGCCCAGGGCAGCTGGAGTCTACCCTGCTATAGTGGCTGTATGGTGGGGTGGTTATCCTTAAAATATTTAATCTGTTCCAGTCTGTGCGTTCGTTCATTTGCTTGTGCGTGGTGTAACCGCAAACATGGCCACTCTAGTTGTGCGCATGTGCCTGGCAGCCAGCTGTCTCTTAGACACTCTGCGCACCTCAGGTTGGGTCTCCAAGGCGTGACGCACACTTGCACAGAAGCTTACTGTTATTATCTTGTGCAAGGGAGCTGTTCTGGCCATTGGTACGTGAGTATTTCTGTTTCACAATTTGGGTACTTTATCTGTTAGCGTTCTTGGCTACTGAAAAGCCCTCTCTCTATTGCGAAGTAAGCTATTGCGCAAAAAGCTTGCTTGGCTTCGTCTCTGCCTTATTGGCTAAGGAAAGACATGACCATGCAATACTTTAAACATGCATGGTGTAGATGTAGCTATAGCTATGACAGTGGCCACCGTCAGTGCAAACAAGATCAGCACTATACCCAGGCAATGTCACCCAGCTGCAATCACCCAAAGGGTGATGGATGGCCTGCGTTGTCCACTTGGGGACGCAACGCAATGCAGAGCGAGTGCGGCCGAAGGCTGAGCTTGCTCGTATTGGTATAATTTATGGGCACACCATATTTATTGTAATGTGCATGGTGATGCTGGCTGTATGTGAATGTAGCAGTTAGTGGTGTGGCAGAGGGGCAATGGTATTCTTTCTTGCAATTGCTCCACCACCATGTGCCCCAACCGTATGTGAATGTTGCAAGTAGTGGTGGTAGTGTTCTACCACTATGTGCCCCACCATATGTGATTGTCACTGGTGCATTTGCCAAATAGCCCACCTTTGGTGGGCTTCCTTGTAAGTGCCCCTCCGTATGTGAATGTGACAGTCAGTGGTGGCAATGGTGCACTTGCAAGTGCCCCACTGCCATGTGCCCCACTGTGTGTGAAAAGACAACAAAGATGATTTTAAGCATTATAAATCTGATATAGTGAAAACACATGGCAGCAGATGCAGCCCAATGGAATTAACTTTGGAATGGGTTGTAAGGTGACCTGACCTGCAAAGACCTGCAGATGCGCAGTGCAATTATGGCTGCATACTTGAGAAGCAATAGAATTGGGCTGCACCTTAGGCCTCTATCATGCCTATGCAATATATCAGTTGTCTGTACACAAAATGCTTTCCATTTGTGTTCTCATGCCTGCAAATAACTTGCATTCCCTCACATACACCACAGCTAGAACAGTACTAGCTATACTATATGTAAGATAGGGCCAGTGTAACTACAGACTGTAGCTATAGCTATAGCTAGCTGGAACATGTCAATACACATTGACAACAGTGTACAAACCTCACAGTGTAATCTCATTCTGCACCCTAGGACCAATTTGGCCTGCTCTGTAGCTGTTTTCACTGTACAGTTGCATGCATCACTCGAAAAATCTCATTTAGCCAGACACGCCATCCTCTGCTTCTATCATTGCACATGTGAATGTGACAGACAGTGATGCAGGTGCTCTACTGCCATGTGCTCCATTGAATGTCCATGTGTCTTAGTGCCATCTGCCCCACCATGTGTGAATTTGGTAGCCAGTGGTGGCAGTGTGCCCCACTGCATTGTGGCCATTGAATGTGAATGTGCTCTACTGCCATTTGCCCCAACGTACATGAATGTGGCAGTTGGTGGTGGTGGAACCTTGTAAGAAAGCTCCCGCCTTTGGTGGGCTTTCTTGCAAGTGCCTTACTGCCACGTGCCATATCGTATGTGAATGCAGCAGTCAGTGGTGGCAGTGGTACACCTGCAAGAAAGCCCGCCTCGGCAGGCCTTCTTGCTCCATTGCATCACATCAAGTCAGTGATTCCAATGCATGCATTCAGTGCTGAATACAGCAGTGCAAAATATGCAAAGTGGTGCCGTGGTTTATGTGTCTTGTCACTGAAGAATCACAGCTTTGTGCTGTTTTGCAACCACCACTGTGGCATGGCACATAGTGGCACTGTGTGGTGGTGGTGATTGTGTGTGGTGGCTATTGTATATGAGCTGACTTGTATGAGTGATTGGCATTGCTGCAATTTGCACTGTACGTATGTTGTTGATCTATATGTGAGCGGATTTGAGAAAATGACCCACTTCGTGCAATATGTAAACAATAGATATGGGACAAAACAATCATGCGTGTGATATTTATCCAAAAAACGGATTTTGGTATCATTCATATCTATGGTACAGTCCCTATCTTGTGGCCAAGTTTGAATCTTTAACCCATTAGCCGCCGTAGTCGTCTTTAGACGACAATATTATGCAATGCGTTTATGACCGTTGTTGTCTTTTCACGACAAAATGACAGGACCCGCAACAAAGGCTCCTACTGCTGTACATAATAGTATTTCTGTCATTTAAAGAACAGCATGCTGAGACAACAATTTCAGTGTTCTAACTGCGCCAAATCAACTGTAGTGTCGTCTTCAGTGACGCCGATTTTAAGCGTTTTATAGCTACGCCATTTTTCAACACCGTCATAAAGCATAACATGTACTCGTCGGCGTTCCCTGTTCCTACTGCTATTCCCGAGCAATCGAACGCTCTATGACACTCACCCAACGTCATCTGTCGTACGTTCTACGCATTTGGCGCCAAGGTAAGCAAAGTTCGATACGAAAAGCGTATAGAAAGTCGCATGAACTTCGCAAACACGTTGCATATTAGTAAATAAACCACATGCAGGCACAAAATGACGAGCAGTGCAGGAAGTAGGCTTTCTAGAGAGGAAGTCTTGGCTCTTCTGGAGGCTGAAGATGATGTTGAAGAAGGAGGAGATGTTGATGAAGTCTTCTTTCCCGGCAGTGACAAGGAACTCGGATTCTATGAAGAAGAGGAGGAGGAAGACAAAAAGAAAGAGGAAGATGAGAAGGAAGAGGAAAAGACAGAGGAAGGTGAGGAGGAAGGGGAAAAGAAAGAGGAGAATGAGGAGGAAATGGAAAAGGAAGAGAAAGGCAACATGTCTGATGACAATGAAGATGGGTTAGCATTTCAGTACATATGCTCTCATTTACAACTACTGTATGTAAACATGCACATTCGCTTTACAGACAGGGAAGAGGAACCAATGGCACAGGTCAACATAAGCAGCCTGAGGTGTGTAAGTATACGTATCAACCAAGTCACCGTGGCACCTCCTAACGGGCAGCTGTATCTCTCTCTCTCATGTACGTACTTACAGCTCTAAGAACATCAAGTGGAGAAAGGAATGCCCACCCGTCCACACAGTTCCATGCACAGTCGATGGCGGTCCACGCATAACCATCCCTGCCTCCATCAAGGAGATCTTCTTTCTGTTTTTTACGTCCACTATTATGGATCTAATAGTGGTCAAAACAAACAGGTACGCCACTACATGCATCGGGGATAGTTGGGAACCAATCACACCAGAGGAGTTGTGTGCCTATTTCGGGTTCATGATGCTAATGGGGTTAGTAAAGCTGCCCTCAATCTACGAATACTGGCAAAAGGACTTGGTATATCACTATTCACCAATAGCAGATAGAATTAGCCGGATACGGTTCTTCGACATACATCGCTTTATCCACTTCTCAAACAATGCAACCCTCTCTGCACCTGGTAGCTCTGACTATGACAAGCTTGGCAAAATACGCCCAATACTTACATCCCTCACAGACCGGTTTTCAGCTATATATGAGCCAGGACAAGATCTCTGCATCGATGAAGCTATGATCCCATACAAGGGCAGATCTTCCTTAAAGCAGTACATGCCAAATAAGCCAGTCAAAAGAGGCATCAAGATATGGATGAGGGCAGAGGCAGTAAATGGTTATGTGTCTGCACTAAAGGTGTATACTGGGAAGACTGGGAAAGGAGTGGAACATGGCCTAAGAAGTTCTGTAGTAAAACACCTAAGTGAGGATTTGCACCATACATACCGGCACTTATACTTTGACAACTTCTTCTCTAGCGTTGACCTGCTGCTAGATCTCCTCCGTGTTGGCCTGTATGGGTGTGGCACTCTGAGGTCAAACCGCAAAGGATTTCCAAAAGATCTCGCAACGTATGTAAAGAAAGGATTGAAGAAAAGAGGTGATAGCGTGTCAAGGACAAATCAGGGGTCAAACATGGCAGTATCAATATGGCAGGACAATCGCCCAGTAGTACTGATCTCGAGCAATTCCGACCCTACATGCAGTGAAACTGTATTGCGAAAAAAGAGAGATGGTACACGAGACAAAGTACCTTGCCCTACATCCATTGCACTGTACAATAAATACATGGGAGGAGTGGACTGGAACGACCAACTGTGAGGGTACTACCATGTCCCAATCAAGTGTAGAAAATACTACAAATACATTTTCTGGTTTCCGTTGGATCTCGCCTCCACCAATGCATACATTCTAGCCAAGCAGTACACCACTCTAAAGATCAGCAACATGAAAACATTCAGACAAACCTTAGCAAAGGAGTTGATTGGTAGCTATGTTGGTAGAAAGAGACCAGGTCGACCATCCCTTCTTCCTGCCAGTAGCAAGCGCTTCTGCCTTGACCACTTTCCAACGAAGGGCGAGAAGCAGCAGCACTGCCAATACTGTTCCTGGAAGAAGCAAAGAAGGTGCACTGTATGGCAATGTGCAGATTGTAAAGCGTTTCTGTGTCACACAGGAAGAGATGACGACTGCTTTTTCCTCTTTCACAAGCAGCGGTGCATCTAACTAGTCTCGCATGTAACCCAACCGTATGCATACAGATTTCATTTACACATGTACATATACAGTTGTATTTCTTGTCAGAATCATGGCATCTTATCGAACAACTTATTGTAGTGTAGTACAGTACGGTAGTAAAGCAAGCATCAAGCAGGTAAGCGTTCTGCATGTGCATTACATGGAGCATGTGTGCGATTACTTACCTCTTTTTGCGCCTGCTTCAAAATCCTTTCCTAGCTGCTCCCAAAATCTTCGTTGGAGATCACAAAAGCACTGTAGATCTTCCTTGGTGCCACACGCAGATCAGCTGCCACCAATTTTCCCAGTTGCGCTGATCTCGAAGGCAACTAGCAAGCAAACAAGACGCACTGAAGGCGCAACACGTGTCTGCGAAATTGTATTCGGTCATTACGGTCAACGTGCGCATAGTAAAAAATGGCGGCTAATGGGTTAATTCCTTCTCTAAAGCTCAAACGAAGACTTCGAATTTACATGGTGGCCATCGGGCGCCACGTATACAAACATGTTATGTAAGCATAAAAAGCTACGCACATTATTCAAGGCAACCAGGCCTTGCTCGAAGTCAACATACGTACACTACTCCAGCATTCCCGATGAGCGTGAAGACCTTCCCGTGCTGAGGACGAGGCAGATACGCTTCCCACTACGACCAACCCAACTGTCCGCCATTTGTGCCGTGACCGGAAGTCCATGTTCTTAACGCCTTTTTTCAGCCAAGCACCTAACGTAATTTCACATTTTAGGCAAGCGTATCTCGGGAACTGAAGCAGCTATCGAAGCGCAACAAAGGGTAATAGAGAGCTCAACTACTCTGCTTTAACACGGTGTCACTAACTCAAAATCGATAAACTGCGCGAAGTGGGTTGTTTCCTCAAATCCGCTCACATATGGTCTAGCTATATGTGTCTGCTTGAATTTGTATGCATGTGTGATGGCACGTTTAATGGTGATGGGTTGGTAGCAGTGTAGCTGGCATTGGTGGTATGTGATGGCAGCATCAGCAACAGAGGTATCTGGTGTATATACAAGTAGTGGCAATAGTGGTATACCAGTGGGTTTGTGTAGACTTTAAGGTGCACACACACCGGCACTATGCTGTGTGTGTATTGCAACACACTACCGAAAGCTGTACTGACAGGTACACAATGAGCTGTAATCTTATTCTTAGACAGTGAATTAGACAAGCATAGTATAGCATTAGCCTGGAACAGCCCAACCCTCCTATCTAGCATATTGAATCACTGCTGAACCCAACTTGTGCGTGAGTGCTCTCCTGCTTACTGTGTATAATGTGCACGTTCAGACAGAAACGTCCCTCGGACCAATCATCCAGCTGTACTCCCTTGCAGCTACTGTGGCATTCTCGGAATGTCTTGTCAAGGTTCTGCATCTGTAGGAGAAGTGAGAGTTCCAGTAGCTGGGTGGCCTTAACATCTGTGCCCTTAAAGAATTAGCCAAGGAGGAGTATGTCAACTCATGCACCACAACAGAACCACTTGCCTGTGCTGTCTCTGAGGAGAAGAGGGGGTTAATGGGCAATCGTGCCATGATCAAAAGACCAGGAAGCAAGTGCAGAAATGCATAGTTCATGCGAATTGGAATTGAAGTGACTTCGGGCATCTGTGAAGCATAGAACCTGAGAGAGAAGTCGGAGGTGTTATATAACAAAACGCATATATAGTATGTGAACAACTCAGCCACAAAGGTGCATAAACACCCATCCCTTCACAACAGAGAGCTGATCATGAAACAACTAGCAGAAGTAGCATTGGCCTCACAAATGCAAAGACAGATAATAACCTTAATAAGCTTAACCCAAAACGTTGGTGCTGATATAGCAAACCAAAAAACACCAATCGCTATTTGTGTCTGACTGCACAGCAAATTTATTCATGCCAAGATACAGTCTAAAATATAGTAAATATAAGAAGTAAAGAATGCATGCTGAATTGCAGGAAATTCTGTATATACCAGTCTGCATGATGCATGGACAGGATAATTTCAGTGACCCCCATCCAATTTTGTTCGAAAAGACAAATGACTGAATTCCATGCACCAAAAGTGCAATTTTCTTCCACTCTTGCAATAATTAGGGCAATGACAAAATTGTGTTGAAATATTGTCAACACTATAATACTGCATTGAAGTGGTCCTCAGCACAATACTGATGACTGTGAAGCTACAGAGAAAATCTTAGTGGAGATAAAGAGGCAAATGTATTAAACCCCTTGAGCAGACTGAGTAAAAGATGTGAAAATTTAGGCATGCCGATAATAGATTGATCACTCTTTGGACAGTCGAGCACACCAGCAATTAAAGTAACTTCTAAAGTCAGAATCAACTTTTTAGGGGCTGCTGCAGGCAGCCTTTATATTGTTTTCGTTTTGACATTTTGTTGTATGCTTTGTGTCACACTTCCTGTGGTATATTGGTATGTCGGTATGTATATTTGTATGTATGTATGTATGTTTATATAATACATAAGCTGCAGTAGTATAACTATGTTAGCATTTATATAATAATGTATCGACGGAAGTATTTAAGATAGGGAATTTATATTGTCGGCCATTTTATTTGCCTTGTCAGTTCGCATGCACGTCCCCATCACGGCAGCCGTATTCCCCCTTTGCACGGCTACAGCAACTCTCTGTTGCAGGTAGAAATGTGACTGGGGTTCTCCCGTCTTCACTCGCAAGCGGCGTCCAAGCTCTCGGATGAAGGAGAGTGCCTCCTGTCCGAACACTCCGGATGTTTCAATCGCCACTGGGACGAAGTGATGGCTTGCTTGAAGGTCAGCATACTTAACGCTCTTCCTCATTTCAGCCTGCTCTGCAACGGCACCAGCTTCACTTGTGGCCAACCTCAGATGGGAGGGGGCGTAGGTGTCTGGGCATGTGGCGTCCCATGCTAGGGCACGACCGCACCTCCAGGGCATCACCGTAGACCCATCCGGTCTCTTCCCATCAGAACGACAAACACCAGTGGGCTCCAGTTGTGCAGGGATTCCAGCTGTGACCAAAGATCGCTGGATAAGCTCGTTGATGGCAGCATGTCGAGGATGTCGACCTTGGCTCTTGGAGCAGCTTAGACCGTGAGTGGCTAACTCATCAACTGGTGCTCCGCACCGGCTGCAGAGGTGTGGCTGGCACAACGGCACCCCTAGGCGAAGTCCCACAGCAACTCTCACAACTTCATCATCCATCCTGAGCCCAAGAGATGTAATTGGCAGGGCATGTAGCCAGGCACCTGATTCCGTGGTGGCAGTGGCAAGAAGCCTAGCCCGTGCTCGCGGATCCGGGGCAGTTTCCAGTAAGACATTAGAGGTGGCCTGTACCCGTGGCTTGTCCCAGGCCCTTTGCCATGTGTTGTCAGGAGTACATGGCGGTGGCTGATCATGTCCTCTGCTCCATTCCTTGAGGGCTGCCTCCACAGCAAGATAAGGGGGGGGTCTGCGGAAGGATCCTGTTCACGAGTTCCTTGCAGCCGGAAGCGGAATCCAAAAAGGCAGAAGGTGCAAGCTGAACTGCCCTACGAACCCCCAGATCCAACAGGTAATGTAGCCTGTGACCAGGATGAAGCATCCACTAGGCTGATGTTAAGGATAGCACCCATCATGGAGCGAAGCTCCTGATCAAAACTCTCAAGGCAGGGAGAGGAGAAGCATGGTGCCGTCCTCAAGATGTAAAGTATCTTGGGGATAGCAAATGAATGGCGAAGCAGGATGAGGGCGTCATGCTTCTGAAAATGAGCCAGCCTCTTTCCCATGACTTTCAGTGCCTCCACCCTGCTGATGATGGCAGCATCCACTGAGGTAGACCCACCGATGGGTGATCCCAAAAGAATCGCATCCTCAAAGTTCATCAAGCGCATCCATGCGTCCGCATCATTAGCCGCTGTGACCTGTTCCAAAATCGCTGCAAGCTTCCTAGCGGCTGGGTCCTGAGAAGCGCGGGGAAGCCTCTTCAAGATTGGAATGCGTTGAGGTCTGGCGGGGCCTGCCGTCACTGCTGGTGGAGTCGGTGTCTGCGTTGCGGGTGCCTGTGATGGGGGATGGCAAACAGTGCCAGTATCCTGGATAACCGTACTTGGCAGCTCTCCTGATCCAGCGCAGCGGTGCCCAAGCGGTCTGTGTACGCGTATGGCGCCATCTCTTCTCAGGGCCACAGGACGCCGACATACCGCGCACCTCGCTCGAGAATCTGCTTCTCCAATCGATTCCAATCGAGCCTCGGACATACTTAGTCTGTTCCCGATACTCAATGAGCGACAAATCACCCGCTCCGGTCAGCAGCATTCACCATCCCGCCATTTTTTTCTGTTTATGTAATTCGTGTACCCGTGCAAAGGGGAATACGGCTGCTGTGATGGGGACGTGCATGCGAACTGACAATGACAATGTCTATGACTTCTCATATTATTGACTGTTTTCCTTGTATGGATGCACATGCACATGCGTGTGCCAGTAGCTATATTAATCAACATGATGTAATTTTCACTTCTGTTATTGTATGGTATACCTTTTATTTGCCTTTCTCACGCTGGAAAGACCAAGGAAAGGACTTTGAGTGCCCTCCGTCCAAGTCCCTCTCATCTATGTATTTTAGAGTGCATGTATACATATGTTTGCATGTGTGTATTTAGCTACATGCATGTTTCTGTGTGTGTATGTGTGTGCGTGTGTGTGTGTGTGTGTGTGTGTGTGTGTGTGCGCACGCGCATGTGCGTGTGCGCGCGTGTGTGTGTGTGTACTTGATTGTGTTTTTGGCAACTCTGAGAATGTGCAAAATGTGTATAAGGTACGTAAATTAAAGTACTGTGCCATTGTGCACGTGTCAAAATAGTTTGACTCTACCCGTATCCGCTTCAATCATTTGTATTCATTCTCTCCTGTGAAGTGTGTTCACAAGTGTGTTGATGAATTACACAGATTTGTTGCAATAGCTACTACATATTGATAACACAGTAGTGACCAGAGAGAGCAAGTATTTCAAGTTGGGGCAGCAGCCCTATGAGATTTTTTTAACTCGAAATACTTGTTTAAACCATTAAGGCCCATAGACGCAAATTTACGTGAAATATTTGTATGTGCTTAAGGCCCATTTCAGACGAACATTTCCTTGGTTTTGCTGCCAAGAACGGAGGAATGGTACGAACTTTTCACAGCTCGCCTAGTAGTCATTTGGCCATCATTTCAGACTCTCGCTGTCTCTTCTGGTCGGTCTCGTGCTGCGCAATCAAGCGCCGAGCGTTTTGCGAAGTTACGCACCATTTTTGTGCGTGACCAGAGAGCTACCACGTACCACGTAGCGACAAGAACGAATGCAGTTGGCTGTTGAACAAATAGTCCAGCAGCTAGAGCAGCTCCTAGGTCCTTTTCTGGGTCATAGAAGTGCCAGCAAGCAAAATACAAGTCTTCGCTTACCGTTCTCGTCTTCTTAGGCTGCACACACTTGCAAAGAATCTAGAGCTGGACCACAAACATCCCATAGCCTTTCTAAGAAACAGCACCATGGAATGCAACGCCCAATGTCAACATTTCGCGCAAAGAAAGCCAGGAAAGCCACCGAAAAGCAAAAGTACGGGGCTTGTACATAGCCACCATTTTTAAGTTGGGCT
Organism: Ianthella basta; assembly: GCA_964019415.1. Taxonomy (NCBI): domain Eukaryota; kingdom Metazoa; phylum Porifera; class Demospongiae; order Verongiida; family Ianthellidae; genus Ianthella; species Ianthella basta. The sequence continues at coordinate 5,988,837 of OZ025869.1, forward strand.
CACAGTACACGAGTGCGAAGTTTGAAATTGGGTCATAATGGGTTAAACGTCGAAAGCTATATCACATGACATAACTGCACACTGAACCGATTCAATGATAGTGTGGTGACAGAAAAAGATTCCCATATTATGTGAGACCCACTAAGACATTATGCTACCATTAAATTTTGAAACATTTGTTGTATAATGCATAAATTTTCTCCATACTGGTGCTGGTTTCTTTCCATGCACGTTCGCAGTCTGCACAGTCTGGTAAGTAGCTTAAACTTTAACTTTCACAAACTGAAATTCTGACCACTACTGCATTTCCTTGAACAAGCCTGAATTACTGTATATACTGCATGCTAAAATTGCATGCCAACCCTCATTTACATAGAGGGAGATATACTGTAGCTGTTGTAATTAGTTATTTGCCATGCACTGCATGTTTAACCATAAGATCCCAAATGGAGGGGATTGGTGCTACTTAAGGCACTAGCTTTAGCTGCTACTATATAGCACACCATGGTGTGTGCACTGTTCACTTGTACCCTGCAAGCAGCTGCCACTTTGCATGCAGTCAAATGAATAATTTATGCTTATATGTCAAGTATTCCATTCGATGCTCTGTCTGTTTTTGCTTTGTCTCATTTTAATCAGATTCCTGACACTGTTGGAGTTACGTGTTCAGAAATGAAAGTGGGAAATCCTACACCCTACCGAAACAAAGAGCACTGTTGCAAGGAAGCTGAAGCTAAGCACCTACCTGAGCTGTGTGGACAGGTCAATGCTAGTGCTATTGGAAATGAATCCCAGGTGCAAGGTTGTACATGCCTTGACTTCATGGCTTGCAAGACAGTAATCCTCACTGCTGCATCATCAAATCACTGGATTGAATCGCTGGATGGCATTGGGTCTGTGCAGAACATAATGCCAGATATGAAGATCATCATGATGGACATCGGACTGACCGAAGAACAAGTGGAACAGCTGCAACGATTACGTAATGTTGAAATTCGAAAATTTCCATTTGACACTTATCCACCTCATGTGGGAGACCTGCAAAAATATGCATGGAAACCATTGGCAATACAGAAGATACTGTCAGAGTATGAAATTGTATTCTTCATGGATGCAAGTATCAGGCTGAGGCGCCCACTTGTGGACATTCTCTTTTCAGAAATACAGAAGTTTCCAATCAGAGTGAATTCCAATGTATTCTACGATGGAGCTTTCACCAGGGAGGAAACCTATAGGTATCTAGGGGTAACGCGTAAGCAGGTGGGAAAACGTTTTCAGAAGGAATCTGGTCTTACTATCTTCCGAAACTGCTCATTTCTGCAAGAGCGAGTAGTGTCACCTTTAGTTGACTGTGCACTTCATGAAGAATGCATTGCCCCAAGTGGATCTTCTCCTTTAGGCTGTAATTTTGACAAGTACAAGGAACAAGTCAAGCAGATTGATACCATTGAGGAAGTTGCCTACATTGGCTGCCATCGTTTTGATCAAAGTGCATTGACAGTGGTTGTAGACAGGGAGTTCCACTTGCCCAATGGCCATTATGTTGTGGACCCAGCAGGCTACAGCGAGACCATGGTAATATGGAGGAATCCAACGAAGTGTTTCACTCTTTTCCTCATTGGTGGCAATTAATACTCAAGAGTAATTCTTCAACTGAGGCAGAGATGGTAGCTATATATATAGCCTGTAGTACAAGACTAAAGATACATAGAAGCGTATGCAATAGCTATACCACTTTAACTGCAGTAATGCTTACCTGAAACTTCATACGTTTTGTAGCTGTGTTCTTCAGTATTGCTTAAGTGTTAATTGCACATTTACAAACAGATACCTTGTCCAGTGCTGCATCAGCAAAATTTTCACAGTAGGCAAACTGAGGTTTCTGGGAATTAATGGGGAGAGAATAACTTTAACTTTAACTGCACTTAGTGAACACCTAGCAATTGCTGCAATCACATTATTTCCATACAGAGTTCTGTTTTGCAATGGTGAAAGGATGGTGTGATCTCACACTAACACTTTAGTATGACATTCAGACGTCACAGTTGTTCACGTCATTTCTGATTGAAGTTTGTAATTAAGGGAAGTAATTATTATTCATATATACTCACATACAAGGCTGAGAGTTTACTATGAAGTTTACAAGATCTATTTATAAGTACATGGTTACGCTGAACATATGCTGCTTACCCTGATGTTATGTTGTGTACAGTGGGAGAACCTCCTCAAACTACAAGTATAAATTTTGCTGTTTAATGTTACAGTACCATGAAGCAGTTTGTGACCCACAAATAATCAAGCACAGAAACCTGTCTAATACAGCCAGCCAACACAGTGTGCTTAAGCTTGGTCTCATTTTCCTCAAATTCCTGACAATTTCATTTTATAATTTCAGTGCGGAAAATCCTGTACCCTGTGACTGAAACAAAGATAAGGACTAGTGTTGCCGCAATCTGAAGCCCATACTTACCTGATCTAGAAGGGAGAAATGTCTAACTGGTTTCAATAGTGCAGGTGTTCATCTATATTAATACATTTCAGTTCGTTTGTTTGTCTGTTCGTTCTTGATTTGGGCAAAAGCTATTGCACAGGGCGCCACCAAACTCTCGGGGATTATAAACTGGGCTCCAGGCGTGTCCTCCATGGGTTGACATCGCCCATCTTGCAGTTCTTGAAGGATATCCTTCAATTTCCGATTTTTCGTTAGCAGCTGACGGCCATTTTTTAGTTATCGCTCCTGGACTTTTGGTTCACTGGCGGTGTGATTCACTGTCGCCCAACATTCCAATTTAAACTCGGACGTCGTTATAGCAGCTACCTTCTGTTGTTACCAGCTCATATACTTCAAAATTGAATGAGACCCACTCGCTGGCGTACGACTCTGCTAGTATAATTATTCAATTCAATTCAATTCATTATTAGAGTGCACCATGCCAATAGGCACTAGGACACATCATGGTCCAATGTAGCACTGCACACATCATGCACCATGGAAGATGCAGAGATACAGATGAGTACGATGTTAAGAAAAACTAGTCAATGTCAATAAAAGGCGTGACAGATTGCTTGATTGCATGTATTATAGGCATTAATTAATAGAATCTAGCTGACCACATTTAGAGCTGATAATAGACAGTATACAATAGTTCTTACAGGCAAGTGGCAATACAAGGGCTGCTCTCTCTCCAACGCTTTTGCTGGAAAGTCCTCTCTTGATCCCTCCATGGCTTCCAGAAGAGGGTGCCTGAGATGGTCCCATGCAGAGACCTCCACCTCCCCACTGTCACATTCCTTGCCTCTCCTCTCTCTTCATTCCACGCCACCTTTCCGTGTCAATCTGGAAAGTGGCTGTCCCACCCCTCAACTTTAACATCATCCTCCTTTCAGCTACTGACTTCAACAATGCACAACTCGACTCCATCTCACACTCCCCTATCAACTTCATCATGGACCACTTTAGCTTTCGTGCACTTACTTCCTCCATTCATTCTTTACATTTCTCCAAGCCACGCTCAGCAACATACATTTCACTTCTGCCTCTGACAGCTCCCTGACCACACCACCACTCATGTCCTGCCACCTAAATCTACCAATACACCTGCCAATGCTTCTCATCCAGCTCCCCCTACCACACTCCACAGCATGTAACACGACCTTCCTCAGCAGTCTGCCTTCACATATCTTACTTGTCAATCCCTTATACCAGAACTGCACGCACCTCACTCTTGCCTCCCACACTACTGGTAGAGATTCCAACTGCATCATCAATGATACCTTTGGGTGTAAGATACCCATCCCAAAGAACATGCGGAAGGCACGCATCTGTACTTGTTCTATTGGCTCCAGACCTCTTGTGCACCCCCAGATCTCAACCCATACAACATCACTGAGTATACTAGAGCACTCATCAGCTTCTTGAATGTACCTACACCAACATCACCATCTTCCGCCTTACACCTGTTCATCCAGACACCTAGTGCCCTCCTCCCAGCAGCATATTTATAATTCAACCACACATACAGACTTGCAGCAGACATAAATCAGCCCGACCAGGAGGTAGCAATTACTTCTCCTGGCCAGTCCATAGGTATATGCCATTTCATTTTCGCAAAGCCCTGTATCTCCTAATAACAACAGTAGGGAGACTTTCACACCATATTTTCACAAATGCTTGCATGCATACTTACAATATTTGCAAAAATAGCTGCAAAAAATGCACACAAGTATAGAAAGTAGAGAACATTGAAGGTGGATGTGGAACACTCAGCTTTCTTAGTGTAGAAATGGTTTTCCCTTTTGTGCTGCAGATAGTAGTAATGTTATTCATTTGAACAACATCCAATACGTCTGTTCAACCATATACAAACAACCATTATACATATAGCCCAGTCTGTCCGGTGTCAAGGTGCACGCAGCACTTGATGTAGGGGGCGGGATCTGCACTGTAGACAACAAAGACCTGCGGGCAAGAGGGATGGCAGATGTAGGGTAAAACAGGATGAAATAACTGAAGGAGGAATGCTAGGGGAGAAGGAGCCCATCAAGAGCAATTTGCAACCTATTAAATTCATCACTGAAGGGATGGGGTGGATGTGAATCAGAAGGTAGCCAGGTTTTGTGAACGTTGTGAGAGTAAATATCAAGTAACCCGTCCAAACCTGTACAAACACACAAAACTGAATTGATACTCTTTCCACAAGTCATGCTGCGATCACCCATTGAACTGCAGCTGGTCACTCTTCCTGCATGTCTTGCCTGAAATTGCGCTTTTAGCAGAGTTGAGCTGACTCCTTTAGTGTATGACACAAATTGTACAGGCATTAACTCCTCACAGAGGCGTTGTCCTGGAAACATGTGGCATATCATCTCCCTGCACATACAGCCCAATCTGTCTGGTATCAAGGGATGAAGGGTAAAGAAGGCGAAGGGAATGTGGAAGGAAAATGATTGAGATGAGAAACCTATCAAGAGCGCATTGGAACCTACCTATGCACACACACAAACACGCACACACACACATACACACACACACACACACACACACACACACACACACACACACACACACACACACACACACACACACACACACATGCACACACACAAACACAGAAACACACATGCACACACGCACTCACACACACGCTAATTACAATTGCGATTACAACTACATTAATATTTCGGTCCGTCTTCATACTGTTCTTTCAAAAGTATGAGACTTCTAAATGGGTTTTAATTATTGTCTGCCTGACTGAACATGCTCCATTAGTGCAGATGTAGCTGCTATGGAGAATACCTAAGGAGGAGGAATGTAATTTGTGTAATTTGGAATCAACTACTTGAATGTAATCAACTACCATTAAGGTTACTTTATCAAATATTTGTCAATTCCAATTAAAGTACAATTACCTAGAAAAGTGTAATTAGTAACAGTCAATTACAATTACCAATTGCCATTACCACTACACTGACACACACACACACACACACACACACACACACACACACACACACACACGGTACACGGTAGACTATAACTTGCTAATTGCTGTATAAGTGAGAGTCCCCAGTGGTTGGAATGGAAATTGATGGTGTTGGGTCACTGCATGCATTGACATGTGTACAGTGCTGAAGGTCCTTCCCTCATTGTGCTGGGTGTGTGCTTTGCATCATCCTGTCCTTTGGCAAACAAGAAGTGCAAAGGGTGAAACAATGCAGGTGCTGGGTGGAGTAGTGGAGGGTTACAGGTTGTGAGGTGTGAGAGTCAGTGTGGCAGGGCAGGTGGTTCTCATTGTATTCACATGGTTGGGAATAAGTTAGAAATAGTTACCGTGGCTACGACCTGTGAGCAATTAGCCTCCCAATAAGGGACAGTTAGAAGTGTCCTGAAGGTGACTGTCTTAAAGAGGTTCCGTTGTACTATTAAATTATTTCGTTTTACGGGCAGACTGCTTTGCGACAGCTTGTAGAGCGAATAGAATGAATTTGGAAGGAGCCTATCCCATTTCCTTTGCAACTTTTGATTAATTTCATCTGCTGCCAAAAGGATAAGAACATTGTACTACTGATTGATTATAGCTTATGGTGTTGAACACACCTGTTTTGCATGCACTGCGTGTGTATGGAGCCCATTCATTTGTCATTTCTGTGCCTTTTCTGTTTCTGCATGCTGTCTAAAATTTTATTCGCTTTCATACACTGTGCCAGAAGGCACACACTGTTAGTGCAGTTTGCCTTAGAGCACACTCTTTCAAGTCTTCATCTTGACTTTTCGCATCAATGTTACCTGTGCATGGAGTGACTGTAGAGTTTATCATCTTCATGAACTGGTGATACTCAGCCAACGTCATTATTCCTAGCCAAATCTTCCGGATCTGGAGTATACCATCTGTGAATGTGTGGTTACCTGGCACACAGTAATACACCTCTGCTGGTGAATTCCAACTGCACCAAATTTGCACACCAGTGGGATATTCTCCAATTATGGTGAGGTTGTATGGCAGCTTCAATATGATCACCATGTGACATTTTTCTCATTAAGGATGAAGACCTACTTTCAGTCCCTTCCTTTGTTGCTGGTACAGTTGCCATGTTGTTCCAGCACATCATTTAATGTATTGTAGACCATAGTACTGCATGTCATTGTGTACAGTCATGAAAATGTCAGTGATCAAATAGAGTGCCTCTGCCTATATATGTATGTGTCTCAGTAGCTCCATGACTAGTCTTACATGAGAAGATAGCACAAAGGGCAGATATGTAAACACATGCGTGTCACATTTCACATTCAAGCACTCTGGCTGGATGTAATGTGATATATATAGGCTTATCTGTTCATTAAGACTTGCCATACTTCAAGGCTACAGGCCCACAGTGGCTTCAAGGCTACAAGTATGAACATGTATGAGGGAACTGTTCATTAGTTTGTTTACTGCAGCACGCACATGTACAGCACACCTCAGTCATGTACTTCACACCCTGTCCTAGCCATGGCCCACAAGTGTGTCCATGCACCTCATGACATCCCACACACAACCAAACACATGCAAATGTGGTCAGTTGTGATTGCTATAGTGCACTCTAACCACCACTTAGTGCAGACCACACACAACAAGGCCATTATCAATGGAGACGCCCTCCCCTCACTAAAGATGTCCCTACACTACACATGCCCGTCCCATCACCGAACGCCTCCCCTCACTACACTCATCCCTTCACACACCTCTGACTAATCTGGGGAGTATGGTATTGTATTGTAGAGGACAAACCTTGTGAAATGTACAGAGCGATTGCTGCCCTTTCCAATGTACAGAGCATGTCAGCTGCACATACATGAATCACACTTTTGATATTCACCATGAAAATTTACGAGGAATTTTATCAGTACTAGCATGGCACCAGAGGAAGTCTAGAACTTGCAACTATGCAACAGAATTATGGAAGTATATTGAAACAATAATTAAAACATCAACATGGTCATACAAAAGCAAATGAATGTGCTATACATTTATACATTGCAATTAATTCTGGCAAGCACGTCCATGGCTTGGCTTATGAAGTCAGCCTTCTCTGTGTCTGTCATAAATCTCTCAATTTCTCAGAAGGTATATACCTCAAGAGTTAAAAATTCACAGCTGCATCCAGTTGTAACTATGCATCCAGCTATAATGACACCATTTTGTGGGATATGGGAAGGGATTGCATTATTCGAATTCGTGCACTTGTGTTGTGTCCTATGTAAACAATAAGGCTGCCATGCAGGCAAATATTGACCTTCTATGTTTGCTTCTCTCTCCTACATGCAGATTAAATAACATTAATTTTTCATGAACATCATGCGACATTTTCTATTGGTAGGATGAAGATCTACACACACACACACACACACACACACACACACACACACACACACACTCAGACTAGTCAAGTAGCTACTGAAACACAAATGTACACAGATAAGGGAACTCTGTTTCATCATTGACATTCATCACTGCACTCATGCAGTAGTACAAAAGGTATTATAAACTACTACACATTACATCACGTGCTGGAACAACATTGACCGACTTCATCCTTACCAATAGAAAAGGTCATTAGTTGTTCAGGAAAATGTCATACAACCTGGCTATATTGAGGGAATATTCCATGGGTGTGCAATGTTGGTGCTATTCCATGGCCACTATCACAGCGAAATCACTAAGTGTGTACAGGTACTGCAGCTGTTCTGCGATAAAACAGTACCCTCATGCACACAGAATATCCAATATTGAATCCACCATGCAGAGATGTATTACTGTGTGCCAGACAATGCACACATTCACAGATGGTGTACTTCGGAAGAGTTGGCTAGGTATAATGAACTTGGCTAAGTTTAGTATCACGAGTTGATGAAAGTGATGAACGCTTCCCACACCACACAAGTAACTTTGATGTGAAAAGGTCAAGATAAAGACTTGAAAGTGTGTACTCTGAAGGCAAACTTCACTAACAGTATGTGCCAGCTGGCACAGTGTATGAAAGTGAATAGGTCCTTTGACAGCAGAAACAGAAAAGGTACAGAAATAACAAATGAATGGGCTCCATACACACGCAATGCATGCAAAATGGTTTGTGTTCTGTATCATAAGCTAGGTATGCGCATAACACATACCAATCAGTAATACAAGGGAACTTCCTTTTTCAGCAGCATATATAATCACCTGTTATGTAGCAAACGGGTATAGGCTCCTTCCATACACGCATTTTGTCTTCCTACAAACTGTTGTAAAGCAGTATACCAGTCAAACTGAACAAATTTATAGTATTGTAACAGGGGAACCTCTCTAAGACAGCCACCTTCAGGCCAATTATAACTGACGTTTATAGAGATGGCTGCACTATAGAAGTAGACTGCAATGGTATTTGGGGCCAGGGAGGCTGTCGGTTTTAGAGAGGTGGCTGCCTAACACAGTGGCCATCTTAGAAAGGTTCCACTGTATACCACACGGAGAAGTGCAAAGATGCACATCAGTATACATGATCTTTTTAGAGACTCTGAGGTTTAGCACAGCGTAAAACGATACAATTTACGATAATGGTATAAACTTCACCGTGTCTGCAAGCGTCCTATAGGCATTTCTACAGCATCTGCGCGCATGACCCTACTCAGCCAGCGAGCGACCCTTGCAATTTCTGCAGAAAATTTGCACATGCAGGAAGTTCGAACTGATATTAATACAGCTGCGTGTTGCAATAAATCTTTATATCTATCGATCTATCTTTATAAATAGATTGCTCGCCACTGTTATTAGCTAGTAACAACTACACGTAGTAGTAAACAGTACCCGGAAATGAGGCTTTGGCGTGCTCTCGTATACGTAGTTTGTACAGTTGTACTCGCCATTCTCGGTTCATTGTGCCTCCGAGAGGTCTATTCCAGCCAAGAATGCCATTGCTAAACAACGTTGTGAAAGGCAGATTCGGATGGGAACAAATCCGACAAGTTGAACACGTAGTTCTCGACCAAGAGGTGGGTGAGGTGGCTGAGACTGAGTTGGATGGAATGGAGGTGACCAAGACTGCATTAAGCGAAACTGAACTGGACGACTCCGCCAAGAACCAAGTTGAACAAACTCGCACACCGCGGCTGTTTAACCCAGAAGTGGACCTCACTGTGTTGAGAAATACTTCATTTGGCAAGGTAGGTTGAGCGACTTGTGTGTTGGTCTGACTTATCCTCTAGATTACCTGTAGGGTGAGGAATTAGTATTCGCCCGGCATGAGAATCCTGCCACCCCGTTCTCAAGACTTAAGCGCACCCACGGCTTTGAACTTGGCAGTCACAAAGGATGGGCGGCTGCTCCCTCGGTCACAAATGGAGACGATCGTATAGCTATTACCCTTCTTGTGTGAGGCAGCCGAGAACGAGGTGGCCGAATTCATGTAAATTCGGCCGGAAATCATGAGAATTCGGACAGCGACTGTGCTAAAACGAAGAAGGCTTTGTTTGAATTTTCCATGGTGCCATCAAGCCCCAACCATCCCCTGCTCGCAACAGAATGTAGAAGATATAACGTTCAACTGTCGTGCGGCAGTGCTGTGAGACAATGGGGTGGGTGGGGTATGAGAATTGGGGACTCAAAATCCATTAAACTTGGAGCCTTCCGTAGATTCGCTCCATAAAACTCCGTACGCACAGAAATTAATCATGTTAATCCATTTCGTCTAAAGGAGATCAGCGGCAAAGGTGCTAACCACCAAGATAGGAGATGCCATTTTTATTGGGCACATTCCTAAATCCCTAACCCTCGTCGCATGCACCGTAGGGTTACATGTACAGTAGTTGGGTGTGTGCATGTGGGTGGGTGTTCGTTTCGGCTTTTTCATACAGTAACTAATCGGACTAAAAGACGCCTCATCGCTGTGAAACGTTGAATTAAAATGAGCTTTTTGTGTAGAACAGCCTCTTTTCGAAGCTACAGAATTCATTTTGTAACTACTAGTGAACTGGACAGCCATTTTGGTTGCTCTGGACCAAGTGGTGTTTTTGCCTGAAGGAAGGTGTGTTGTTTGGCCTGAAGGAAGAAAGACCTCAAGGCAGTAGCCACTCCGTTGAGTGAGGTATTTCGTGCCTTGCAGAACCTGTTTCAATCTTCCCCCAAATTCCACTTGGTCCTATACTTTCAAAACTATGATTTTCATACAATCTGGATGGCAGATATCCAGACTAGAATCCGCCCTCCTATGATGAAAGTGTTACAGTTTTGGATGCAAGTGCAATTATTATATTAAATTTTAGCGATGCTACATCCAACTTGAGGTGTTGGCTGCTCTTTTTGCCATGATGTTGTAATTGCTAGATTGCTACACACTGACTGGTTCAATTCAATTCAATTCAATAACCAAAATGGATACATCTCCAATACTGGAGGTCATCCCTATACTTATACACTGATATGTTAGCATGGCAAGTAGTTAGTTATATGATATAGAAGCTATTTAAAATTATCTGTCCATCTTGAGCGTGGTCTTCCTCTTGGTCTCTTCCCCTCTATCTCTCCATTAAAAACTTTCTTTGTTAACCTCTCATTGCTCATTTCTTCCAGTCTAACCCTCCACTTCTCCTGCCTTCTCTTCACTGCATCCAAAACACTTTCTTGTCTCAACTTCTCCCTAATGTCTACATTTCTCATCCGATCCAACCTAGTCACACCTTCGATCCGCCTCAACACCTTCATCTGGGTGGCCTGCACTTTCAATTGCTGCTGCTTAGATAGAGTCCATGTCTCACAACCGTACAATAATGTTGGCATCACTGTGGCATTCACTACTTTCAGCTTAGTGCTCCTGCTCAATTCCTTCCTTCTCAGTACTACATCATTCAACCCTCCGATCACCCGTGTTGCACCCCCAATCCTTGCCTCTACTTCCTTCTCCATTCTCCCATCACTACTAATCATCACACCCAAGTACTTCATTGCATCTACCTGTTCTATTACCTCTTCATCAATTTTGACTTCACATTCCTCTCTCTTCCTTGCAATCCTCATCACTTTAGTCTTTCTCCAATTCACCCTCAGCTCCCACCTGCTCAGCACATCACTCATCACCTGTAAATTGTGCTGTAGCCCTTCCACTGATTCTGCCATTACCACCATGTCATCCGCAAAAAGGAGTAGCCCTACATCACCAGTTGACAACTTCACCTCCCTCAGAAACTGCCTTCTTGCCTCCCTCGTCACACTGTCGATAAACACATTAAAGAGCCATGGTGAGAGAGTGCAACCCTGCCTCACACCTCTATGCACCTCAAACAACTCTGATTCCATTTTCCCAACTTTCACCTTGGCCCTTCCGTCGACATACAGTGCCTGAATTGCCCTTAACAGCCTTCCTTTCACCCCATAAGCATATAGCACTTTCCACAACTTTTCCCTGCTAACATTGTCATATGCCTTTTCCAGATCCACAAAAGCCATGTATGTTTTCTTATCTTTCTTGATGGTTTTCTCCACAATTTGCTTGACTGCAAAAATTTGGTCATTGCACCCCCTGCCAGTTCTGAAACCTCCTTGCTCGTCCATCACTTTGTCAACTGTTGCCATCTTCACCCGCTCATTCAATACCCTCGCAAACACCTTACCAACAATACTCATTAGACTAATTCCTCTGTAGTTTGCACACTCTAGTCTGCTTCCTTTCTTGTGGACTGGTACTACCACTGCATTCTTCCAGTCTCCAGGGGCTACCCCCACTCTCCACACCAAATTGAATACATCAGCCATCCACTCTATCACCACTTCACCCCCTGCTTTTAACATCTCAGGCAGAATCCCACAAATACCAGGTGCCTTTCTCATCTTAAGCCTCTTCACCCCATTTCTCACTTCCTCCTTCATTATTCCCATATCATCCTCCTGCATTGCCTCACTACACTGTGTGTCTGAGAGGGGCTCTCCCACTTCATGGAATAACTCTTCAAAGTGCTCTTTCCACCTGCCGATGACTTCAGCCCCCTCTGACAATACTTGACCATTCTTACCATTAATGCGAGTCATACTCTCCTTTGTCATCCTGTTTCCATTCACCCTAGCCCAAAAACGTGGCTGATTGCCTTTTGCATCCTTCTCCAATTCCTTCCCAAACTGCACCCACTCATCATTTTTAGCCTTTCTGACTAATTTCCTTGCCTCTAGCTTTGCCTCATTGTACCTTTGCCTAGCTTCTACATTGCCAGTGTCCAGCAGCCGCTTATACAGCACTTTCTTCTTTTGCACTGCACTCTTCACCTCCTCATTCCACCATCTTGTTCTCTTTACCTGTCCACTTCTCCCCCTCATTGTCCCACACACCTTCGTTGCCACCCCCACTATGCCTTCTTTCAACTCCTTCCATGCCAATTCAACATTCTTTCCTGATGCACACCCACCAGCTCTAGCTTCCTCATACAGTTCAGCTGACACTGACTGGTTACCACTTCTAAAAATAGCATAGTGTACCATGATGTAATAATTGCCCATATTGCAGAGTCAGCACTGTTGCCTTAATGCATGTCTATAGTTTATTACAGTGTAAAAACAATTGCTATCATTTTCCCATGCAATACTTTAGACTTATATTAATATCAGCTCTTATTATAGAACCAGACAGTCTAATTAACATTTTGACTCAGAATATAACTTATTACGCCAAGAGTTTAGCACTTCAGTGCCTTCATTTTAACAGGAATGCCTCATCAGCCAATGGCTGGTCTACCAGTGGGTCCTGTAAACAAGCACACAACAGAGAAACAACAATAATAGGAGAAAGAGGGGAAGTTTATAATTACTAAAAGTGAATGTCAAAGCAACTGTCATAGTTCAGATTGAAAAACATGGTTAATTTACATACTAGACAGATAATAAATGTTCCTTAACACTAGCCTAATTTAAAAGTCTTCAAGTTCTTGATCTCAAGTAATCTCTCGGATAGGTTATTCTATTCTAGGGTTCCCTTAAATGCTGTGGCATTACGCCCAAATTCAGTTAATTAAGACTTTCCTAATATGCAGCTTTCTGACACAGTGTGTAACACGGCAAATCCACATTTCTCGTTTGTCTTAATATAGCTCAATAGATAGATTGGAGCTTTCTGATGCACACAGCGATGCATAAGAATAAGTACTCATATCTTCTTGCTAAGGCATCCAATTCCAAGTGTTGATCTATATGGGCTAGCTATACTTGTCTGCTTGAATTTGTATGCATGTGTGATGGCACATTTAATGGTGCTGGGTTGGTAGCACTGTAGTCAGCATTGGTGTTATGTGATGGCAGCATCAGCAACAGAGGTATCTGGTATACAAGTAGTGGCAATAGTGGTATATACCAGTGGGTTTGTGTAGACTGCAAGGTGCACACACACACCAGCACTGTGCTGTGTGTGTATTGCAACACACCACTGAAAGCTGTACTGGCAGGTCAATGAGTTGTATAGCCTATTCTTGCAATTGCAGTGAATCAGACAAGCATAGTATAGCATTAGCCCGGAACGGCCCAACCCTCCTATCTAGCATATTGAATCACTGCTGAACCCAACTTGTGTGTGAGTGCTCTCCTGCTTACCATGCATGATGTGCACATTCAGATGGAAATGCTTCTCGTGGGACCAATCATTCAAATGTACACCGCTGCAACTACTGCTGCATTTCTCCGAACATCTCGTTAAGGTTCGCATCGATAGGAGCCGTGAGAATTCCAGTAGCTGGGTGGCCTTAACATTGGTGCCCTTAAAGAATTAGCCAAGGAGGAATATGCCAATTCATGCACTGCAACAGAACCACTTGCCTGTGCTGTGTCTGAGGAGAGGAGGGGGTTAATGGGCAATTGTGCCATGATCAAAAGACCAGGAAGCAAGTGCAGAAATGTATAGTTCATGTGAATTGGAAGTGAATAGACTTCGTGAATCTTGAAGCATAGAGCCTGAGAGAGAAGTCGGAGGTGTTGTATAACAAAATGCATCTAATATATAGTATGTGAATTATCCAGCCACAAAGATGCAAAAACACCCATCCCTTCACAACAGAGAGCTGAAGCAACTAGCAGAAGTAGCATTGGCCTCACAAATGCAAAGATAGATAATAACCTAATAATAAGCTCAACCCCAAAAAGTTATTGCTGATCTAGCAAACCAAACAACACCAATCGCTATTTATATCTGACTGCACAGCAAATTTATTCATGCCAAGACACAGTGTACAATATATTAAATATTAGAATGGAAGAATGCATGTGAGTAGCTGGATATTCTGTATATACCAGTCTGCATTGTGCATGAATAGGATAATTTCTGTGACCCCCAGCCAATTTTGTTCGAAAAGACAAATGACTACATTCCATGCACCAAAAGCACAATTTCTTCCACTCTTGCAATATTTATGGCAATGACAAAATTGTGTTAAAATAATGTCAACACTGTAATACTGCATTGAAATGGTCCTCAGCACAATACAGACGACTGTGAAGCTACAAAGAAAATTTTGGTGGAGATAAAGGAGCAAATGTATTAAACCACTTGAACAGATTGAGTATAATAGATGCAAAATTTAGTCATGCCGAGTTAATAATAGATTGATTATGGACAGTCGAGCACACCAGCAATTAATTAACTTCTAAATTCAAAACTTTTTAGTGGCTACTGCAGGCAGTTTTAGCATTCTGTTGTATGGCTTCATGTCACGCTTCCGGTGGTCTGTCGGTATGTATGTATGTTTATATAATATGTAAGCTTTGGTAGTATAACTATGTTTTAGCATTTATATAATAATGTATTGACGGAAGTATTGAATATAGGGAATTTATAATGTTGGCCATTTTATTTGCATTTATCATGCCAGAAAGACCAAGGAAAGGACTTTGTGTGCCCTCCATCCCAGTCCCTCTCATCTATGTATTTAGAGTGCATGTATACATATGTTTGCATGTGTGTATTTAGCTACATGTGTGTGTGTGTGTGTGTGTGTGTGTGTGTGTGTGTGTGCATGCACTTGATTGTGTTTTTGGCAACTCTGAGAATGTGCAAAATGTATATAAGGTACGTAAGTTAATGTACTGTGCCCCTGTGCACATGTACATGTGTCAAAATATTTTTGACTTGACTTGTATCCGCTTCAATCATTTGTAGTCATTCCTTCCTTGAAGCTTAAGTGTGTTCACAAGTGTGTTGATGAATTACACAAAATTAGTTGCAATAGCTACAGTAACTACATATTGATAACACAGCGGCGACCAAAGGGAGCAAGAATTTCGAGTTGGGGCAGCAGCCCCACGAGTTTTTTTTAACTTGAACTACTTGTTTTAACTTCAAAAGCTATATCACTTGATATAGCTGTTACATGTAGCTGTTATGCTTATATATCACGTATTCTCATTCAATGCTCTGTTTTTGTTTTGTCTCATTTAAATCAGATTCCTGACACTGTTAGAGTTACGCGTTCAGAACTGAAAGTGGGAAATCCTACACCCTACTGAAACAAAGAGCACTGTTGCAGGGAAGCTGAAGCTAAGCACCTACCTGAGCTGTGTGGACAGGTCAATGCTAGTGCTATTGGAAATGAATCCCAGGTACAAGGTTGTACATGCCTTGACTTCATGGCTTGCAAGACAGTAGTCCTCACTGCTGCATCATCAAATCACTGGATTGAATCACTGGATGGCATTGGGTCTGTGCAGAACATGATGCCAGATATGAAGATCATCATGATGGACATTGGACTGACTGAAGAACAAGTGGAACAGCTGCAACGATTACGTAATGTTGAAATTCGAAATTTTCCATTTGACACTTATCCACCTCATGTGGGAGACCTGATGAAATATGCTTGGAAACCATTGGCAATACAGAAGATACTGTTAGAGTATGAAATTGTATTTCGGATGGATGCAAGCTTGAGGATAAAACGCCCACTTATGGACATTATCATTCCAGATTTACAAAAGTTTCCCGTCAGAGTGAAAACCAATGGATACTATGATGGAGCATTCACCAGGGATGAAACCTATAAATTTGTAGGAATAACACAGAAGCAGGTGGGTAAACACATTCAGATGCAAGGAAATGTCAATTGTACCGAGACCGCTCCTTTGTACATGAGCGAGTAGTGTCACCTCTAGTTGACTGTGCACTTCATGAAGAATGCATTGCCCCAAGTGGATCTTCCCCTTTTGGCTGTAATTTTGACAAGTACAAGGAACAAGTCAAGCAGATTGATACCATTGAGGAAGTTGCCTACATTGGCTGCCATCGTTTTGATCAAAGTGCATTAACAGCAGTTTTATATAAGAAGTTCCACTTTCCCAGTGATCTTTATGTGGTGGACCCAGCAGGCTACAGCGAGACCATGGTAGTATGGAGGAATCCAACGGAGTGTTTCACTCTATTCCTCAATTAATGCTGACAATGCCCAAGAGTAGTTAGCCAAATGAGGCAGGTTGTACTATATGAGGGTACTCTTGACAATAGGTATAGTGACTGTTACTCTAACTGCATAAATGCATGCATGTAACTTTAAATTATTTTCTGGCTGTGTTCTCTAATAGTGTCATTGTATACAAGCAGATATTTCATCGAGTGCTGTATCAGAGAATTATATGATTAGCATACAGAGGTTACAAGTAACATGGGAATGATAATTAATGGGGAGGGGGCAATTGCCTGCTGTACCTCTCACTAAATTAACTGCACCATGCACTGTAATGGTTGTAGGCACACTATTGTCATTCAAATTCAGTGATCTGTTTTGCTGTGTCTCAATCATTCTCAATGTTAAGCAGGATTCAATAGTGCATATTCCACCACACCGGACAGACTTGTAGCTGATGTGGATCACGAAGGCAGTCATTATATATACTTCCCCTGTGCATGTTTGCATACAAATATTTTGTGGGATGTGCACTTTATATATATACCCCTTGCCCATGGATTTGCACATTCTTGTTTTTGTGAAGCCTGGGCTGGTATCCCCCTAATATCTAACAGAAGTAGGGAGATTTTCATACTGATATTTCATGAATGTCTGCAAACTTGAGGAATTTGCAAAAATAACCTCCTGCAAAATTTGCTGCATACACTGTAGAAAGCAGAGAACAGCACATTGTATGAATGTTCTCTGGAGAGGATGGAGAACAAACAGCTGTCTGAGTACAGAATAGTGTTCTTCTTTGTTGTGCCACTGATTATTGTACTAGCTATTAGTGATTCAGAATATATAGCAATATGAACAACATGCAATACATGCTCTGTATCTGTACAACAAGATACCTAGCACTATACAGTTACACAGAGTATGCAATATAATGTATAAGTATATATATATAGTATACAACTGATAATTAATATATAATGCTCTTAGTGGATAACAATAACATTAGTTTTATATATATAAAATAACAGTAAATAATAATAAATACATAGGCACACATGTGCACTGCCTTACATGCTTAGAGTAGAACAATAGTCAAATATATTGTTAATTGTAAAATATATTGTTAAAGGGTATATGTGATTAGCTAAATCAAGGATAAAGTCAAGCACAATGTGATATCATACTCATAGTTACCTTAATTATATTCATAGTGAGCACAAAGTCCACGTCAAGATGTGGTATTATTAATTTTATTACTAAGATGTCCTCTGAAAGAAACCTAGACTCGCATGCCGATTCAACTGTTTCTAGCTCAGTGGACTGGCTAGAGGGAACTTATGACAACTTAATTATTCAACTGTTGTTCTTGCTCAGCAGCTGGTCTTGCATCCATGCACACTACATAAAGTGCTATTTACCCATCCACTGTCTATGAGGACTATGTATAATCTTGTCTCTATAGAAGATTGTCACTATAGAAACTGTAGCATCCATGCATACGGATACATATCACAACACACAGCACACAGTGCAGTTAGGTAGATACAGTACCAGTATTATACAAAGAGGCTACAAAATACTGTATAATATGCATTTTTTTTCTAGAAACGTGTATCAAAGGTGTATACAGCACATGTGCAGAACCGCAGTGCATTGTCCTGGAAACTGAGGCATATTGTCTTCCTGCACGTACAGCTCAGTCTGTCCAGTATCAAGGTGCACACAGCACTTGATGTAGGGGGCGGGGTCTGTACTGGAGATGACAAAGAGATAAAGGGTAAATGGCGAAGGGAGTGAGGAAGGAAAATGATTGGGGATGAGAGACTTATCAAGAGTGCATTGGAACCTACCAATACACACACACACACACACACACACACACACACACACACACACACACACACACACACACACACACACACACACACACACACACACACACTGTGTTTACCTAACGGTAGCCCTGTTTATAGGATCAGGCAGGCTGTATATCATAGAAAGGGCTGTGTGATGATGTATGCACCATGACATTTGTGCAAAGCTATGTACCATTTGAAGTTTACAATACAATCCACCTTACTTTTGATCAGTAGTGCTTTTGACTCTATTTCTTTCAACTGCATGCGTGTGTAGAATGGTCTTGGTACTGGCAAGCGAGCCTGTGGGTCCAGTTTGGACTGGATGTTGCTGAGGACGTCTGTGCAAGGAATGGTCTGGGTGAGTGAGGGGTGTATGGGACCAATCTCCTCTGTTGTATAGAGGGTTTGCCTCTTAAGTGTGTGCTTCCCTAAAGTGCATAAGCTACCCATGGTATGGTGTGCTGTATTTGGCTTCCCACATATACCCATAATAATTTCATAATTTAGTGTGTGTGTGTTTGTGTGTGTGTGTGCATGTGTGTGTACAGTGTGTGTACAGTGTGTGCGTGTGTGTACATATATGTATATGTGTGCTAGTGTTATCTCTTAATTTTTGCTCTTTGATAACTATGTGTATGCGCAAATAGAAAATCTGATACTTTTAACACTAAAGTACACTATTTTGTATAGTATGGGTGTTAATGCCTGCAGACTGAAGAGTATTGTTCAGCACGCTGTTTCTTTATTTATGTAATAATAAATATTTCACTCTATAATTATTATAATAGTAAGAGTGACTTTCTCTGCATGCATGGTTGATAGCCTCTTATCATCTTGAGTAACTTAAAGTGTTTCTCCTCAATGCCTGTTGCTGCTGCCACTGTCAATGGTCCTGTTCATTTTCATAGCATGTGTCAGCTGACCCACTCTGCACATGAAGTTGCTTTTGGGACACACACTTTCCACTCTTTTTCTTGACCTTTCTACATCAAAATTACTTGTGTGGTATCTGAAGAGTTTGTGGTCTTCATCAATTTGTTTAATGTATATACTCAGCCAACTCTTCAGGAGTATAATTATTTGCATCAATGAATGTGTGGTTGCCTGGTACCCATAAATACACCTCTGGTGGGCTGCAATACACTGGAATGGCACCACCCTTGTAGATTAATTTAAAGCAATTTTCTCGGAAATGTAGTCAGTTTGAATGACATTTTCAAATGAAAGAACCATGATATGATACTTTTGATGATATTGACTAAGACCTCTCTCCAGTCATCATTCTTAACTGCTGGTATAGCTGGCATATTGTTCCAGCATTTGCCATATGACTCAATGTGCACTAGTTCTACTATCTTTTCATAATACCAAGTACAATCCTGAAATCCTTCCCATGTAGTTTTGCAGTCACTGGAAAACAGTGCAATTCCCTTTCTCTCATTTGGATCTGGTGACTGTATTTCCCCACTTTGCCACTCCTCAACAGGTAAGAAATAGAATAGCTCACTGTATACTGCATCTGATGTGGGGTGGTGATCAATTTTTATGTCCGCTTTTTTAGTTGCTGAATGTATAATCCCGTATTCACCTTGATTAGCTTCCATGTTCAACACTGCTGTCATCTGCCCTGGCCAATACCTCACTGGAAAGGATGGAGAAATAGCCCTGACCTCTCTGAATACAACATCTGACTTTATATCAGAATGTTGTACTGTGCACCTTCCACCACTTGGAAGTTCCATGTACAGGGAATAGTTTCCTCAAAGTAGATGAAATTGTACCATAGTGCCAAGATGTGCCAAAGGACTCAAGGTAAACACTGATACTGTGATTGTAAGATATTGGTGCCTCTGTATCTTTATATGGCAATGGTGCTCCAGTGGCAGTGTCATGAGTAGAGTTGTTGATTGGGATGCTGATGATGAAGTAACCACTTTTTGAAAGCTGCATGTCATTGACTTCATGTACATCCACATGAGAAAAATGTTTGAAGTAAACACCAAAGATGTGCAGACCCAAAAGGCTTCCTTTACTCTGCAGACAGATGTCATGTCTGTATACAAGTAGGGTAGCATAAAAAGTACATAAGAATACATCCTTTGGTTGGGGATGTGTTCATTTAACTATTATGTTTTTGGGATTTTCTACTACTGAAATTTGCTTCCTTTCATCACTGAATGTTGCGCTTCAGTGATGCAACACCATGCAACTTGCACGAGGGCACATAAGTTAGCAATAGTTACAGTTAACTCCTCCTGTCAGTGAAATGCAATGACTGTATCCCACGCATGGACTTCTTTGATTCCAAGTGTTGATCTATATGGGCTAGCTATACTTGTCTACTTGAAATTGTATGCATGTGTGATGGCAGGCACATTTATGGTGCTGGGTTGGTAGCAGTGTAGCTACATTGGTGGTATGTGATGGCAGCATCAGCAACAGAGGTATCTGGTGTATATACAAGTAATGGCAATAGTGGTATTCCAGTGGGTTTGTCTAGACTGTAAGGTGCACACACACCTGCACTGTGCTGTGTGTGTATTGCAACACACCACTGAAAGCTGTACTGGCAGGTATATACACAATGAGCTGTAAGCTTATTCTAGCAGTGAATATATAGTTATGGCAGTTAAGAATACTGAAGCCAGTGCTAGTGCTGCCCCTGGGGTGTGGCACAACACTCCCTCAGAATCAGATCTTCGCCTTGGGTGGTTGGGTGGCTATGTTATTGTGGACGAACCTGGATAGATTAGCTGCACTGATTTGGACTCCTCGAATTCTGACAATTTCTTCTTGAGGTCGCAGTACGACGAAAACTTCTCACCAACAACAAAAGTCCCGGATGAGTGGTCCTCTTTCACCAGATTGTGTGTGGCTTCCTCCTGTGAAAAATCCAGTTGATGTACTAGAGCTGGATTCTTTGAAACATCCATTGTGGAGGACGCAGTGAGCAGCGGCTCACGATTGGCTTCACTATACGGGTGGGCACCGTACCATGCGAACCGGCTAGTAAGTCTTGAATTTTACCACCACCTGACACCAAGTGCAACCATGCATCTGATTGGTGCTCATGTGACTATATACTAGACGTACTGTATTAGTTACTACTTTATTTTTTGTACATAAATTTTTGGGGGCATAATTTTTGTGGATGGAGGCAACCACGAAATTTCCATGCGCACAATTCAATTTTCAACCATAATTACAGTATGTTGGAAACCCACCCAAAGGGCAGGTATTCAACTATTAACCTTAATCATTGTCTTTCAGCAATCGGATCTTTGACACATTCTTGCACAAGAAGCTCGAACTGATCTAATACAGCTGCATGTTGCAACTAGAGTACTATAGAGTACATATAATATTATACCCCATGCATGCTATCTAGCACTATAGAAACAAAAGTATGAACAAGAAGATAGGAATGAAAGCATTAAGTGTATATAATGTATCGTAATTTGGGAAATAAATGTGCTGTTAAAATAATGCGAATCAGCCCAAGGTGAGTCACTGAAATATTAATGCATGCTTAAATAATGCGGGAACACATCCATACACACATGCATAGTCGCAAGGTAATTGTTCAAGTGATCAAGCTACTGTTCATCAATATCAGCAAAAGGATTGAGATCACTGTCACTCTCAGCTATGTCCACTACCTCACAGGTATGACACACAGCACCCAGTCTGGCCGGTCCGGCCATGGCCGGATCGGTTTTTGCTGCTGGAACAAAATTCTGAATATTGAAGATTAGTCAGGCGTTGCGTGACCCCTCCTCACGCAAAGGTCAGGTTAAGTCTAATACAATGACTTGTCCACGCGGAATGCAATTATGCGCTGTGGAATGTAATTATTGCGCAACATTATGCCTCGCTTGTGGCCGCAAGTACGTGCGACGGCTCGCGACACTTACCTGATCTTTCATAATAGCCGTCAAAGGAGCGACAGCAAAGACTATTGATGTCCCTTCGACCGGCAACACCAGGCCGAACACTGTCGGCGGGCACGCGTAGTACAGGCTCTTGCTTGAAGTCGGTCAGCAAAACCATCCCTCCCAGAAACGATGCCAGACATGACCTGAAGTTGCTCTGGCTTCATGGTAGAATAACCAAGGCGCTGGATGGCTCCCGTCGCAGCGTATAACACTCGCTGGTCCAGCTCCGGTCTGCTGCCATTTGCGGACACGCGAGCAATAAATATTTCACACCTTTCCTGCAATCTGATTGGGCACACAACCATTGTGGCGTGCTGCACAAGTCAATGTATTAGACTTAACCTGACCCTTCCACGGCCGTTTCGAGTTGGCAACTTAGTTTTTAGTGGAAAATGGGAACCGGAACCAGACTAGCCGACGGAAGGAAGGGACTAAGGCGTTTTTAGCCCATTCCCTCTCGATTGCAGGCAAAATCGCCACAAATTCTTAATAGAACAGTGGAATTGGTAGTGGACAATGTGACTTTTAGGTTAAAAGCTTTGTATATGCCTTATGTTGCGTACGATTTTGACATACACTAGTTTCAGTTAACTGCTTGTAGCGCGTCTCTCGAAGTTTTCCTGGCATAGTGACTAACATGCAAAGATAGCCCGTCCATCGTACAACATTGTACTGGTGCGACTGTTCTGCTGCCTTTTTCCTACCATCCGCTTTAAATGCCGTAGCACTTCAGAATGCAAGCTGCTGCTCCTTTGGGACGACTCGATAGGCATTCTGAACTGCTGTGGCATTATTAGAGCTCACCGGGAAGTTGTACTGCGCAGTCCAGGGCGTATGCGCAATATAGCTTATTTGCTCTAAAAGCGGGTGGTAGGGAAAAGGCAGCAGAACAGTCGCTCCAGTACAATGTTGTACGGTGGCTGGGCTATCTCCACATGTTAGTCATTATTCCAGGAAAACTTCGAGAGGCGAGCTACAAGCAGTTGAACGTAAATCAGTTTGTGTCCCTGTTGTTACAAACGAAAGCCATTACAATTCTAAAGCCCAAATCACCTTACTTACTATCAAGCACACCGTTTTGTGACGTGTCACTGGTGATTTGGACTACAACCAAGGAGAAATGGGCTGTATACGCAGTAACCTCTATGCGAGGGAAATCTCGCTGCCGCGAGGTAGGTTTCCAAACCAAAACTAAGTTGCCACATTTTATATTGTAGAAACAGCCGTGCCTTCCGCGAGGAGGGGTCACGCGACGCCTGACTAATTGAAGATATGCATTTTAAACACACTTCCAAACTGGGAGGGGGGTACTGACCTAAGGTTAAACAACGTTCTTAAAGCAGAGTTGTCTTACAGTGTTGCAGGACGTAGTTTGAACAAGGAATAGCCAGATACTTAGCCCTCCAACCAACCTTAACGGCGCAGCCATTTACGGATGTCGCATGACGTTTTTGGCCGTTTTCTGATGCGTAAAATGGTGTGTTATACGATCGCCGTGCAAAATCAGACAGCACGGTAGCGCTTCAGTCATGTACAGCAGATTAATTTTATGCACACTTGCAACAGTTCCCACACCATGCATGGGCAGTTGTTACCTAGGATGCGGACTGGTACTGTACTCACCTATTACATATCACCCTAGGTAACAACTACCCAGGTATGGGAACTGTTGCAAGGTTGCATAAATTCGCTGTACATGGATGTATGCATGCAGCATGGTGGTACATGGGAACATGTACGTAGCTTGAATGGGCATATGCATGCAATAGGATAGTCTCCTGTGGCAACCCTTAATTGTTATTGCACACTCACATGTACACTTGCACTATAATACACAGGCGGAGAAACTGGGGATGGTAGCAAGACCACAAGTGCGGCAAAATGTTGGCAGATGTAGGGATGGTGAAAGCATATTCAAAGTCATGATCAGTGCATGTTAATGACCTGGGTTTTGCATCGACCAGCCCTCCTTGTTGCATGGACCAGCTGGCCCCCTTCTTTGCATGGACTGACTGACCCTCCTCCTGTTTTTGGAGGAAACATTTTCACACACCCTTTGCATTGATGGTGTCTTCTAGTCAAGGGTAGGAGAGATTTGTGCTGCCTAACGTCGGAGAGACAGCCAAAAACACTAGATTCAATTTTTAATACGCTATCTTCTTATTTCAATGCACTGTATTACCTGTTACATGGCACTTGATTGCCTTTCCTGCTGTAAAAGCCTGTTAGTTTATGTTACATTTAATCATACTCACTGAAGTGTTGATGGGCCTAGAATTGCTCCAAAAGTACTCACAGAACATCTAAATTTCAAACATTTTCCTGGGGGGCATGCCCCAGACCCCCTAGTTTGCGTCGCGCCATCTATGGCCTGACTGGCTTTTATCTTGGTGCTACGGCCCTGTGACATGTTAACTATGAAATACATGGACACTGGGTTCATACTGTCTACATAGTTAATACAGTGCAAGTAACAATAGAATATAGGTGTAGCTAGCTAGCTACCTATAGCCTTTCTACTGTAGTGTAAGTGAATTCCTATTTTGTATATATGTTGGGCAGAACAGTCTATGACCATACAGTGTGGAACAATGCCAAGACGTAGTGTAGCTGCCTACGCCGTATCCACAATGCGTAGAAAGCACCACTTAGTCGGCAAATGCTGTAAACACCAGTGGTATTCAATCGATTTGAAGGAGCTGGAGCCAGTTTTTACCAGTGGCAACTCCTACGTGGCGCTTACAAGCAGCGCAGGTGCCTTGATGTTGAGATGTGCCGAAATTTGTGTCGACGACGACAACAACGACAACGACATAACCGATCACTTTACCCCTTGCGCAATCGCGCGGGGTAATAAATCTTTCTATCTATCCATATATATGAATAGCTATAGGTTGCTCGCCACTGTTATTAGTTAGCAATAGCTACACACTGTCAGTAAACAGTACCTGGAGATGAGGCTTCGGCGGGCTCTCGTATACGTAGCTTGCACAATTGTACTCGCCATTCTCAGTTCAGTGTGCCTTCGAATGTCATTGGTAAACGTGGACATCACTGTGTTGAGAGATACTTCATTTGGCAAGGTAGGTTGAGCGACTTGTGTGTTGGTCTGACTTATCTTTTAGGCTACCTGTAGGGTGAGGAATTAGTATTCGGCCGGCATGAGAATTCTGTCACCCCGTTCAATTAAGACTCAAGCGCACCCACGGCTTTGAACTTGGCAGTCACAAAGGAAGGGCGGCTGCTACCTCGGTCACAAATGGAGACAATCGTGACTGCTACCCTTCTTGTGTGAGGCAGCCGAGAACGAGGTGGCCGAGTTCATGTAATTCGGCCGAAATCACGAGAATTCGGACAGCGACTGTGCTAGAACAAAGAAGGCTTTGTTTGGATTTTCCATGGTGTGAACATCAAGCCCCAACCATCCCCTTCTAGAAACAGAATGTAGAAGCTATAACGTTCAACTGTCGTGCGGCAGTGCTGTGAAACAATTGGGTGGGTGGGGTATGAGAATTCGGCCACCCACGCAACGGATATATGAACGCGTGCACCTAATATCCCATGTCCTAATCTCAAATTTTGCGACTCGGCGAGCAGTGAGACAGTTGTGCTTTCGATCTGTGCTTTTTAAAGCGTTCCTTCTGGAGTTTCCACAACCTTTCCCAGGTATGCGTCATTTGCGCCATGTTTTCATACTGCCGCAACAATGGGGGTGATACAAACCGATTGTATCACTCCCATTTTGTTATGAAGTAACTCTGCTTAGGTCAAGGGCCGTTTTGGCTATGACCAGTGATAACATCTAAAACTGAAAGTGCAGGACAAATGGGTTGTAAGGTAACCTGACCTACAAGGACCCTATATACATGGGTGCAACCATGGCTGTATATACCTGAGAGCAGTATAGCTACCTTACAATGCTTACAACCAAGAAATTGCATGGGCAGTTGAAAATGGAAATTGCAGGGTTACATCTGCTGTCATGCCTATGCACTACATTAGCTTTCACGTACACAAAATGTCTTCCATTCATGTACTCATGCCTGCAAACAGCTTGCGTACCCTCAAGTACACCACAACTAGTCTAAGAATAGTAATATAGGTCCAGTGTATATAGCTACAGACTGTATAGCTATAGCTAGCTATAGAAGATGTCAATACACATTGACAACTGTGAATATACCTCACAGTATAATCTCATTCTACACCATAAGATCAGTTTGGCCTGCTTCCCTGTAGCTGTTTCCACCGTACAGTTGCATGCATCACCGCGAAAAGCCTCATTTGGTCAGATATTATCCTCTGCTCATCATTGCACAATCATGTGAATGTGAATGTGGCATGCAGTCAGTGGTACAAGTGCCCTACTGCCATGTGCCCCACCATGTATGAATTTGGTAGCTAGTGTTGGACAGTGTGCCCCACAACATTGTGGCCCATTGAATGTGAATGTGCCCTACTGCCGTGTGCCCTAACATATGTGAATGTGGCAGTTCTTGGTAGTGGTACCTTGCAAGAAAGCCCACCTTTAGTTGGCTTTCTTGCAAGCGCGTTACTGCCACATGTTCTATTGTATGTGAATGTGGTAGTCAGTGGTGGCAGTGGTACACCTGCAGGAAAGCCTGCCTCGGCAGGCCTTCTTGCTCCATTGCATCACATCAAGTCAGTGATTCCAATGCATGCATTCAGTGCTGAATACAGCAGTGCAAATATGCAAAGTGGTGCCTGGTGTCTGGAGTGACACAGAGGTGCTTCTTTCGATCAAAATGCGTATGGGAAAGGCCGCTCAGGCGGCAATTACCGATAACTGCACCTTTCGTTCAGAAATTCGGCGCCTACGCAATGGAAATTGTCTGTTGGAGACTACTATGTTTGTTTTCTGCCCTTCATTTGCACTGTCGCTGTAGCTAATGCTAACGGGAGCTCATGAACCGATGAGAGCCGATCCATACAACTGCCTCATAGAACGGTTCTCATAACCGGTTATGGAACCGTTCCACTAGTGTAAATGGGCTGTAAGATAGTAGATGCCATTTTTATTGGGCACATTCCTAAATCCCTAACCCTCGTCGCATGCACCGTAGGGTTACAGTAGCTGGGTGTGTGCATGTGGGTGTGTGTTCGTTTCGGCTTTTCCATACAGTAACGAATCCGACTAAAAGACCTACGGATTGTCTCATTGCTGTGAAACATTGAATTAAAATGAGCATTTTTTGTAGAACAGCCTCTATTCAAAGCTACAGAATTCACTTCAAAACTACTAGTGCACCAGACGCCATTTTGGTTGCTCTGGACCAAGTGGTGTTTTTGCCTGAAGGAAGGTGTGTTGTTTGGCCTGAAGGAAGGAAGACCTCAAGGCAGTAGCCACTCCGTTGAGTGAGGTATTTCGTGCCTTGCAGAACCTGTTTCATTCTTCCCCCAAATTCCACTTGGTCCTATACTTTCAAAGCTTTGATTTTCATACTCACATTCTGGAAGTCATCAAGGATCTCCAGTGATGCAAGTGTTACAGTTTTGGATGCAATTGCATTATCAGATTTCAGCGATGCTACATCCAACTTGAGGTGTTGGCTGCTCTAAATATTTGCCATGGTGTTGTAATTGCTAGATTGCTACACACTGACTGGTTACCACCTCTAAAAATAGCATAGTGCACCATGATGTAATAATTGACCATATTGCAGAGTCAGCACTGTTGCCTTAATGCATGTCTTTAGTTTACTACAGTGTAAAAACAATTGCTATCATTTTCCCATGCCGTACTTTTAACTTATATTAATATCAGCTCTTATTATAGAACCAGACATTCTAATTAACATTTTGATTCAGAATAATTTATAACTTATTACGCTAAGGGTTTAACACTTCAGTGCCTTCATTTTAACAGGAATGCCTCATCAGCCAATGGCTGGTCTACCAGTGGGTCCTGTAAACAAGCACACAACAGAGAAACAACAATAATAGGAAAAAGAGGGGAAGTTTATAATTACCAAAAGTGATTGTCAAAGCAACTGTCATAGTTAAGATTGAAAAACATGGTTAATTTACATGCTAGACAGATAATAAATGTTCCTTAACACAAGCCTTAATTAAAAGTCTTCAATGTCTTGATCTCATGTAATCTCTCGGATAAGTTATTCTATTCTAGGCCTCCCTTAAATGCTGTGGCATTACGCCCAAATTCAGTTAATTAAGACTTTTCTAATATGCAGCTTTCTGAAACCGTGTGTAACACAGCAATTCCACATTTCTCATTTGTCTTAATATATATAGCTCAATAGATAGAGTGGAGCTTTCTGATGCACACAACGATGCATAAGAATAAGTACTCACGTCTTCTTGCTAAAGGCATCCAATTCCAAGTGTTGAGCTATATGGGCTAGCTATACTTGTCTACTTGCATGTGTATATTTAGCTACATGCGTGTTTCTGTGTGTGTGTGTGTGTGTGTGTGTGTGTGTGTGTGTGTGTGTGTGTGTGTGTGTGTGTCTGCATGCACTTGATTGTGATTTTGGCAACTCTGAGAATGTGCAAAATGTTTACAAGGTACGTAAGTTAATGTACTGTGCCATTGTGTCAAAATAATTCTCATTCAATGCTCTGTTTTTGTTTTGTCTCATTTTAATCAGATTCCTGACACTGTTGGAGTTACATGTTCAGAACTGAAAGTGGGAAATTCTACACCCTACCGAAACAAAGAGCGCTGCTGCAGGGAAGCTGAAGCTAAGCACCTACCTGAGCTGTGTGGACAGGTCAATGCTAGTGCTATTGGAAATGAATCCCATGTACAAGGTTGCACTTGTCATGACTTCATGGCTTGCAAGACAGTAGTTCTCACTTCTGCATCATCAAATCACTGGATTGAATCACTGGATGGCATTGGATCTGTGCAGAACATAATGCCAGATATGAAGATCATCATGATGGACATTGGACTGACCAAAGAACAAGTGGAACAGCTGCAACGATTACGTAATGTTGAAATTCGAAAATTTCCATTTGACACTTATCCATCTCATGTGAGAGACCTGATGAAATATGCATGGAAACCATTGGCAATACAGAAGATACTAACAGAGTATGAAATTGTATTCTACATGGATGCAAGTATTAGGCTGAGGCGCCCACTTGTGGACATTCTCTTTCCAGACATACAAAAGTTTCCAATCCGAGTGAATGCCAACGGATTTTATGATGGAGCATTTACCATGGATGAAACTTATAAGCATTTAGGGGTAACTCGTAAGCAAGTGGGAAAACGCTTTCAAAAGGAAGGAAATGTTCAATTATACCGAAACTGTTCCTTTGTACATGAGCGAGTAGTGTCACCTTTAGTTGACTGTGCACTTCATGAAGAATGCATCGCCCCAAGTGGATCTTCACCTTTTGGCTATAATTTTGACAAGTACAAGGAGCAAGTTAAGCAGATTGATACCATTGAGGAATTCGCCTACATTGGCTGCCATCGTTTTGATCAAAGTGCATTGACAGTGGTTTTAGATAGGGAGTTTCACTTTCCCAATGACCATTATGTGGTGGACCCTGCAGGCTACAGCGAGACCATGGAAATATGGAGGAATCCAACAAAGTGCTTTACTCTTTTCCTCATTGGTGATCATGCCAATAATACTCAAGAGTAATTATTCAACTGATGCAGAGGTGGTATATAGCCTATAGTATACAAAAGTAAAGGTACATAGGACGTATGCAATAGCTATAATTATGTAGTCACTTTAACTGCAGTGAGGCTTGCCTAAAACACTATAAGTTTTGTAGCTGTGTTCTTTAAGTATTACGGCGCTGAGGTGTATATGGATTTGGCCCATTTCAAAATGGCGGCCGGAAGTGGTCTGGGTACGAGATATTATTGTTATACCCATCTGTTTTGTAGATAACTAGCACGTTTGTTTAGTGTTTAGCTACTAGCTAACAATGACAAGTATAGGCCTTTCTTTTGGCTGAGCAGCCCCTGCTCTATGTATGCTGTTTTGTCACTTTAATAATAATAATTATAATGCAAGAACAGACTTCTAGCAGACGTAGATCAGCCTGTGGCCATGCAGCCTTTCCCCCCCATACCTCCTGAGTGCCGCCAATGAAGCTGGGAAGCTGGAGAAATGTGGTAGCCTTGTCAGAGAGCCTTGAAGTTGACCATGCAAGTACAGTTGCCTAGATTCAACCTATTCCTTCACCCCAATAGCTATTGAATCTTCGGGAGCTTGTAGCCCACTTACTTTGGAGTTCCTAAGGGACCTCAGCAGCTGTCTCTGGCAGGCTACAGGCGAGTAGAGCTCATTGACCGACCTACTCCAGAGGCTGTCTGTGGTGGTTCAAAGAGGCAATTAATGCAGCATTCGTTTTGAGAGCAAGTGCCCACTTCTCCCCCCCGACTATCATTGCCCCCTATTGCCTGCATGTGTGCTCTGAGCATGACACTGCTTGTTCCTTATAATACTTAATTTCATATTTACATAATATTATTTGTGTATTGTTCCATTATGGACTTTTAATTAACAGACTGTTTGATTACATAGGTTATACTGCAATATTAGTAGTTTAGCGTCATGCAACATGATATAATCATATTCATGGTTACCATAATTGTATTCACAATGTGCACACCAGTCGATACAACTGAAGGGTAGGTGGTGGTTATAATTATAAAAATTATAAATATTCTAGTATACTGTTAAGACATCCACTGCATGATTATAAACAATATCTCAGTGTACCAGTTGGGGGCACTTTCAACACCAACTGGTCATGCATCCGTCCACACTACATAAAGTGCTATTTACCCATCCACTGCCACTGAGGACTAGCCATGTCATCACAGGAACTGCATGCAGCTGTGTGCACACATCCCTTCCATATGGATACATGTCATAAAAAGGGGAACACACAGCACAGAGTGCAGTTTGGTAGATACAGTACTAGTGATGTACAAAAACTATACAAAATTTTGTACTCTGTAGTACGCATTAAAAGTCACATACTCTACACAGTTACATTGTGCTTTAAAGGGTGTGTAAGGGACCAAGAGCACAAACATACAAAACTGAATTGTTACTCTTTCCACAAGTCACCCATTGAACTGGTCACTCTTCCTGTCTTGCCTGAAGCTGTGCTCTTAGCAGAGTTGAACTGACTCCTTTAGTGTACGGCACAAAATGCACGGGCATTAACTCCTCGCAGAGGCATCGTCCTGGAAACAGTGGCGCATCGTCTCCTCGCACATACAGCCCAGTCTGTCCGGTATCAAGGGATGAAGGGAAAAAGAAGGCCAAGGGAATGCGGAAGGAAAATGATTGAGATGAGAAACCTATCAAGAGTGCATTGGAACCTACCTATACACACACACAAACACATACACACAGACACATACACACACATGCACACACACATGCATGCACACGCTAATTGCAATTATGATTACAATTACATTAACATTTCTTCGGTCCGTCATTATACATAGTAGTGTTTCAAGTTTCTTTCAAAAGCATGTGACGTCTGAATGGTTTTCAAATGTATTGTCTGCCTGACTGAACATGCTCCAGTAGTGCAGATGTAGCTGAATAGAATACCTAAAGAGCTAGGTTGCAAGAGTAGGGTAATCATGAGATTTTATTCTGCAAATGTCAGGGAGACTCTGGGACAAAGGAGGAGAAATGTAATTGTGTGTAATTCTGGAATTTGGTATCATATTCAATTACATGAATGTAATCAACTACCATAACAATTACTTCAGCAAATATTTCTCAATTCCAATTTAACTACAATTACCTAGAAAAGTGTAATTCCAATTGTCATTACCACAACACAAACACACACACATACACACACACACACACACACACACACACACACACACACACACACACACACACACACACACACACACACACACACACACACACACACACACACACAGGCTGTATATTATAGAAAGGGCTGCCTTGTGTAACAACTGTTATGAATAGGTATTCACAGGAGTAGCACAAAGTGACCATACAAAGGAGGACTATATGTGATGATGTATGTATTGTGGCATTTGTGTGAAGCTATGTAACCGTTTGAAGTTTACAATACAGTCCTCCTTACTATTGATCAAAAGTACTTTTAACTCCATGTCTTTCAACTGCATGCTTGTGTAGAATGATCTCACTCCTAGCAAGCACTCCTTATCTGCATGAACATGAACCAGAGGGGGGAAATGTCTAACAGATTTTTTAATGGTGCATGCTAATTCTACTACACAGAACAGACTAGTATACTGCGGACATGAATCAGGCTGGCCAAGAGGCAGCCGTTACGTCTCCTGGCCAGTCCTGTACGCTTGTGGGATGAATGTTTCAAACATGTTCCTTGCCCATAGATTGGTATGGTTTCAATTTCACAAAGCCCTTGTATTCCTTAATATCTAACAGCAATAGGAGATTTTAACACCCCACAAAATCAGCATGCAAATAAAGAAAGCAGAGAAGAGCATATTGAAGGTTCTTTGGATTGACAATAGAACACTCAGCTTACTGGGTTCAGTAATGTCTTTCCTTTTTGTGCCCCTGACTATTCAAAATAAGCATTTGAACAACATGCAATACATTCTGTGCAGCCATGTACATAGCTAAATACAGCGACATAGACTATACTGCAACATTAGCATACACATGGATGCAGGCGCCCTGCTAGTATAATAATATTCATGGTTACCACAATTATATTCATAATGTGCCCCCACTCCAAATGAAGGTGTGGTTATGGTCCCATAGCACATATACTGTTCAGATCTCCACTGATTGTTACTAGTTCAGTGTACCTGCTAGAGGCACTTATGACAGCAGCTGGACATGCATCCGTTCACATTACATAAACTGCTACTTACCCATATCACTGTCACTGAGGACTAGCTGTGTCATCACAGGAACTGTAGCTACAACACATATGTTCAATCTTTACACGCAGTACCATGAACATACAAAATTATGCAAAATACTGTATTTATGTTAATATTTGTAGATATCTACATAAAACGTGTATACAAATATGCCTCTATTATATGCAGTTACTAGCACTGTGTTGAAATGGTATATATTAGGGCCATGAAAAAACATACAAATTGCATGTGTGTATTAATTGTTACCTTTTCCACAAGGCACCCATTGAACCTGTCACTATTCCTGTCGTGCTTGCAGCTGCGCTCTTAGAAGAGTTGGACTGACTCCTTCCGTGTACGGCACAAATTGTACAGGCACTAACTCCTCACAGAGGTGTCGGCCCGTTAACTGTGGCATATCGACTCCTAGTACCGACAGCCCAATCTGTCCATGGTCGAGGTGCACACAGCACTTGAGGTGGGGGTCAAGAGGGAAAGGGAATGAAGGGTAGAAGAAGGGGAAGGTGGAGGGGGGGAGAGGGGGAAGGACTCAGAGGGTAGCAAGGGACTGAGAAAAGTTGTGGGGCAAAAAGTACTGTCCCATGAAATTTTATACACAATTTGTCCACCAGTCCTGTGTATCGTCCTCTACCGCACCAACAAGGGTGCCTTCATCACTCTCACTTCCAGTCTGAGGCCTGAATTCACAACCTATGAGGCAGTTGTAAGTGCACTGCATGTGTGTGTATGCACTTCATGTATATGTGTGTATTCGCTTGTGTGTGTGTTTGTGCATGTGTGTGTGTGTGTGTGTGTGTGTGTGTGTGTGTGTGTGTGTGTGTGTGTGTGTGTGTGTGTGTGTGTGTGTGTGTGTGTGTGTGTACGTGTGAGTATGTGTGCATGAGATGGAATTGCTGGAGGTGTCTATGTGTGCCTGTTCCCATCTTCCCCATCTCTAGCCCCACCCTAGTGTTCGGCCCATGCAGTATGCCAATCCCCTCTTAGGGCTGATGTGAGCTGAGCTACAGACAGACAGACAGACTGGTGTGCAGGTCCTGTATTGTGTAATTAATACTTC
Organism: Ianthella basta; assembly: GCA_964019415.1. Taxonomy (NCBI): domain Eukaryota; kingdom Metazoa; phylum Porifera; class Demospongiae; order Verongiida; family Ianthellidae; genus Ianthella; species Ianthella basta. The sequence continues at coordinate 6,023,461 of OZ025869.1, forward strand.
CATGAACATACAGTTATACATCTTCTGTATTGTAATGTAGTTAATTTATGAATATTTCGTTGTACATAATTATTCAATGTAAATTTAACCCCAACCAAGAAGCAGTACATGTAGCACTCCTCCAGTCCTGTAGCCAGAGTGCTCCCTTTTGTACTCAAGCCTCGGTTTTGGGTGCATATGCCACTAGCCCTCTCTGTAACATATACTGAAACAGAAATATCCTTGTAGTAAGGGTTAATGTACTTGCCAGAATAAAAACACACACTGAAACTGTATCCTAGGTAATGAGTGCCTGTCAGTGAGACAGCGGCAGCTGCAGCAGCAAGATGAAGAGCTGTTCAACATTTCAAGCCACCGAAAGGACTTCAAAGAGAAGAAAGAGATCAGTAAAGATCACAGAGGTACGCTTGTTGCACTTGCAATTGGAAGCACCTTCGTGTGTGAGCCCACTGCTTAATAGAAACTGCAGCACATTATTTTACCCTCTAGATCTCATGCATTTGTGTTCACTGTAATACGCATACAAGTATATTGTGTATACATGTGTGTGCTTGTGTGGTATGGTTGGTCATTTCTGGAGAGTCAAGCACTTCAATACTGTTCAGTCCTTTTGTCCAACACATCTCCTTGCAGTGCCAGTGGAAGAACCCTTACATTCAGGTCTTTTGCACCTTGGAACATGGCAGCAGGCATTCCACACTTTGAGTATTATCATCTCTACTGTTCTACCGGCCTCTGTTCACCATATGTTACCTATAGAGCACATTCTAAAGTGTCCCTGTATACAGTATGTAGTGTGCGGATGCCTAATGTTCTATAGTAATGTGTGCATAAAAGTTCACATCTGTACTGATGTGTTGTCTTTGTACATGTACACACATCTTGTTCCCTGTTGTGTACATGATGTTGAAGAGTCCATTCCAAGTCGTCTGAATCTGCCATTGTGTAATTGTGCATCCATTTCAAGCACTATTGTAAGCTTGTGTACACAGTGTTGAAGAGTTCATTCCAAGTCGTCTGAATCCACCACTGTGTTGAGTGCATTCATCTCAAGCACTATTGTAAGCATGTGTACATGGTGCTGAAGATTTCATTCCGAGTCATCTGAACTCCCCATTGTGTAGATGTGCATCCATTTCAAGCACTATTGTAAGCATGTGTACACAGTGTTGAAGAGTCCATTCCGAGTCGCCTGAATTCCCCATTGTGTTGAAGTGCATCCATCTCGATCACTGTTGTAAGCATGTGTAAATGGTATTGAAATGTCCATTCCAAGTCGTCTGAATCCACCATTGTGTAGACGTGCATCCATCTCAATCACTGTTGTAAGCATGTGTACATGGTGTTCAAGAGTCCATTCTGAGTCACCTGAATCTACCATTGTGTAGACGTGCATTCATCTCAAGCACTATTGTAAGCTTGTGTACATGGTGTTGAAGTATCCATTCCGACTCATCTGAATTCCCCATTGTGTAGACGTGTATCCCTCTCAAGCACTATTGTAAGCATGTGTACATGGTGTTGAAGAGTCCATTCCGACTCATCTGAATTCCCCATTGTGTTGAACTGCATCCATCTCAATCACTGTTGTAAGCATGTGTAAATAGTATTGAAATGTCCATTCCGAGTCGTCTGAATCCACCATTGTGTAGACGTGCATCCATCTCAATCACTGTTGTAAGCATGTGTACATGGTGTTCAAGAGTCCATTCTGAGTCACCTGAATTCCCCATTGTGTAGACATGCATCTGTAGCAAGCAGACTTACCTTGTGTACTGTTGCATGACTTTCACATGTTGTGTTGCAACTCTTAATTGTTAATATGTAATGACAAGATCTAGAACCTTCTAGGACCAATGTATATATACACGTGTACTGTACGCTCATGTGGTCCTTGTGTAATAATTGATCTGAGTCCATTTCAAGCACTATTGTAAGCTTGTGTACATGGTGTTGAAGAATTCATTCCAAGTCGTCTGAATTCCCCATTGTGTAGACGTGCATCCATCTCAATCACTGTTGTAAGCATGTGTACATGGTGTTGAAACGTTCATTCCAAGTCGTCTGAATCCACCATTGTGTAGACGTGCATCCATTTCAAGCACTATTGTAAGCTTGTGTACATGGTGTTGAAGAGTCCATTCCAAGTCGCCTGAATCCACCATTGTGGTGAAGTGCATTCATCTCAAGCACTATTGTAAGCTTGTGTACACAGTGTTGAAGAATTCATTCCGAGTCGTCTGAATTCCCCATTGTGTAGACATGCATCCATCTCAATCACTGTTGTAAGCATGTGTACATGGTGTTGAAACGTTCATTCCAAGTCGTCTGAATCCACCATTGTGTAGACGTGCATCCATTTCAAGCACTATTGTAAGCTTGTGTACATGGTGTTGAAGAGTCCATTCCAAGTCGCCTGAATTCCCCATTGTGTAGACGTGCATCCATCTCAATCACTGTTGTAAGCATGTGTACATAGTGTTGAAGAGTCCATTCCGAGTTGCCTGAATTCCCCATTGTGTAGACGTGCATCCATCTCAATCACTGTTGTAAGCATGTGTACATGGTGTTGAAGAGTCCATTCCTAAGTGGACTGTGTCCACTATTGTGAATAACAGTGCCTCCATCCCATTCGCTTGATTTGTAGCTGACCTGCTGGAATGTCTAATAGGGAGGCTATTTGTGAATGTCAATTATATCCGTGCTTTGTCACTATGCCTCCCAGTTACTCTTCTGGTCATGTAGCAATTGCAAGGAGGTGTGTGACTTCATGCAAAGCTTGGATCTTGACTGTATTACACAAGATTGATCAGGACAGACATGCTCTGAAAACATGTAGCTGTTATCCATTTGTAGCAGACAAAGTGAAATGACCATGACTTGTGTCATTCATGCAGATATGTCATAGAGCCTTATGCATTATTATGCAATTCTTTATGCAAATATGTGGGACTTAATAGGTTAATAATTATGGAGTCTGACTTCTGATACATTTATGTTCAATAATGTTACAGTACTTGTAATTATGCTCACACTATTTTGTGCATGTACAAACTACACTACAAACTTTGCTTATCTATCAGTTTAATTTATGTAATTATTTTCACGACACTTTCTGTGGTAATGTCTCACAATTTGTAATGGGTTCACAGTCTGCAACACACATATTACAAACATGTAAAATTTCCAAAAATCCCTGAATATAAAAGCTGTATGGACATGCAATTGACATGCTGCATGTTATCACTTGCTCAGTGCAAGAAACATGAATGTTACATGCACAATATCTTTCGAATAGGGCACACTCCACCGGGCTTCTGACTTTAGTAGTCTTCCAGCCCTTGTGTACCAGCATGATGGCATCGGGAAATGCCATTAACCTACCAGGCATAGTTGTCTTCTGGATGTGTTGTGTGCAGTTGGTAGATCTCAGACAGTGGTGTGTTAACGTATACCACTTTATTATGTGATCTGGCAATTGCAAACTGGCCTATGGTGAATAATTGTAGTGTTAGTGTACTGGGCACAGTGTGCACAGTGGAACCTGTCTAAGACAGCCACCTGTGAATCAGTTCGAACAGACCTTAATGGTGAGGTGGCTGCTCTACAGAGTTAGATTGTGATGCTATAGTGCTATTTAGGCAAGAGAGGCTGGCTGTTTTAGAGAGGTGTCTGCCTAACACCATATATAACCATCTTAGACATGTTTCATTGTACCAAAGGAAGTATGGAGCATCTAATTTTATTTTGGATATGCCAAGCCAGTCTGACTTTGAAGTGAATTAAGCATCATGAATAACAAATGTTGCCAAAATTGGCGAGGTGCTGTAACGTATATCTTCAGTGCGTAATGGAATATACTGAACTACTTGAAGGCTTCTGAGTGGCTGAGCTTATTATATCAAGAATCTCTGGAAACAACTCTATAGCCGATCACAAGGGGAGACTGGTGTACAAGTCAATCAAACTCTTCAACCCCTATCCAGGGGCCCGCATCCGTGACAAAGACCCTTGCATTGGGGTCGAAACATTTAATTTGACTCGTACACCATGCAGTCTCCCCTTGTGATAGGCTGGAGTTGTCATGAAAATCATTGACATATTGAACTACTGTATAGTAACTAATATATACCTCACATGCATACACAGAAGATTTTAGCCTGCTGCAGTATAGTTCGTACTAGGGCATACATTAAAATGCAACCAGCCTCGCTTGAATGTATATAGCTAGCTATTTCAGTAAAGTACAGTGCATGAGCGTAACTCGACCAGGGCAAGTACATTTTGGGCAATAATAGAACTGCAATCTGCTTTCACTGGCTGGCAGAAAGAAGGGATAGCAAGCCATACGAAGCACTGGATGGCAGCTGAGCAATCGACACCTACATATTTGGAGCTGTGCAGGGAAGCCCGTTCGTGCTGTGCTAACCACAGTGCGTGTTTTGCGCTTCGCCCTCTGGAGCATTGGGCTACGTTAACAGCAATCTGAACACAGCGTGCAGCGATGAAGTGGAGTTTTGAGCAGTTTTGTGGCTAACGGTGGCCAAGTAGAGCGTTTTGTTGTCGTGAGCGCCTGCGGTGAACACCGGGCTATTGCGCAATCTAAAAGTCTCGGGTTGACTGGGACGGATATACATATATACATACATACATACATACATGCATCTTCGCCCTGAAGAAGACCAGAGCATCTGGTTGAAATGTCGGCAAAGTTTTCAACCCTGTTGTGAAGCTGGTATTAGAGAACCAACCCTTTCTGATGCCTGAGCCAGCTGAGAAGCCCTCACTTTATACATACATATATACAAACGGGGGACGACAACGCATCACGATTACTTGCCTCGCCTTTCGGCTCGGCAATTAATTTCTCTGAAATGATTATGCTGAGATATTTAGTTGTATGTACTATAATTATATGCTGTACATGCTGCATACATGCATGCTAGTAATGCCGACGATGCCCAAGAGTAGTTAGCCAAATGAGGCAGGCTATACTATATGAGGGTACTCTTGACAATGGGTATATATTGTGACTGTTACTCTAACTGCATAAATGCATGCCTGTAACTTTAAATTGTTTTCTGGCTGTGTTCTCTAATGTTAATTGTCATTGTCTACAAACAGATATTTCATCGAGTGCTGTATCTGAGAATTATGATTGGCATACTGAGGTTACAGGTAACATGGGAATGATAATTAATGGGGAGGGGGCAATTTCCTGCTTTACCTCTCACTACATTAGCTGCACCATGCACTGTAATGGTTGAAGTCACACTATTGTCATTCAATTAAATTCAGTGATTGTTTTTGCTGTGTCTTGATCATTCTCAACATCGAACAGGTTTCACTAGTACATATTCTACCAGACAGGACAGACTTGTAGCTGACGTGGATCATGAAAGCAGTCAATATATATATTTCCCCTGTGCATGTTTGCATACAAATATTTTGTGGGATGTGCACTTTATATATACCCTTTGCCCATGGATTTGCACATTCTCGTTTTGTGGATTCAGGCTGGTATCCTCCCTAATATTTAATAGAAGTAGGGAGATTTTCATACCGATACTTCATGAATGCCTGCAAACTTGAGGAATTTGCAGAATAACATCCTGCAAAATTAGCTGCATACACTGTAGAAAGCAAAGAACAGCACATTACATGAACGCTCTCTGGAGAGGATAGAGAACAAACAGTTGTCTGAGTACAGAATAGTGTTTATATTATTGTGCTTGCCACTGATTATTGTACTAGCTATTAGTGATTCAGAATATATAGCAATATGAACAACATGCAATACACGCTCTGCATCTGTACAACAAGATACCTAGCACTATACCGTTACATAGAGTATGCAATATAATGTATAAGTATATATATAGTATACAACTGATAATTCTATAATACTCATAGTTACCTTAATTATATTCATAGTGAGCACAAAGTCCATGTCAAGATGTAGTATTATTAATTTTATTACTAAGATGTCCTCTGAAAGAAACCTAGACTCACATGTAGATTCAACTGCTCAGTGGACTGGCTAGAGGGAACTTATGACAGCAGCTGGTCTTGCATCCATTCACACTACATAAAGTGCTATTTACCCATCCACTGTCACTGAGGGACTACGTATAATCTTGTCTCTGTAGAAACTTGTCACTAGAGAAACTGTAGCTATGTGCATTCATGCATATGGATACATATCACAACACACAGAACACAGTGCAGTTAGGTAGATACAGTACCAGTATTATACAAAGAGTGTACAAAATACTGTATAATATGCATTTATTTCTGGAAACGTGCGTCAAAGGCATATACAGCATATATGCAGTATATCGCAGTGCATTGTCCTGGAAACTGAGGCATATCGTCTCCCTGCTTGTACAGCTCAGTCTGTCCAGTATCAAGGTGCACACAGCACTTGATGTATGGGGCGGGGTCTGTACTGGAGACGACAAAGACCTACGTAGTGGTAAATGGGACAGGAGATAAAGGGTAAAAGGCGAAGGGAGTGAGGAAGTAAAATGATCGAGATTGAGAGACCTATCAAGAGTGCACTGGAACCTACCAATACACACACACAAACACACACATATACACACACACAAACAGACACACACACACACACACACACACACATGCACACACACACACACACACACACACACGCACACACACACACACACACACACACACACACACACACACACACCTCCTCCTCCTCCTCCTCTGTACTCCTTATCCATCAAGGATGTTGGGCGGGATCTAGGCTCAAGATACTACAGCACGTTTGCAGATTAGGGGCGGTGGATGAAGCCTTCATCCACACACACACACACACACACACACACACACACACACACACGCGCGCAAAGGACACACACACACACATTCATATACACATATACACATACAAACACACACAAGCAGACACTATATCTATATGCAATACATAATGAAATAGTTATGATCAAAGACACAACAACACACACTCCCTCATTCGCACAAATGACCACTAAATAGTGGATCATTGACTATTCAAAGCCGAGCAATGCCCCAACTACACAACCATCAACTGCGCACTCACCTCCTTTCCAAAGCTGCCTCATTTGTCTAGAGAGGTTCTGATGGCCTTCATGAAGGAGATCAAAGCATCCAACTGTGTATACCTTGTCAACCTTGTCAAGTAGCTAAAGGATATAATCCTATAAAGAGTTTTGGGATCAGTATCAAAAGCTACTTATGATGTGGTGAAATCTAATGCTACAGGAGTGAACTAGTCTTGAGCTTTGGCGAGCAATGTATTATAGCAGTTAATGAATGAACAACAAGATCTAGATTCACATGACTATAGGATGTATCACTCCAAAGGTCTTCATCAGCTGCATAACAGAACTACTTTGAGGCTGATGGAGACCTTTGCAGTTGAAACAACCTGTAAATCTTGTTGTTCAATCATTGCTGTGTGTTTAACCTGCAAAAGCTCCCCAACAAGAAGCACAACTATGTTTGGTCATTGAGTGGCAACAGTATAGTGATTTATGAAGCCCTGTGTAATTAACCTTTGTGGTGAGACAACTAGGTGGATCAGCGTGACAACACTATCAAAGTACATGACACTTGAGCAGTAGCCTTTGACTGACCATATCAAAAGGATAATGCTTCAATGACTTCAGATAGTTCTATCACACTATTGCAATTAAAGAAACATTATATTAATGGAATAAATCAGTGAAGAAATAAACTACTGAAATTTAGTGGAATAATTAAGATATAATTAAAATTTTAAATAAATAGGTGTAAAAATTATTTTAAATGTACAATTAATTAAATTGATCAAGTCTGAGTCCAGAACCTCGATGAACCTCGGTAAACACCTCAGGTCTGTAACTAGAGAGCCCAGTTCATTTGCATACCTGCTCCAATGCCTCTCTGTCACCATTCAAGTGGGCAACGCGGCCACCATGCTGGGATCACTCCCTGCCACTGACATTGACTAGGTGACGATTCCCCTTTGCGGAGCTTATTCCTCCGCTGCTGATAATGACTAGGCTGCATGTTCTTAATAGTTTCTGCTTTAGTTGTCGCTTATTTACTTATCCTTATTATTAGTAATATTGTAGCATCATTTATTCAATCATCATTAATTTACATAATTGTGGTTAGTTTATTTCTTCACTATTTTATTCCATTAATTTATCGTTATTTCATTGACCTTAATTATTGGAATTGTATTTCAACTTAATGTTTTCCATTACCACACCCATCATCATCTTGTGTCATCTCCTTCAGGATCAATGTTACTGTATGCTGTTCACTACCATATTAATAAGTCAGAGCAATAAATGCAGTAACCTACCTAAAAGTGAACAATTTTGTGAAACCTTTTCAACAAAATGGTCATGTGCATTTGACACACTGGATTGAGTGCAGTATGCACTCTCTGTGCATGTTTATGCGGAAAGAATTCATGTGTGTGTGTGTGTGTGTGTGTGTGTGTGTGTGTGTGTGTGTGTGTGTGTGGCATACATACTTGTGTCTGTGTGTACATATGTGTGCTAGGGTATATACACAATTCCTTATCCCTGAACTTTTGTTCTTTGCATGATAACTATGTTTATGTACATTAATACAGAATCTGATTAATTACAAACACATGCACACACACACACACACACACACACACACACACACACACACACACACACACACACACACACCTTCCCAATTAACCTCTATCACTCAACAAGTTACTGTACAGTGCTTCTTGTTGTAGATGACAATTCATGATACTCCCAATAAATTGGTATAAATACCGGTCAAAAATAGCAAGCTAATGTTACTGTATACATTAGCCTTCCTAGGTATGTTATATTGTTGTGCATACGTGTGCATGGGAACTGCCTCTTTAGTACAAGTGTAGTGACACAATCAGTGTATATGGCAATTATGGCAAGTCTACATCTGGACAGGTAAGCATATATATCACATTAGATGAAGCCAGAGTGCTAGAATGTGAAGTGCGATACACACCCATGTAAAACTAGTCACATAGCTACTGAGACTCATAGGTACATATGCACGTAGGAAGGGGAACTCTGTTTGATCATTGGCATTTTTGCTGCTGTACTCATGCAGTACTATGAAAAGTATAATAAACTACGAGCGAGCGCGGACGAAGGCCATGCTCACTCTGCATCGCGTCGCCAAGTGGACAACACAGGACATCCATCACCAATTGGGTGATTGCAGCTGGGTGACATTGTCTGGATATATTGCTGATCTTGTTTACACTGACGTTGGCCACTGTCATGCACTTGCATGCACATATACATAGCTATAGCTACATCTACACCATGTTAAAAGTATTGCATGGTCATGTCTTTCTTTTGCCAATAAGGCAGTGCCAAAGCCAAGCAAGCTTTCTGCCCAATAGCTTACTTCGCGATAGAGAGAGGGCTTTCGGCAGCCCAGAACACTGAGCTAAAGTATCCAAACAGTGAAACAAAAATACCCACGTACCGATAGCCAGAGCAGCTCCCTCGCACCAGATAATAACAGTAAGCTTCTGCGCAAGTGTGCGTCGCGCCTTGGAGACCCAACCTGAGTCGCGCAGAGTGTCTAAGAGACGGCTGGCTGCCAGGCACATGCGCACTGCCAGAGCGGCCATGATTGCGGTTACGTCATTGCGTCGTCCAATCAAATGTCCGTTTTAAATGGCACGCACAAGCAAAACGAACGAACGCAAAGACTGGAAAAGATTAAAATATTAAGGATAAGGATATACTACACATTACATCATGTGCTGGAACAACATGCCAACTGTACCAGCAACAAAGGAAGGGACTGAAAGAGATCTTGTCACCACAACGGATAACCATGATTGCGAGAGATTACAATTATCTGTTGTGGTGACAACCAGGAACTGGATTACAGACACCATTCTATTGAGCATCAACCTATTACCATAGCACACACTGTTAGGAGTATATAGGATACTGGCAGAGTAGCCTGCCTTCGGTGAGCTACAGTGCCTGCCGCCTGCATGCCCCCTGATGCCCTCTGCAACCATGTTATTGAAATATAATTTAAGCTTGTGCGATGATTATCAGTTTAAATTTAACCATGGGACGACAGCCAATCAAGTCTGGTAAAAATCAAAAACCAGTGGGAACAATGATACGAAAATGGCTGTTGTCCACGAAAGAAAAAGCGGAAATGGACGGATAACTCTCTGCGAACCACAAGACGGGCGACGTCAAGCCCGTTAAAACTTGCCCCCCCCGGTGCCCACAGAAACCATAGCGAGTTTGACGATGATGGAGCAAGAAACATGCGCACGCATAGTGAACACACACACACACACAGACAGCTATATAAATTAGATGCTGGATGGGGGGGGGGGGGGGGGGGGTAGATGTGGGGATGGACCATGCATGTTTGTACGTCATAAGGCCAGTTAAAAACAACTAACTGGCAAAGAAGCTGCACATAAAGGAAATGCATCAGTGAGTTATAATATTGTCGGTAATGCACTCTACAAGCTGTCTTTAACTTTTGCTGTTATTTGCAAGTTGGCTACGAAGCGTCCATACACACACTTGTAAACTTACCACAGACAACAACTTCAAGTGATATTGGGTATGCGTGCTACTCAGCATACACACACACACACACGCACACACACACACACAAGGGGCAAAACATCTCCTTATTATAAGACAACAGTACAAAAATAAGGAAATGGAGTCATCGGAGTAACAGTTATTGTCTACATGTTGAGGGACACAAGGCACAAATTAAAACTGTTAAATGACTCTTGGTTGGGTTTTTAGTAGTGGCAAGAGTGTATGCATATGGGGATCATGTGTATGCATATGGAGGTTGTGTGTATGTATATGAGGCATGGGTTGTGTGTATGCATATGGAGGTTGTGTACATGTATATGGAAGTTGTGTGTATGCATATGAGGCGTGGGTTGTCTGTATGCATATGGACAGTGTATGCATGTGTATGCATATGGAATAATGAGTAGTGTGTGTCTGTGTGCATGTGACAGTGTCAACTGGTGAGACAAAGCTTCTTGATCTTGAGGTGCTGCTCCATGGTTGTGTGTTACTGACAGATCCACTGTGCTGCTGTTGCTAGGACTTTTGAGCCAGGCCATCTTACCAACCGTGGTAGCACTGCTTCAGCTCTGCTTTCCATGGCCAGTTCATTCTGTCGTGGGGTAGTAGCAGGGGGCCGTTGGGGATAATTCCCTTCCAACCGCCAGCCGGTGGGGATACTCGCGTCCCTCATTCGCCTGTCGGAGCCCTGCCAGCTCCGAGTCAGGGTTATGGTACGCCTGACAGACCGGTGCGTTGTGATAGTCGCCTGTTCCAGTGATCGTCGAGGAGGCCGTTCGCCGTTACGATATATAGATAGCCAAAAGTTCGCACCTCGGACGGGTTGCCATTCTCCGCTTCGTCCTTTGTGAGGCTCAGATTTTCTTTTCCAGTGCTGCCTAAACGACCGTTCTAGAGTTGTAGGCACAGACTGGGCGTCTTTCAGTCACAAACCTCTAGCGAAACTGACTGTCTTCCAACACTCAGTATCTCGCGGCAGCCATTTTACCCACGCCAGACACACTGGGCTAGGCGCCGTGGCTATTCGTAGCTGTTGTTGGTCGCCCACGGACACCATTGCCGTTAAAGACCGTCGCTGGTAGACAGTTGCACAGCCGATCCAAACGAGGGTCCTGTGGGTGCCGTGGCTAGTTAGTCCTGGCGGTAGGAAGCCACGTTGCGCTGGTCGCTAGGCTTGGGTGGCGCAATTATCGATAATTGGACGGTTTGGACCTGAGGTGGTACTGTTCCACCTGGAGCGGTTCGCTATAGAAGCGTTTCACGCCCGTTTACAATACAGTAAAAACCGTTTCACTTTCAAAACCGTTTCATCGCGTAGTGTAAACGGGCTATAAGATAGGACTAGACATTTATAGCAGGCACATTCCTCAATAGAAGTCAATTAATTCTGATTGCTAAGTATATAAGGGGTGGTTGAGCACGTACGTAGATACTGTCTTGACTCATCGCTCCCAGTTAACGTTTAGTCAGTACAGAGTCAGTCACAAAGCTTGGACCACTAGCTAGCTACCTTCGATGTACGCAGTAGCTAGTATGCTTGCAAATATAGAAAGTTTCGCTTCTTGATTATATTACTCGGGCTCAGCAGTCTTCTGCTCATCCTGAAGGTCAATTCGCATGTGCCTCACAGTGATACCGCCCCATCTGTCTACATAGTATTACCAACCAGTAGAGGAAGCGCGTCTTCCCCTCCATCAGAGTCCAAACGGGAATCTTCCCTTCCATCAGAGACCAGTCTGGAGTCGCTCACTGATCAGCAGCTTTGTCTGAGCGTCCTGCAGCGAACACTGAGTTTCAAGCAAAGTCTTCTCAGAGAGTGTGAATACTTGGTAGGTAATCTGCCCATCATTAAGACCTACTTGAAGAAGACTTTAGCGTACTTGTCTTGGCATAACAGCGCAGCAACCAGGGCAGCGCCCGCCACGCGGACATTGACATGGAAGTGTCTGAGGCCTCTCGTAATGTGCGGTGGGTATGGCGACCAAGTTCGTGGAATGGCCTACACCTTCGTTCTCGCTCTCCTAACAGACAAAGTCCTGTACATTCAGTGGCCTAACTTGTACACTGCAAAGAATGAAAAAGACGGGGACACCAACGAAGACACTAACATGTTTGTTCCTAATGCCATTAATTGGACTGTACCCTCGTTTCTTTCAGAAGTTGCTGCTATGCAGTTCATCGACCTTGATGCCTATCATGAGCCAAGTGGTGTATGCGAGGCTCTATACAGCCAGACTCAGCATATTTCATACAACACTATGCACTGGCACCCTACCTGCTTCAGTGAAACTTTGATGGCTAACCATACTGCTTCTTTGGCTTTGAAAGAGTTACTCAAAGCACCGACAGATGCACTGGAGTTTACTGTTACAATTACAATACGCCTGCTACTCAAGTACATCAATGCTGTGTATGAGAAAAAGAAAGAGCTCAAGACGAAATTAGGTATTGTTCCTGATTCCCCTTTTGTAGCTGTACATATCAGATCTGGGATATTTGCATCTGGTGTGGATGAATCAAAGATCAGTAATTATATGACATCTGAAATTCAATGGGAGGAGCAGATTGAATGTGCACTGAATAAGTCCAAGGTATTGGGTATAACTGGACCCGTTGCTGTAATATCAGATTCAATGCAATGCAAGCAGTGGGCAAGGAAGAGGTATGGCAACAGAGTGGTTGCAAGTGACATCGCTACAATCCACATTGCTAAAGATCCAAATTCTTGGACTGACACAGCGACAATGGAGGAGAAGATAAAGCGCTATGCTTCTGTCCTGGCGAATACAGCCGAGTTGGCATTCATGTCTGATGCTGCAGCGATTGGCATGAGAGGCAGTGGGTTTGCTAGAATTAGCGCCGGGCTGGGGGGACTACCCACTAATGCTATGTTTTGTTGTCCTACAGCCAACTGTGGTCCCACTGTTGCACTTGTTCTTCCTGGTTCCTAACTGGCCTTGGCTAATGTCTGGCTTGCAAAAGGGAACACTGTAATTGCTATATGTACATCTGTATTTACAACTATAGCTGTAATTTATGCAGACTAACTAACGATTTGTGTGACATATATATAATGCCATAGATATCAGACTATGTGGCGATGGTTATTCGTATAATGCTGTAGTACAAATGAAAAGTAGTGATATTATCATAAAAGGGTTATAACTGGCAAAGGAGTTACCCAAGAGCCTTTCTATTTGGTACCAATTCTTCATTTAACGAGTTGCTCTTGACTTGATGCTCTGAAAATGGCTCTGGTAGGGCTTCAGCAGCGTTGGCCATTGACTAGCTAACACCCCTTCCTTACATTAGATGAAGATTGTGCAGAACACCAAACACATTTTTTTACTGCTCCAGTGCTATACTTAGAGAATTACCATGCACTGGCGGTCCTATCCATGGCCTTCAGTTGCCCCCTCTGCTCAGTCGTGGCTAGTGTCGCCGAATCCGCAAATACATCCATATTGGAGTAGCCTATTTTATCCCTAAATCTAATATATAAAGCCAAAATTGTCTGTCTGTCTGTCATTTCTGACATGGACTTATATATAACAAGTATTTCGAGTTAAAAACTCGTGGGGCTGCCGCCCCAACTCAAAATACTTGCTCCCTTCGGTCGCTGCTCTGTCACTCACAATAGGTAAACATGACATCACGTCACAATACCTCAGTAACTTCAGCACACACACACACACACACACACACACACACACCACTATCACCAGACACATGAGACACACACACACACACACACACACACACACACACACACACACACACACACACGCACACACACATACACATGCACACACACACACACACACACACACACGCACACATACACATGCACACACACACACACACCACACACACCACACGCACACACACCACACACACACCACATGCACACACACACCACACACACACCACCTGCACACACACACCACACACACACACACACACACCACATACACACACACACACACACACCACATACACACACACACACCACACACACACACACACACACACACCACACACACACACACACACAACACACACACACACACACACACACACACACACACACACACACACACACACACAAACCCACAACACATGCACAGAGAAATGTCCAGCAGACAGACACATGACTGCTTATAGCACGTGCATTTACAGTGAGTAATTACAGAAACATAATGTACCAAGGAACCCACAGTCGACAGAGTAGCTAGTGGTCTGTGGTGGCAAAAGCTACGTACGTTTGCTACAGCGCAGTACGCGTGGGCCAGGTTCTGAAGAGCATTTAGAAGGGCAACCGTGCGAGTTAAGCTTTTCAACGCTAGAAACGGTTGAAGAACGTTAGCGTGTACATATCACGGCGTTCACCAGTTTCTACGTTACTCCTGTCATGTGTTCCAGGCGGCGGAGTGAAGTCCTCCGAGGCGGCGCGGCCATTATCGAAGAAGGCGCGGGGCGAAGTCGATGACCTGTTGGGCGCTGTCTCGAAGCTGTGTCTTTGCCCGTCGACCAGAAGTGCTGTAGGAGTCTGTTCCAGGATCAGAGGCGGAAGAGAACGTCCAAAGTTCGCTAAAACGTCGTTTGGAAGCCGGTTTTCAAAGTCCCTTGGCCTCGCACACGGTCCACTTCCGGCCGAATAAAATGGCCGACAATATAAATTCCCTATACCCAATACTTCGCCCAATACATTCAATATAAATGTAAGCATTGACGTACAACCGTAGTTTTGCGTATTATATATATATATATATATATATATCCGTAACATGAAGCCATATGAAAACGTCAATTTGAAAACAATATAGGGGCTGCCGCAGGCAGCCCCTAATAATGATGATTGACACAAACATAGTGCACACTGAGGTGAAAGAAAATCATCTCATATAATTATTGATCTGTTCAATTAGACCAATCACTTCTAATGAGTTCAACACCCACCACATGTCAGCACAGGGAACAATAGGACATGTCACTCCTTTAAAGATGACATTATAATTGCAGCAAACAGATTCATTCAACAACCTCAAACACTTGAACCTCTCCTGGCAACTAGAATCACATTGTCTCCTCTGATGAATACCTGTGCTGAGTGCTGCCAAAGGGGAGGGGCAGTGCCCCGCCTACACTGACTGCGGGCAGCAAAGAGCTTTAACAAGCCATGTTTTGCCAGACTTGATTCGCTGTTGCTCACGTTCGAATTTAAACCGATAATCATCATTTTGAGCTGTAGCAGTACCATGGTTGCTGAGGACATCGGGGAACAGGTGTAGGGCGCCGTAGCTCGCCGAAGGCGGGCCACTCTGCTAGCAGCTCGTCTCGAGCGTGACGCGGTAATATAATTCTGACTAACGATAGTTGGCTGGCCACGCCTACATCCGTATAGTAATCAGTACGGTCAGGCGTTTTCCCGAACCTCTCAGTCTGAGGTTATTGATAAGCGATGAAGACAACGGCCGTTATTTCTATGTTGGGTATTCTTACAACCTTACTTCTGGTACTACATTCGGGTGGGTTTGTGTCTTGGAGTGCCCAGAATCCCACCATTCCTTCATCCCAGTGCGATAGTCGCTCTTCAGAACCTACCAAGCCCGCAACTGAACGGAAGTGCATATCATTTACTGTGTATCAAGCAGCTGAAGACCCTCCATCCCCTGTATACACTGATGGCTTTCTGCTGAATGTCGACTTAACCCGTGTACTCTACCCCAATTGGAAGATATTCCTGTACTTGGACTCGCGCCTTGAAGGGTCTGAATTCCACAGGACAGTCACAAGTAAGCACAGCGACATAGTTCACATTGTGTGGAAGAGTCATTCCGCAAACGGGCATTATGGGCGCGCATGGAGATTTCTGGTGGCTGACAGTGAAGAGTGCGACCGATGGATAGTGCGTGACACAGATAGCCGTTTGTCCATCCGCACTATGCAAGCGGTCTTCGACTGGATCTGGTCTGGTACCTCCTTCCATATTATGAGAGATCATCCTCTGCACGATAGAGTGATCTTAGCAGGCCTTTTCGGTGGCGTGAAAGGTTGCTTGGGAGGCGGTGTCAAAATGGAAGACTTATTGGTAGAGTACTATTCCAAGCCATCCAAGAAGGACGATTTCTGTATGGATCAAAGGTTTCTTGCAGAAGTAGTATTTCCCAGAATCAGAGGGAGTTTTATAGTGCATGATGACTACCTTAATCAGCACAGTACCTGCAGAAACTATGGCAATTGCAAGAGATTTCCAGTTGAGGACGTGCTATTTTTTCCCAAACAGAGTGATAAAGAAACGCTGGATTGTTCGTGCAAACCTCGTTGAATCTGCAAGAATAGAAATTGCCCCATCATAGCACTGAGTAATGGTGATTCACCACTCTTGAACGTATGTCCATTCCTGTTTCGGCTCATGGATTGATTTATGTACATCAATTACACTGCACCAACTGCCTTTAGTTAGCTACCAGAGTTGTAAAAGATCTTGTTAACTTGCAATAACAGCTTACTTAACATGGTTTAACAGAGTTGTAAGTTAACAGACTTACTCAACACTGTTAGCTCAAGTAATGAATGTACAATCATATTCATAATTTATAGCAATATAGATATTCATGGTGCTATATACAAACTGTACAAATGTACTGTAGATTTCAGGCTAGGAATATAATGTTTTGGAAATCACAGTGGCCCCGGGCCAGCACACACACCATTTCTTCCCATGCACCCTCAATTCAATGGCATGCCCTTAGGCAAGCTTACCCTTGCTTGCTGCAGTACTCCAATGGCGACGATGCAGGTTCTGACCAGCTGTAACTTGCACTGGTGGTCTTTTTCTTCAGCCATTGAGCGCATTTACTTCCTGGGGCATGTGGTGGTGCAAATGGTGCGTGTGCTGGCCTGGGGCCACTGTAACTTGCACTGCTGGTCTTTTTCTATGACCAACTAGCACAGATACTCTACTGGCAGAGGTGGTGGTGGCTGCGATATTGTAACTTGCACTGTGTGGTGGTGGTGGTGGTAATAATTGGGGCAAGCCTGAGCAAGCCCCACTTAGTGCGTAGTGTAGCTGGAAACGCCAATAGGATGTGTATAAATTGTGCTGTACGGTGTAAGCAGTCCCCTGTGCCCAAAATGTGTTGCAGTCCTCCGATGAGTCCAACATATTACTACGCCAAAACTTACCCCGTGGCCCAAACTGACTGCCACTTCTACTCCGAATCGCTTTTATACTGACCTTTTTGCATGTTACAAACATTGTGGTTGCGCTATTGTGCATATTATTAGGCGTGGCATCCTACTATAATTCACGGGATCTAGAATTTGGATGTATGTTTGTTCAGCCATAAAATCGGCGCCTTGCCGGGAATCGGCTCGAAACGCTCCGTACCTGTTGATGAACTCTGGGGACATGTTCTTAGCGGGGTGCCGTTCGCCTAGCTGCCTTGCGGCCGAAAAGCGAGACGTCCTTCGTCAATTCTCCGCGGGCCGACACTCCATTTTTAACATTATCAACTGGCCCTTCCACTACCTGTCATTGGCGTACTTGATACGAGGCATGCCAGTTAAGGGAGTGGGGGGACATGAGCTTAGAGGGGTGTCGTTCACCTAGCTTCCCTGCAGCCGAAGAAAGCGCTTCCTTTTTTCCCGCGGGCCGAGACGCCATTTTAATTATCGGTTTCTGGGACTTTCGGTTACGGAAAATCTTATTCGTTGTCGGCAAACGTTCGAATTAAACTCTACCGTCGCTATAGCAGCCAGCCTCCGTTGCTACCTGTGCAGATAGTTCAAAACTGGCAAGGGACCGGGTCGCTGGCTTGCAAGAGGCTGGCGACCTGCCCGCAGGGCAGGCATTCAGCTAGTATATTATAATAGTACAGGTATCGCTGGATGTGACGTCACTAGATTCCACCCGTACTGTCGCTGCGGAAAGCTGGGCGAGGTAGACTACGCGAACGAACGTTGGCTACTTACCGCCCGTACTCTAGCTCAACGTTATCTGAAGAGACATGGAGTATCCCGACGATTTCTCTCCCTACAGCTTCAAAAAGTTATCCTGCCACACCTGATCGATGCCCAAGGCATTCTGCTGAGTCTTTATAACTTTAAGCATCAACAGTGTAACTGTCAGTCATTAACTCTCTATTACTTGCAACACATCCACTTGCACGATTTCTATGCAAGCTAGGCACGTTTTGCCTGCACAGTTAGTAATGCTTACCAAACATTCAAGCTATATTTTACTGTGTTGTGTTTGCACATGAATTCACCATGCAAGCTAGACACTGTGTGCTGGCGTTCTTGATGGCAGTCGCTTGCTGGCGATTGCAGCCATAGAATTTGTACATGCACTGTTCAGGCTCACCCCACAATACTCTGCATTCGTCTAGTAGATATATACAGTGCAAGTTACAATATACACCACTAATCTAAAGTAAATAATATAATATAATATAAATAAATAAATAAATAAATAAATAATTCCCAGGAGGATTGGCGGCCTTCATGAGCATATGCTAGGTATGGCTTTGAAGTATGGGGGATTTTAACACTTTTAAATGAGACGGAATTTTTAATTAAGTCTTCATTCTTCTACAAGCAGCCTGCAAAATACTAATATAAATGCACATAGGAGAACACTTAATGTATTGTGCATTTATATTGATGCATAGTGGTATCTTGTATATTAATGCAACTTGGCTCGTTCAGACATGAAACTTGGTGGACACATCCAAGTGGTCCACCTTCCTATGTTATTAGCGGGATTTCTTAATTAGTCTCAAAATGGCCGACATATGTGAGGTTTACGATTTATTCAACCAGCCAGGCCCGCTCAGTCTTGACACTTGGTGGACCTAGCCAGATATTCCAACTGTTCATGTCATTAGCAGGATTTCTTAATTAGTCGCAAAATGGCTGAGAAAAGCGAGGTTCAATGCATATCCCACCTACCCGGCCCCGCTAAGTCTTCATACTAAGTGGACATAGTTAGATGGCCCATTTGCTCATGTCATTAGCAGGATTGCTTAATTAGTCACAAAATGGAGGCGATGTTTTGAACAATCACATTTTGGCACCAATTTGTAGTCATTTGCTGCTATGCTGGAGCAGAGCAGCACCCACATGTACACTTGCTCACAGCTATTCAGCCACAATATCCAGCTACTATACCACCAATAGATAAATACAACCACCATCACCATCACAGTGGAAGTTGCAATGAGTAGTATATTATGTGCTACAGCTGAAAGAAAACAGACCACCATGCACATTAGGTGCTGCTACCATATACTACTACCACCACCACACAGTGCAAGTTACAATATTACGGCCACCACATGCATTTCTAGATGAAACGACTGCCACCACCACCACACTGTGCAAGTTTCAATGCATGTATTCAGTATATGCGCCATTGTTCTAGAAAAAACACCACCGCCACCACCACCACACAGTGCAAGTTACAATATCGCAGCCACCACCACCTGTGCCAGTAGAGTATCTGCGTCAGTTGGTCATAGAAAAAGACCACCAGTGCAAGTTACAGTAGCCACCACCACATGTGCCAGTAGAGTATCTGCACTAGTTGGTCATTGAAAAAGACCACCAGCGCAAGTTACAGCTGGTCAGAACCTGCACCGCTGCCATTGGAATGCACGCTGCAGCAAGCAATTGTAACTTGCCTAAGGGCATGCCATTGAATTTCTTCCCCTGCACTCTCAATTCAATGGCATGCCCTTAGGCAAGCTTACATTTGCTTGCTGCAGCGTGCACTCCAATGGCGGCGTTGCAGGTTCTGACCAGCTGTAACTTGCGCTGGTGGTCTTTTTCTTCAGCCATTGAGCGCATTTACTTTCTGGCACATGTGGTGGTGCGAATGGTGCGTGTGCTAATATAATATAATATAATATAGTATAATATAATATAATTCCCGGGGGGTTAGGCACCCCTCATGAACATGTGATAGGTGTGCCTTTGAAGTATGGGAGATTTTAACACTTTTAAATGAGGCAGAATTTTTAATTAGGTCTTCGTTCTTCTACAAGCAGCCCACAAAATCCTAATATAAATGTGCATAGCATAACATTTAATGTATGGTGCATTTATATTGATGCATAGTGGTATCTTGTATATGAATGCAACTGGGCTCGTTGAGACGTGAAACTTGCATGGTGGACACATCCAAGTGGTCCACCTTCCTATGTTATTAGCGGGATTTTTTAATTAGTCTCAAAATGGCCGACATATGTGAGGTGTATGATGTATTCAACCAGCCCGGCCCGCTCAGTCATGACACTTGATGGACCTAGGCAGAGAATGCAACTGTTCATGTCATTAGCAGGATTTCTTAATTAGTTGCAAAATGGCCGAGAAAAATGAGGTTCATTGCATATCTTACCGACCCAGCCCTGCTAAGTCATGATACTAAGTGGATGAAGTTAGATGACCAATTTCCTCATGTCATTAGCAGTATTGCTTAATTAGTCACAAAATGGAGGCGATGTTTTGAACAATCACATTATGACATCAATTTGTAGGCATTTGCCGCTATGCTGGAGCAGAGCAGCACCAACATGTACACTTGCTCACAACTATCCAGCCACAATATCCAGCTACTCACCACCACATAGATAAATACAACCGCCATCATCACCACCACAGCGGAAGTTGCAATGAGCACACCAGTATAATATTATGTGCCAGAGCTGCAAGGAAACAGACCACCACATCAGGTGCTGCTACCACATACTACTACCACCACCACCACACAGTGCAAGTTACAATATTACGGCCACCACATGCATTCCTAGATGAAAATGACCAACACCACCACCACCACATGGTGCCAGTACAATGCATGCATTCAGTATATGCGCCATTGCTCTAGAAAAAACACCACCACCACCACCACACAGTGCAAGTTACAATAGCACAGCCACCACCACCTGTGCCAGTAGAGTATCTGTGCTAGTTGGTCATAGAAAAAGACCACCACCAGTGCAAGTTACAGTAGCCACCACCACATGTGTCAGTAGAGTATCTGCGCTAGCTGGTCATAGAAAAAGAACACCAGTGCAAGTTGCAGTAGCCACCACTACATGTGCCAGTAGAATATCTGCGCTAGTTGGTAATTGAAAAAGACCACCAGTGCAAGTTACAGTGGCTCCGGGCCAGCACATGCAAGTTACAGCTGGTCAGAACCTGCACTGCAGCATGCCATTGAATTGAGGGTGCATGGGAAGAAATTCAATGGCATGCCCTTAGGCAAGTTACAATTGCTTGCTGCAGTGCAGGTTCTGACCAGCTGTAACTTGCATGTGCTGGCCCGGAGCCACTGTAACTTTACAGCCTTCACTACCACACTGGAGCACTATGCTAAGGTCAAAGGAGCTTTCATCACCGCAAGCCACAGCGAGTATGCACACAGATGCTACGTGTTAACTTGCCAGGCCAGCTTCCAATCTAGCTAGGCTACATAGCTATATACATATTTACCCACTGGGGCTGTTCACCACTATAAAAGTACAAGTCTATTTGAAGTGCACTGCATCTACTAAGTTCTCCATGTGTCAGCTTCTTAACTTAATTCTCTCTGCACTGTGTACAGGCATTCACCAGCTTCTAGCATTTATAAAGTATGCCTTAGTATAGTATACACAGTACCTGGCATGAGGAGGCAGGTATGAGAACAGAGTGAAGGGCATTTTGTGTACAGGAAACTGATAGTGAAAAGGCATGACATGTACAGTAGATACAGCCCACATACTTCAGAATGGTTGTAAGGTAGCTATTGCTACTCGGGTTATTTCAAGCACAATGAATGAGGGCAGCAAAGAACATCCGACACCCATAGTTAGTCTTCTCTAAACATACTGACCTGCATGCAAGGACCTGCACATGCAGTACAACTATGGCTGCATACATGCCTGAGAAGCAATATAGCTACCTTACAACCATACACCCATGTAATTGGGCTCCATCTGCTGTCATGCCTTCTCACTATCAGCTTACTGTACACAAAATGCCCTCCATTCTGTTCACATGTCTGTAAATGGTTGGCATGCCTCACGTACACCATAGCTAGAACAGTACTAACAACATACAAATGTGCATATATATATATACATAACATAACCTGTAACCTGCGCAGAGCTCCAACTCTTGGCCACATGACCAGTAAGGGGTTACGTCATTTACACAAAGCTTTAACTATGTCCGTGCAAAGCTTTAACGCAGGGCAAAGCTCTATCCCTTATGGGAGTGTGATGTCGATAATGGATTCCCCTAAAACTGGCCCCACTGGACTGCTTTTGCCAATGTTTCTTGCCATTTTCGAACCTTATTATACCTCATAGTATATTCTCATTCTACTATATGCACACACAAATATACGTACAGCAGTATAGTAGCTACATTCATGAGCTTTAATGCGTGTAGTGACTGCTGCATTCTAGTTTTGCATTCTAGTACTAGTTCTTCTACTCATTCTGTAGCCTGCAGACGTTATATAGCAATGTACATGATTTGAGTATGCATATGCATGCACACGCAGAAGCACACATGTACACCTTCCTGAAGTCTACATGCATGCATGGTGTACATATGCCTATATGTACACCATGCTGATCGAATGTCCGCTATTTGATTGATGCCTGGGAGTATGCGCAAAGTGAAGTGTTAATTCATCTTGCAGCATGCAAGCCAAGATAGGAGCAATTAGAAGTCCATCTTGCTCCAGGGTGAAGTGATTTCCAAAACATTATGTTCCTAGCCCGAAACCTACAGTTACTGTACATTTGTACAGTTTGTGTATGG
Source organism: Ianthella basta (assembly GCA_964019415.1). Taxonomy (NCBI): domain Eukaryota; kingdom Metazoa; phylum Porifera; class Demospongiae; order Verongiida; family Ianthellidae; genus Ianthella; species Ianthella basta. The sequence goes on from OZ025869.1 coordinate 6,046,911, forward strand.
CACCATGAATATCAATATTGATATAAATTATGAATATGATTATACATTCATTACTTGCCAATGGGTTAAGTAAGTCACAGGTCAGGTTCAGTAAGTCTGTTAAGTTAAACTTACAACTCTGCTAAACCATGTTGTAAGTAAGCTGTATTGCAAGTTAACAAGATCTTTTACAACTCTGGTAACTATGGTAGTTGGTGCAGTTTTACTTACGTACATATCTACCTCAGCTGCAGCCTCGGGATCCAGATGTTAAGCAGGTTTCAATAGTACATATTCCACCACACAGGACAGACTTGTAGCTGACGTGAATCACAAAGGCAGTCATTATATATACTTCCCCTGTGCATGTTTGCGTACAAATATTTTGTGTAGCAGACATATATATATGGATCAAGCTGGTCATGTGCAGGTATATAGAAAGTCAATTATATACACTACATCCCCGGCCCTGTGCATGTGTGCATACAAATATTTAGTGGGATGTGCTCTGCACATATACCCCTGCCCATGAGTTTGTACATTTAATTTTTGTGAGGCTGACCTGGTATCCTCCTAATATGTACCAGAAGTAGGGAGGTTTTCACACTAATACTTTCATGAATGTCTGCATGCGAACTTGCAAAATTTGCAAAAATTGCAAATTTGCTGCATACAATGTGGAAGGCAGAGACCAACAAATTGAATGTTCTCTGAAGAGGATAGAGAGTAAACAGCTGTCTGAGTACAGAACAGTGTTCTTCCTCATTGTGCCATTGATTAGTGCATGTAGTATAGCTACTAGTGATTTAGAATAGGAATGTGAGCAACACGCACTAATACACATTCCATACGTGTACAATAAGATACCTAGCATTATACAGTACGCAATATAATTATGTAATATAATGTATAAGTAGTACTACACTGAAATAATATTCAGTTACCTAAATTATATTCATAGCGAGCAGGAAGATGTATGTGGCTATGAGTATTATAGTATACTGTTAGACGTCTACTGACTATAAACAATTTCTAGCTTATAGTGTGTACCAGCTGGGGGCACACTATAATAATAATTATAGTATACTGTTAAGACATCCACTGCATGATTATAAACAATATCTCAGTGTACCAGTCGGGGGCACTTTCAACACCAACTGGCCATGCATCCCATCACACTACATAAACTGCTATTTACCCATCCACTGTCACTGAGGACTAGCCATGTCATCACAGGAACTGCATGCAGTTGTGTGCACACATCCCTTCCATACGGATACATGTCATAAAAGGGCTACACACAGCACACAGTGCAGTTTGGTAGATACAGTACTAGTAATGTACAAAAACTATACAAAATTTGTACTATGCGCATTAAAAGTCACATACTCTACACAGTTACACTGTGCTTGAAAGGGTGTATAAGGGGCCAAGAGCACAAACATACAAAACTGAATTGTTACTCTTTCCACAAGTCACCCATTGAACTGGTCACTCTTCCTGTCTTGCCTGAAGCTGTGCTCTTAGCAGAGTTGAGCCGACTCCTTTGGTGTATGGCACAAAATGCACAGGCATTAACTCCTCACAGAGGCATCATCCTGGAAACTGGCGCATCATCTCGTACATATAGCCCAGTCTGTCCGGTGTCAAAGGATGAAGGGTAAAAGAAGGCAAAGGGAATGCGGAAGGAAAATGGTTGAGATAAGAAACCTATCAAGAGTGCATTGGAACCTACCTATACACACACACAAATACACACACACAAACACAAACACATACACACACACAAACACAGACACACACATGCACACACACATGTATGCACACGCTAATTACAATTACAATTACAATTACATTAACATTTCTTCAGTCCATCTTCATACATAGTAGTGTTTCAAGGTTCTTTCAAGAGCATGTGACGTCAGAATTGGTTTTATATATTGTCTGCCTGACTGAATATGCTCCATTAGTGCAGATGTAGCTGCTATGGAGAATACCTAAAGAGCTAGGTTGCACGAGTAGGGTAATCATGAGGTTTTATTCTGCAAAAGTCAGGGAGACTCTGGGACAAAGGAGGAGAAATGTAATTGTGTGCAATTGCATAATTTGGTATCATATTCAATTACATGAATGTAATCAACTACCATAACAATTACTTCAGCAAATATTTCTCAATTCCAGTTTAATTACAATTACCTAGAAAAGTGTAATTCCAATTGCCATTACCACAACATTGACACACACACACACACACACACACACACACACACACACACACACACACACACACAGTGTTTACCTAACGGTAGCCCTGTTTATAGGTTCAGGCAGGCTATATAATATAGAAAGGGCTGCCTTGTGTAACAACTGTTATGAATAGGTATTCAAAGGAGTAGCACAAAGTGACCATACAAAGGAGGACTATATGTGATGATGTCTGTACTGTGGCATTTGTGCAAAGCTATGTAACCGTTTGAAGTTTACGCAACAGTTCACCTTACTTTTGACTCTATGTCTTTCAACTGTGTGCTAGTGTAGAATGATCTCACTCCTAGCAAGCAATCCTTATCTGCATGAACGTGAACTGGAGGAGGGAAATGTCTAACAGATTTTTTAATGGTGCATGCTAATTCTACTACACAGAACAGACTAGTATACTGCGGACATGAATCAGGCTGGCCAGGAGGCAGCCGTTACATCCCCTGGCCAGTTCTGTACGCTTGTGGGATGAATGTTTCAAACATGTTCCTTGCCCATAGATTGGTATGGTTTCAATTTCACAAAGCCCTTGTATTCCTTAATATCTAACAGCAATAGGAGATTTTCACACCCCACAAAATTGGCAAAACATTGCCTGCAAACTTTGCATGCAAATAAAGAAAGCAGAGAAGAGCATATTGAAGGTTCTTTGGATTGACAATAGAACACTCAGCTTTCTGGGTTCAGTAACGTCTTTCCTTTTTGTGCCGCTGATTATTCAAAATAAGCATCTGAACAACATGCAATACATTCTGTGCAACCATGTACATAGCTATACAGCGACATAGACTATACTGCAACATTAGTATACACATGGATGCGGGTGCCCTGCTAGTATAATAATATTCGTGGTTACCGCAATTATATTCATAATGTGCCCCCCAACCAAATGAAGGTGTGGTTATGATCCCATAGTACATATACTGTTCAGATCTCCACTGATTGTTACTAGTTCAGTGTACCTGCTAGAGGCACTTATGACAGCAGCTGGACATGCATCCGTTCACGCTACATAAACTGCTACTTACCCATATCACTGTCACTGAGGACTAGCTGTGTCATCACAGGAACTGTAGCTACAACACATATGTTCAATCTTTACACACAGTACCATGAACATACAAAATTATGCAAAATACTGTATTTATGTTAATATTTGTAGATATCTACATAAAACGTGTATACAAATATGCCTCTATTATATGCAGTTACTAGCACTGTGTTGAAATGGTATATATTAGGGCCATTAGCAAATATACAAATTGCATGCGTGTATTAATTGTTACCTTTTCCACAAGTCACCCATTGAACCTGACACTATTCCTGTCGTGCTTGCAGCTGCGCTCTTAGGAGAGTTAGACTGACTCCTTCCGTGTACGGCACAAATTGTACAGGCATTAACTCCTCGCAGAGGTGTCGGCTCGTAACTGTGGCATATCGACTCCTAGTACCGACAGCCCAGTCTGTCCATGGTCGAGGTGCACACAGCACTTTAGGTGGGGGTCAAGAGGGACAGGGAATGAAGGGTAGAAGAAGGGGAAGGTGGAGGGGGGGGGGGGGAGAAGGGGAAGGACTCAGAGGGTAGCAAGGGACTGAGAAAGTTGTGGTGCATAAAGTGCCGTCCCATGAAATTTTGTACGCAATTTATCCACCAGTCCTGTGTATCCTCCTCTACCACACCAACAAGGGTGCCTTCATCACTCTCACTTCCAGTCTGAGGCCTGAATTCACAACCTACGAGGCAGTTGTAAGTGCATTGCATGTGTGTGTATGCACTTCATGTATATGTGTGTATTCACTTGTGTGTGTGTGGTGTGTGTGTGTGTGTGTGTGTGTGTGTGTGTGTGTGTGTGTGTGTGTGTGTGTGTGTGTGTGTGTGTGTGTGTGTGTGTGTGTGTGTACATGTGTGAATATGTGTGCATGAGAAGGAGTTGTTGGAGGTGTCTATGTGTGCCTGTTCCCATCTTCCTTATCTCTAGCCCCACCCCAGTGTTCGGCCCATGCAGTATGCCAATCCCCTCTTAGGACTGATGTGAGCTGAGCTACAGACAGACAGACAGACTGGTGTACAGGTCGTGTATTGTGTAAGACTTCCCTTGCTTTCCTTGTCTTGTTTTGCTCTAACAAAACCATACTGTGAACTTTCTCTTTGCAGCAAACATTCTTAAACAACAAGTTGTTTCAACTGCAATTTAAAGGTCTCCATCAGCTTCACAAGTAATACTGTTATGCAGCTGATGAAGACCTTTAGAGTTGATACATCCCATAGTCATGTGAATCTAGACCTTGTTGTTCAGTCATTGCTACATATATTTGCTCACCAAAGCTCAAGACTAGTTCATTGCTATAGAACTAGCCTTCACTATATCATAGGTAGCTGTTTCTTTTGAAGTAGACAAATTCACATGCTACTGCTCAGGCTTTAAGTAATCCAATTCTACTGTCACCAAAGTCATGCATTTTTGTCCATGATGTACAGCTCTCGATCTATTGCGCACAAACAGACATGTACTCACTGTTGGATACAATACATTACTATTAATTCTAGCAAGCACATTTGCCCTTATCACATGGATATTTCTTGGTTGCTATATGCACCCCAACAAGCATACAATAGATACAAATGACAGCAATGATCTCATCAAGGCTTGAATGGTTATAGAAAGCACTCTGACCAAGGGGCCATCTTTGTAGGATGACTAGCAGGGGGAAGGCTGTGCTCACTGGTTGCCATCAATAAGGCTTGATGCCTCCCAGCCTCCTGAGACACCTTTGGTGTAGAAGGCTGGTTGGTGTAAAATTTCCAGTGATTATAATTTTTGTCATATAAAATTGTGCATACATGATATACATAATTATGCATGGGGAATATGTGGGAAACCCATACAACACCTGGGGGTACTCTGTACACTACATGGAAAATCCATACAGTTCCATGGGTATATAGCTTATGCAGTTTTAGGGAAGCACATTCTTAAGAGGCAAACCTTCTAATGAGATTGGCCCCATACACCCCTCACTCACCCAAACCATTCTTTGCACAGAAGTCCTCAGTAACATCTGGTCCAAACTTGTCCCCACAGCCTCACACTTGCTAGTACCAAGACCATTCTATCTACAAAGCACACAGTTGAAAGAAATAGAGACAATAGCACTATTGAAAGTAAGGTGGGCTGTATTGAAAACTTCAAAACGGTTACATAGCTTTGCACAAATGCCACAGTACATACATCATCACATACAGTCCTCCTTTGTATGGTCACTTTGTGCTACCCCTGTGAATACCTACAAACACACACAAAAACAGACACACACACACAAACGCACACACACGTACGCACGCACGGATGCACACACACACACACACACACACACACACACACACACACACACACACACACACACACACACACACACACACACACACACACACACACACACACACACACACACACACACACACACACACACCTTCCCAACCTCTATCACTCAATATGGTGCTGTATTGTGTTTCTTGTTGTAGATTAATTCATGATACACCCAATCAATATACCAGTCAATAATGGCAAAAAGCTTACGTTACTGTGTACATTATCCCTCTTTTGTATGGCATATTGTTGTGCATACATGTGCATGGGACACATGCACAGAATGTGCATGTGCATGTGCAGTAGGGGCTAGCGCGCCAGACTAGGGTTGACCTTACTGCGCGCCTTTTGGCAGCACGCTGACCAATGAGATGACAGGGAACCGAATTCAAAATAATGCACAGTCAGCAGTTTGGGTTGTGGCCGAACAGGGTGCTGCACGGAGAGTCTTGAGAACTCTTCTTTTGTGGAGGATGACCGTCTTCAATGCGGGCAGAACTAGAAGGGACAATTTTAATCACATGTGGAAGCTTTCGACGATATTCAGATGGACTTGTCATCGTCATCTGAAGACGTCGCTCAATAGACCGTGTCTGCGCATCTTCCACGCCATAGTTTCACGCAACAGAGCCGGACACAGTGCTCGGTTCCTAGAACACGTCCCTTTACGTATGTATTTTGGTATCTTGTCCAACTGACTTTCCTTCGTGCGACGATCTTTGCGTCGCAGTTTTTTTTCTTGGAGTATCAAGATCCTCCGCAGCACTGATTGTCACAGCCACAGTGAAATGGTAAGACTGCTTCGCCTGACATTGTTTCGTACACTCCACCGTCTTCTTCAAATCAGACCAGTTGCGCGATCAGAGGTCTGATATCGTGATATCAGACCTCTTTCAGGTCTATTATCACATATATAGGACCAGCTGCCAATGCTTAACTCCTTATAGTTGCGCAATTACCATACTATAGCAGACAGTTACAATCCTTAGTATACACAGAATATGGAGATACACTATATAGTAAAGTATGGGTGTTAATGCTTGCAGACTGTAGAATAATGTTCTGCATGCTGTGTTTTTTTTATGTAACAGTAAGTATTACACTCAATATTATAGTGACTTTCTCTGCATGCATGGTTGGTAGCCTCTAATCATCTTGATTGACTTAAAAAGTGTTTCTTCAATCCTCAATGCCTGTTGCTGCTGCCACTGTCTATGGTCCTGTTCATTTTCATATCATGCGCCAGCTGACACACTCTGCACATGAAGTTGGCCTTAGGACACACACTTTCCACTCTTTTTCTTGACCTTTCTACATCAAAATTACTTGTGTGGTATCTGAAGAGGTCATCATCTTCATCAATTTGTTTAACGTACTCAGCCAACTCTTCAGGAGTATAATTATTTGCATCAATGAATGTGTGGTTGCCTGGTACCCATAAATACACCTCTGGTGGGCCGCGATAAACTGGAATGGCACCACCCCTGTATATTAAAGCAGTTTTCTCTGAAATGTAGTCAGTTTGAATGATATTCTCAAATGAAAGCACCATACGATACTTTTTGATGATATTGACTAAGACCTCTCTCCAGTCATCATTCTTAACTGTTGGTATAGCTGGCATATTGTTCCAGCATTTGCCGTATGAATCAACGTGCACTAGTTCCACTACCTTTTCATAATGCCAAGTACGATTCTGAAATCCTTTCCACTGAGTTTTGCAGTCACTGGAAAACAGTGCAATTCCCTTTCTCTCCTTTGGATCTGGTGACTGTAATTCTCCCCTTTGCCACTCTTCAACAGGCAAGAAATAGCATAGCTCACTGTATACTGCATCTGATGTGGGGTGGTGATCAATTCTTAAGTCTGCTTCTTTCAGTTGCTGGAAGCCGTATGTGTAGATGCCATATTCTCCGCGATTAGCTTCCATGTTTAACACTGCTGTTATCTGCCCTGGCCAATACCTCACTGGAAATGATGGAGAAATAGCCCTGACCACTCTAAATACAACATCTGCATTAGTATCAGAATGTTGCATTGTGCACCTTCCACCGCTTGGAAGTTGACAAGTACTGGGAATGGTTTCCTCAAAGTTGGTGAAATTGTGGCGTAGTTCCAAGATGTCATCTATTGTATTGAATGACTCAAGGTAAACACTGATACTGTGGTTGTAAGATATTGCAGCTTCGGTAACTTTGTATGGAAATGGATTTTCCGTGGCAGTGTCACGAGTAGAATTGTTGATTGGGATGCTGATGATGAAGCAACCACTTTTATGAAAGCTGCATGACTTTATGTACATCCACAAGAGAAAAATGTTTGAAGCAAGCACCAAGGGTGTGCAGATCCAAAAGGCTTCCTTCACTCTGCAGACAGATGTCATGTCTGTATGCAAGTATAATATATAAAAGTGCATAAGAATATGTCCTTGGGTTAGGGATGTGTATACAAACTATATTATGTATTTGGGATGTTGTGTATGCATGGTCTTGTTGACTTCTGTATTGCAGCGAGCGTGCATTCGACCATGCCTCCTGCTTCTTCTGCGGAAGTTCCTCTAGCTTATACGGCTGACGCTCTTCCTACAAGGATACACACAGCTTCACCTGTACTTTTTAGCATTGCTGGCGACGTCCTCCTGCTTTGCGAGTTCGTCGGACACGAACAGAACTGCCTGTATAGTGTCACCTGCCGCGGTGCATGGAAGTCGCTACCGGTGTAGCTGCTCCTTGCACTCGATTGCCAATTATTCCTGCTTGTTGTCTTCCTGCTTTGGCAAGTAATCGGTTATTACGTGAGCGTTGAAGACATCGTAATAACGGTAAGATATCCACTGTATCTGTTACGCGCAAACCTCGAATCTCCATGGGATACAGTAACGTTATTGCGCTATGCTAAAGCACTCTGTTTCGGCAAAGGGATTACCTTCACATCATCGCAATGTTCGAAACTGATAGCATGCACGCATCTTTGACTGCTATTTAAGTGCATTATTACGACTCTTGCTTCTTCGGCCATTCCCAATACATGGCATTTCAAATTACCCCATTTTGCGCTACATTTCCAAGAAAACAGATCAGGCCGCCGTGCTCTTCCTGTCGCAGCGGGTTTGAAACGATTTACGTGCGATATGAAAAGCAATGTCTCCTCTAACGTTTTGGAGAAATTTGGTCTTGTACGCTTTGTAGTTTTCGCAAAATGTAATAGCTTAGTTGCCTCGCTGAAATTATATCCCGAATTCCCCCATCCTATCAACGAAGCATCAACTTGTTGTAGAAACTAGCTATAAACCATTGCACACAACACAAATATATACTGTACAATCAAACCTACTTGTGAACTTACTTCTGCGAAGTACAGCACGGTGTATTCCTTCCTATCCTTTCTATGGAGCGTCTGTACACACGCCTGTACCCTTTACACAGGTAATAACTTCCACTATTTGGTATGTGTGCTACTCTGTCACATATGCGTAATCTATATATAGTTGCTTGTGTGAATATATACAGGCCCACATAGTTAACTGTACAATTATACATTTAGTCAGTATAATGTATAATTACAGATTTATACCATGCATAGCAATTAAATCGTCTTACAGCAGATGAACATGTTACTGCAGATGTTTGACACATTCCTGCACAGGAACCGAGTTACCATTATAGCTATACAGTACATATAGGTTGCTCGCTAGATATATATTATACGGTTATATATATAGCTATTATGTATAGCTATATTATATACTGTTAGATACTTGTACAGCAAAAGCTATCAGTAACAGCACCAGAAATGAAGCTTAAGCGGACTATCGTATTCGTAGCAATAATTGTGCTAGTAATTCCTATTTTCTTGTTCCTGCGAATTGTCAACTCCAACCAAAACTTGCCATCCCTAAACAATGTCCCCCCTATTGGATGGGAACAAATCCGACAACACGCAGTTCTCGACCAGGAGGTGGGTAAGGTGGCTGAGACTGAGTTGGATGGAATGGAGGTGACCGAGATTGCGTTAAGTGAAACTGAGCTGGACGACTCCGCCAAGAACCAAGTTGAACAAACTCGCACACCGCGGCAGTTTAACCCAGACGTGGACCTCACTGTGTTGAGAGATTCTTCATTTGGCGAGGTAGGTTGACGTGTGCGTGTGTGTGTGTGGAGCGGGGGGGGGGGAGTATGCAAAGTGTTTTAATGATAAGCATCACACATCGTACCCAACAGCACTTTCCCCTGTCAGAATGGGATGTATTCACCTCACCACAGGATGGCCACCTTATGACTAGCGCGACACGGGTATTAGCTAGTATCAATGAGACACCAGAATCGCGGGTAGATCCAGGCGAAAATCTGTGCAGTGCCACCTTACGTTTTGCACAGAGAGAGGCCGTATGCATGCAGTAGATACACAGTGCATGGACTCGCTATAAGGACACCTAGCTATATACTAAAATCGGACGTTCCTATAGGCTTGCCAGTGTGTCTTACAGGGTACTTACTTTCCGGGACAGCGCCTCGCGGACACTTCGCAAAAATGTATACATCGCACAAAACAGACAGGCAAAACTTCGAGCTAAGACCACGCTTTGTTGATACTTGCCCTAGCAGGGCTTAAGAATCCGCAGCCAAAACGGGACGAGCGCCTTTCGTTCAAGAATTGGCAGACAGTAGAAAGAGCCGGAAATGCATCATCTTCGATTGCGCGCCGTTCACGGTTGGTAGGATCTGCTAGCGGAAAGATAATAATCATTGGTGACCGAACTGCAAGCGCTATAATAAGAACTAACTTCTGTGCTAGAAAGTGTCGGGAAGGACAGAGATTCGATCCACCAGGGACCTGCAAACTTCTGGAATGCTGATGAGAGCGGATTTGCACTTTCCTTCAAGCCTGGGGAAGGTTGTGTCTACAATGAAAGCCCGCAATTTGTATGCAGTAACTGGCTACAGTAAGGAGCAAATCACCACTATCTGTGAGGGCTCTGCTTCTGGTGAAGTGATCCCACATATGCCCATCTTTGCTAAGCAATGATTTTCATACAATCTCTGGAGGGAGACCTGATGTGTACTTCAATAAATCTCAATCAGGCTGGATCAACACAGAACTGTTCTACAGCTGGATAGCCAAACACTTTGCACGGCAAGTAAAAAGACACCCAGTTGTGCTACTTGTCGATGGCCACAAGTCCCACATTAATGTGGAGACTGCCAAGTTCTGCAAGGACAGCACCCATCTGTACTGCCTTCCTCCTCACTCATCTCACATCACGTAGCCTCTAGATGTTGGGTTCTTCAAGGGCTTGAAGGATTCATGGAAGAGATCATGCTAGCAGTACATATATAGACACACGCCCCAGTCACTTCATGGCTACTAGTCACATAGTGACTGGGGTGTGTCAAAGCAGGTTTTTCCAAGCGTTTTCAAGAAAGCATTGCTCCAAGCAGTGCAACCCAGCTCGTCAATGCTTTTCGTGCTGCTGGGATTTGCCCACTCAACTTCAGCTGTGTTCCTGAACGTCGGCTTGCCCCTTCCTGAGTATACACAAGTATTCACGCTGATGCAGTCGAATGCAAGAGCTTGTCCCATCCCTCCAAATGCCATTCTGCCTGTGCACTGGCTGAGGTCGAATCAGTGCTCAGTAAAGAAACGTTGGAGATATATCAAACAGGACACTAGGAGGAGTATGACCTGAAGACTGACACTGCCTACAATGTCTGGAAAAGGCTAAAAGATGCTCAGCTGTGCAAATTGAATCCAGTTAGCAAAGAGGTTCTGCCTCCCTTCAGCCAGAGTGATGAGGATTCACAAGCAACAGTACCCACTGTTAGCATTCAAGTAACACCAGGCCAAGCAACAGTCACAGTTGAATCTGTACTGGATACCATTCATTCTGGTCTATCCACGAAAGGCAGCTGCAGAAGGGAAGAAAGGCAAATCATCTGAAATGCCTGGGCATCTGTCTAGTCACCAATTGATTGCTATCCTAGAAACCAATAAGAGAGAGGATCCGGAGGAGGAGGATAAGAAAGCTAAAGTGAAAGCTGAGCGGGAAGAAAAAAGGAAGACAAGACAGAAAAAAGGGAAATAGGGTGATTGAGAAAGAAAAGAAACTGCAGGAGCGAGAAACGTGCATGGCCAAGAAAAAGACACAAAGAACAGGCAGAGCGAAGGCAGACATACCTGTGCAGATTAATACTGGAGAAGCAAATGAAGGGGTTTGCGCCACCTGTGGAACTGATGAAGAGGGCACTTGGATTTGCTGTGACAGTTGTTCCAAACAGCATCATCTTTGTTGTGTAGGGATATTTGACTCTAGCAACCTAGTGCAGTCCTTTGGAAGTGCGCTGAATGTTGATCCTTGGTTGTAATGCTGATCTTAGCCACTTAAACGAAGTTTAAATGAAAGTACCCTAATTCCTAATGCCTTTCTCACTTTAGGAAAAAATGTCTGGGAGTAGGGAAAATGGCTGGTACAACTGAGGATGATGCCACTAGGCGATCTTGATGAAATGGCCTGTTTTCTCGCCACCTCTATTGGAACAGATGTTTTTTTCAGTCAATATAAGCGTTTTTCTGCTGAAGGAACTCTTTCCTGACTTTTCTAGCTTGTTTACTGTTAGCTGTCTGGGATATGATGTGATTACCCTTTACCAGCTATGTGTGAGTATGTGTGTATGCATAATTATATCTGGTAGCTACAGAGAATAATGTACACATGTAGGGTAAACCCTGGCTTCTGAGGTGTTACTGGATATGTCACTGAGGTGATATATCTAGTAGTACCGAAGAAGCCAGGGTTTAACCTGTTTGTACCCATCCTGTTGGCGCCAGGTATTGGCATTAAAACCACAGTCTAGCCCTGCTATAAGAAGTGCAGCAACTTTCTGCTGCACGCTTTTGTGGCTGCTATAGCTAGTACTAGAGTTTAAATGTGCACCAACCCCCTTTGCCTTCAAACATACTGGTGTACAGAGTGGGGGTGCTGTGAGATGAAAGATCCAGATTTTGAGGAGCCCCGTACAAAGAAGAATAAATCTGTGATGTCGCCTAGTGGTCAGGCAAGATGCGCTTCACTCCTCCCAAGTCTCCTGAAAAAATGATGAAAAATGTGCGGTTGCTACTTCAACAATGAAGAGGTGCACTATATGTGGGGCCGTTTGCGTGTTTGATCAGTGGCAGGAAGAGCGCAACACGCGGAGTAGCAAGCAGTGCCCGATGGAGTTTCTGGTGCCCCTTCTGTGAAATATCAAAATCAATGTCAATATTAGAGTGCACATGTGCCGAACAAGATTAATATATAGCACTATAGGGTACAATTCCAATGAGGCATTGTCATTAATGTATAGAAACACCATAGATAATGCTACTGTCAGGTCATAAGTCATTCAAATCTTGCAGTCCACATTGAATGGATCAGCTGGACAATCCCCTGGTCCTCACAAGCCAAGTCTGTGATTGCAGCAGAGTGAATATCATCAATTACAGATGTAAAATTAGGTAATCCTTTCTCCAGCATTAGTCAGCAGATGTCACCTTTCTATATCCCACCTCGGGCACTGCAACATCTGTTCCATTCATCTCACATTCTCTACATAATGTCTTTTCTCGAGGTACACCTACCATGCAGTCTCAATCTGGAAAGGGGCAGTTCCACCACTCAGTAGCATCAGGACTCTCCCGTGGCTCTTCTCCTGTACATATACCATCCAGCACCTCCCATCAAAACCATGCATTCATGCACACAGTGTTCAACACTCAGAGTTTAGGTTAGTCTCCAAGGGCTTCAACTCAATCCTTCTCCGTACACCTACATGCAACATCATCTGCCTTAGTCATCCCCCTAATACCCCAGCTAGAGTGGCACAGTCCTGCCAACCAAAGACTTCAAAACAAGTTCTCAACTTCCCCACCCACTGGCCTCTTCTCAGATTCACCAGAGCAGCATAGGCCAATCTCTGTATCACATGATGGTGAAACTGATGATCTGTCAGTAGTCTATGCCAGAATCCAATGCACCTTATTCTGGCCTCCCAACCTACAGACAACATTTCCATCTCTGCAAGGAGTGATGTCCTAGTATGGGACCTGGGAACGCTAAAATAGGATTGAAAGGCTCTTAATTTGACCTGTTCCAAAGATTCCAGGCATCTAAGGCAACCATAAAGGAGAACAGATTGCACCATAATGTCATACAATTTTCTGAAAGCATGGCCAAACAACAATCCAACAGCTGATTGGGCCCTCAGGAGCAGGGAACCCAATGCATGTTTCAACTCCACAACTAAACTGTTAATGTACAGTGAGAAGAACCAAGGAGACAACACACAACCTCGTCTGAGACCAGTACTCACTAGGAAGTGATCACTCCGTGTGCCACCAATACAATGCATACATTTTATGGAACAACATGCACTGCATAAAGAGGGCAGGCCACTCACTGCTGACCATGAGATCTGCCATCGTACTTGTGTGCAGCCACACATTGCCAAGCCAGCCTATCCTGGGGATATCTGTGACAGTATGCATTCCAGTGCCAGTGTCATGATGGGTTCCCGGCAAGTACCAAACAGCATGCATGCCTATCTCCTCACAACAGAAAACTGAAGCAACTATCCAAAAAGAAGAAGTGGCCTTGGCCTTCACAAATGCAAAGATTGCTAATAGCCTTATCCCAAAGAAGTTGTTGCTGCTCTATATATAGGAATCCAAACAATACCATCTATCAGATTTTGTACAGGTTGAGGAAGGTCTACAGATGGAAACATCCAGCATATTTGTTTGATTGTTGTGAATGCCGGTGGCTGTGCTATCAACCTCAAATTTACTGATGCCGAGACACAGTGTAGAAATATAGGATAATTATAAGAATATGGAAGAAAGCCAAGACCATTTATAACAATGCATATACTCAATTTCATGCAGTCAACATAATGAAGGACTGCATAATTTAAGTGACACCCAATCAATGTTGCTCAAATGGACAGCTAACTGAATTCCATTCAAATCCATTTTTTTCCACTCTTTTATGGCAATGACCATATTGTGCTAAGGCAATTTCAACACTAAAACAATTATTATATTGAATGTGAAAGCCAATTATTATATAGAACCATTGAGGTATGGTGGCACCAAAGGAGAAGCCTCAGCTATGACTGCAAGGCACTGCAAAGCAAGATTAGAGAGGGCAAAGAAACAACGTGGTGAACACAAGTGAGTCCAACATTAAAGACAAATGAAGAAAGGGTACCGACAACAAGATTGGGTGCATATACTACCCAGTCAAATACTACTGAAGTGGTTCTCACCACTGCAGATTGTGATTATAAATTACGATTGTCCTCAATAAAATAGCTACAGTAAATTTTTGAAGCCACAGAGACATTTTGAGTGGAGATAAATAGGGGAACGGATCAACCCCCTTGTGTAACTTCAGCAGACTTACAGATGTGAAAGATATTAGGCATGCTGAGATGAAATAATGCATTAATATCACTAATGTGGGTTTCTTTTCATTCACTTGGAGTTGGTTTCTTGACATTCCATGTCCGCACTGTCTGGTAAATAGCATAAAATTAAACCTTGCCGACCTAAAGTTTTTGACAGCTACTATATGCATATCCTTGAATGTTCCTAAAATATTGTAATGCTTCTGAAATCATGTCAGTGCTCTGAGCCTCATTTGCATGTTATCCAGCAAAGGATCCCAAATGGAGGCAATTGGCTACTACTTTGGGCACTAACTTTAGTTGCTACCATATATTCATACCTCAGAATGGTGAGGAAGCATCGTGGTCCCCATACCAAAGAGGAGTAGAAGTGGAGTATGCAAGACGCAGGGTTTCCGGAACATTTCATTGCTGCCAGTTGCTTATAAGGCTATGTGCAGTATTGCTCAGAATAGGTTGTTGCAGGTAGTTGAAGAAAGGAAGCTGGTGGCAGAGGAGCAGGGAGGGTTTAGAAAAGGAAGAGGTGCAGAGATCAGTTAATGACTTTGGTATGACTGGAGCAGTGACAAAGACAGGGATGGTTGCCAGTTTTATTGACTTTAAGAATGCATATGACAGGGTGGACAGAAGGAAGTTGTGGAGGTGTTTAGAGTGAATGGGATAGAAGGGAGGAGAGAAATGGCACGGCTGATGAATAAGATAGTGGTGGGATGGGAGAGCATGAAGGATGACGTGAGGGTGATATGGGTACTGAAGGAGGCATGCAGAGATAGAGGAGTGCAGAAGGCGCTGCAGAGGATGTGGCGGAAAAGAACAAGCTGCCCTTAAAGAACTATGCCCTTTGTGATTCTTTTGACACTTTGTTACATTCAATTTTATTATAGTGCTGCATGGGGCTGACACCCTAGTGTCTGTATTATACAACACGGTGCACTTAAATAATAATAATAATAATAATAATAATAATAATAATAATATATTACACAATTTGGATTAGGGTGTGTACACTCGTCACTTAAAAACTTGTATCCAGAAGTAATATTAGTCCTCAGTCCTAATATTAGTCCATAATAGTCCTCAGTGCCATTTTGCAGTCATATGAAATTCAATATGCTTATCATGTATTGTCATTCAGTGCTTTGTCTCATTTAATTAGATACCGGACACTGTTACTGCTATGTGTTCAGAACTGACAGTGGGAAATCCTACGCCCTACCGAAACAAGGAGCACTGTTGCAGGGAAGCTGAAGCTAAGCACCTACCTGAGCTGTGTGGACAGGTCAATGCTAGTGCTATTGGAAATGAATCCCATGTACAAGGTTGTACATGCCTTGACTTCATGGCTTGCAAGACAGTAGTCCTCACTGCTGCATCATCAAATCACTGGATTGAATCACTGGATGGCATTGGATCTGTACAAAACATAATGCCAGATATGAAGATCATCATGATGGACATCGGACTGACTGAAGAACAAGTGGAACAGCTGCAACGATTACGTAATGTTGAAAATCGAAAATTTCCACTTGACACTTATCCACCTCATGTGAGAGATCTGCAAAAATATGCATGGAAACCATTAGCAATACAGAAGATACTGTTAGAGTATGAAATTGTATTCTACATGGATGCAAGCATTAGGCTGAAGCGCCCTCTTGTGGACATTCTCTTTTCAGACATACAGAAGTTTCCAATCCGAGTGCATGCCAATGGATATTATGATGGAGCATTTACCAGGGATGAAACCTATAAGCATTTAGGGGTAACGCGTAAGGAGGCTGGAAAGAAATTCCAGAAGGAGGGTGGTCTTGCAATTTTTCGAAACTGCTCCTTTCTACATGAGCGAGTAGTGTCACCTTTAGTTGACTGTGCACTTCATGAAGAATGCATTGCCCCAAGTGGATCTTCTATTTTTGGCTGTAATTTTGACAAGTACCAGGAGCAAGTCAAGCAGATTGATACCATTGAGGAATTTGCCTACATTGGCTGCCATCGTTTTGATCAAAGTGCATTAACCGTGATTTTAGATAGGGAGTTTCACTTTCCCAATGACCATTATGTTGTGGACCCTGCAGGCTACAGCGAGACCATGGAAATATGGAAGCACCCAACAAAGTGTTTCACTCTTTTCCTCAATGCCAGCAATATCTAAAGTAGTTACTCAACTAGGTTTTACTATAGTATAATAGTATAATAATTATTATACTGTAGTAAATAGTTATTATACTATAGTATATTATACTGTATTTTATATTGTATAATATTCTATAGCCTGTAGTATCGTATAGAGATTGAATACATAATACCTGGTATGAGCATGATTATAGTCTTGACAATAGCTATATAGCCACTTTTAATTTATATAGCTGCATTTGCCTGTTCGAAACTATACAACGTTCATAGCTGCATTCTTTTGTATTGTCTTATATGCATTGTACTTTCGTCAGATTCTGACAATGTCACATTTTTATAACTATGTTCAGAGTTGAAAATGGGCAATAAACCTAACCCTTGTGATCATAACAAAGAGCAATGTTGCCAGGAAGCTGAATCACAATTCCTACCTGTATAAATGTGGACTGGAGGGGGACATGCCTAACAGATTTTAATGGTGCATAGTAATTCCACCACACAGAACAGACTAGTATACTGCGGACATTAATCAGGCTGGCTAGGAGGCAGCCATGATGTCCCCTGGCCTGTCCTGTATGCTTGTGGGATGAATGTTTCACGGATGCTCCTTGCCCATGGATTTGTGTGATTTCACTTTCATAACGCCCTTGTATTCCTTCTTATCTAACAGCAATAGGGAGATGTTCATGCCCCACAACATTGGCAAAACATTGCCTGCTACTGTGTATGCAAATAAAGAAAGCAGATAAGAGCATATTGAAGGTTCTCTGGAATGACTATAGAACACTCAGCTTTCTGAGTTTAGTAATGTCTTTCCTTCTTGTGTGCCGCTGATAGTAATAATGTTATTGGAATTCAAAATAAGTATTTGAGCAACATGCAATACATTCTGTGCAACTATGTACATAGCTAAATACAGCGACATAGACTATACTGCAACATTAGCATACACATGGATGCGGGCGCCCTGCTAGTATAATAATATTCATGGTTGCTGTAATTATATTTATAATGTGCACCCAGTCCAAATGAAGGTGTGGTTATAATTCCATAGCACATATACTGTTCAGACATCCACTGATTGTTACTAGTTCAGTGTACCTGCTAGAGGCACTTATGACAGCAGCTGGACATGCATCTGTTCACGTTACATAAACTGCTATTTACCGATCACCGTCACTGAGGACTAGCTGTGTCATCACAGGAACTGTAGCTGCAAAGTTATGTACATTCTGTCTTTACACACAGTACCAGGAACATACAAAATTACATAAAATACTGTATTAATATGTCAATATTTTGTAGATATCTACATAAAAAGTGTATACAAATATGCCTCTATTATATGCAGTTACTAGCACTGTGTTGAAATGGTATATATTAGGGCCATGAAAAACATGCAAAATTGCATGCATGTATCAATTGTTACCTTTTCCACAAGGCACCCATTGAACCTGTCACTGTTCCTGTCGTGCTTGCAGCTGCGCTCTTAGAAGAGTTGAGCTGACTCCTTCACTGTACAGCACAAATTGTACAGGCATTAACTCCTTGCAGAGGTGTCGGCCCGTTAACTGTGGTATATCAACTTCTAGTACCGACAGCCCAGTCTGTTCATGGTCGAGGTGCACACAGCACTTGAGGTGGGGGTCAAGAGGGACAGGGGATGAAGGGTAGAAGAAGGGGAAGGTGGAGGGGGGGGAGAGGGGGAAGAACTCAGAGGGTAGCAAGGGACTGAGAAAGTTGTGAGGCAAAAATTACTGTCCCATGAAATTTTGTTCGCAATTTGACCACCAGTCCTGTGTATCTTCCTCTACCACACCAACAAGTGTGCCTTCATCATTCTCACTTCTAGTCTGAGGCCTGAATTCACAACCTATGAGGCTGTTGCAAGTGCATTGCATGTGTGTGCATGCACCTCGTGTATATGTGTGTATTTGTTTGTGTGTGTGTGTGTGCATGTGTGTGTGCATGTGTGTGTGTGTGTGTGTGTGTGTGTGTGTGTGTGTGTGTGTGTGTGTGTGTGTGTGTGTGTGTGTGTGTGTGTGTGTGTGTGTGTGTGAATATGTGTGCATGAGAAGGAATTGCTGGAGGTGTCTATGTGTGCCTGTTCCCATCTTCCCCATCTCTAGCCCCACCCTAGTGTTCGGCCCATGCAGTATGCCAATCCCCTCTTAGGGCTGATGTGAGCTGCGCTACAGACAGACAGACAGACTGGTGTACAGGTCCTGTATTGTGTAATTAATACTTCCATGAATATGCAGTTATACATCTTCTGTAATGTAATGTAGTTAATTTATGAATATTTCGTTGTACATAATTATTCAGCGTACATTTAACCCCAACCAAGAAGCAGTACATGTAGCACTCCTCCAGCCTTGTAGTCAGAGTGCTCCCTTTTGTACTCAAGCCTCGGTTTTGGGTGCATATGCCACTAGCCCTCTCTGTAACATATACTGAAACAGAAATATCCTTGTAGTAAGGGTTAATGTACTTGCCAGAATAAAAACACACACTGAAACTGTATCCTAGGTAACGAGTGCCTGTCGGTGAGACAGCGGCAGCTGCAGCAACAAGATGAAGAGCTGTTCAACATTTCAAGCCACTGAAAGGACTTCAAAGAGAAGAAAGAGATCAGTAAAGATCACAGAGGTATGCTTGTTGCACTTGCAATTGGAAGCACCTTCGTGTGTGAGCACACTCCTTAATGGAAACTGCAGCACATTATTTTACCCTCTAGATCTCATGCGTTTGTGTTCACTGTAATATGCATATAAGTATATTGTGTATACATGTATGTGCTTGTGTGGTATGGTCATTTCTGGAGAGTCAAGCACTTCAGTGCTGTTTAGTCCCTTTGTCCAACACATCTCCTTGCAATGCCAGTGGAAGAACCCTTACATTCAGGTCTTTTGCACCTTGGAACATGGCAGAAGGCATTCCACACTTTGAGTATTATCATCTCTACTGTTCTACCGGCCTCTGTTCACAATATGTTACCTATAGAGCACATTTTAAAGTGTCCCTGTATACAGTATGTAGTGTGCGGATGGCTAATGTTCTATAGTGATGTGTGCATAAAAGTTCACATCTGTACTGGTGTGTTGTCTTTGTACATGTACACACATCATGTTCCCTGTTGTGTACACAGTGTTGAAGAGTCCATTCCAAGTCGTCTGAATCTGCCATTGTGTAATTGTGCATCCATCTCAATCACTGTTGTAAGCAAGTAAGTGTACAGTGTTGAAGAGTCCATTCCGAGTTGTCTGAATTCCCCATGTGTAGACGTGCATCCATCTCAATCACTATTGTAAGTACTAGCCGAATGCCCGCCCTTCGGGTGGGTTCCCATCATATCGTTTGAAATTTGAGCGTTTAAGCAATCAGAACCGTCCATTTAACCCTTTAGCGCCCAATGACACCTTTAGGTGTCATAAAACGCAATGTCGTTAAGGCCCATTGACACCTAAAGGTGTCATAACTAAAGAGGCCTAAAAAACGTCGCTGCTTCAGTGGTTACAAGTCTTCTACGCAAGCAACGGTTTCCAAGGACATGTACCAGTAGAAAAAGCTTCTTTCAGCGAGCGTACCTTGTCTTCTGGTCGCGCAAGCTGCGTGCAAGCAACTGCTTTAGTTCGAGCGACATAACGCCGTGTCCTTTCTCGTTTGTAGTTAAAGCCAAAGAACGCGCGCTGTGTAAGGAAATGGTGAAGTACGGGCTCTACATCTTCCTGTGATACTGCGCCAACAATTCGCTTACGTACGTACTTACATCGTCACGTTTCATGGCCGAGAAAAAGCTTGAAGAGTAGGCGTGCGACGTCTTCCTCAATGGCACCACGCACTCGCGCGAAGTGTCTGGATTTGGTTCAACTACACTGTCAAACGTCATGCAGTATATCACTCTACACTACCTTTCTCCTTATGTCGCTGTTTGGGCGAAGGAATGACCAGAAAGCGTGAAAATTTAGTGCACAATATCTTCGTGTGCGCAGCCATTTTTAAACTCGGGCATTTAGAGTATGGCGCGAATTTTAAACTTGAGCACTATAGGGTTAATTGGGAGTATTCCGTAGACTCGTTCCGTAAAACTCCGTACGTACAGAATTTACTTATGTTAATCCATTTCGTTTAAAGGAGTCCAGCGGCGAAGGCACTAACCACCTTAGGTCACCCCCCGTATTGCCGTGATATGCTCTTCCAAGTTTGGCGAAGATTGGTGAAAAATTGAAGGAGGAGTTCGTGCACAACCAAACACGATCTTGTCCCCTATCTCTTAGATATGGCGGCGACCGTAAAAGTGGCAAGAACTCGGACGGAACGACCTTAAACCAAATTTCGGCTCGGCGAGGTTACTCACAGTCCCCCTCTTCGTAATCCTACCAAGTTTCGTGACGTTTCGTCCAGAATTGAAGGAGATTATCCCGAACAACGAAATGTGAGTTACGTTTATTATAATAAGATGTGTACATGGTGTTGAAGAGTCCATTCCGAGTCGTCTGAATTCCCCATTGTGTAGACGTGCAACCATCTCAATCACTATTGTAAGTATGTGTACATGGTGTTGAAGAGTCCATTCCGAGTCGTCTGAATTCCCCATTGTGTAGACGTGCAACCATCTCAATCACTGTTGTAAGCATGTGTACATGGTGTTGAAGAGTCCATACCGAGTCGTCTGAATTTCCCCATTGTGTAATTGTGCATCCATCTCAATCACTGTTGTAAGCTTGTGTATATGGTATTGAAAAGTCCATTCCCAGTCGTCTGAATCCACCATTGTGTAGATGTGCATCCATTTCAAGCATGTTGTAAGCTTGTGTACATGGTGTTGAAGAGTCCATTCCGAGTCTTCTGAATTCCCCATTGTGTAGATGTGCATCCATCTCAAGCATGTTGTAAGCTTGTGTACACGGTGTTGAAGAGTCCATTCCGAGTCGTCTGAATTCCCCATTGCGTAGACGTGCATTCATCTCAAGCACTATTGTAAGCATGTGTACACGGTGTTGAAGAATTCATTCCGAGTCATCTGAATTCCCCATTGTGTTGACGTGCATCCCTCTCAAGCACTGTTGTAAGCTTGTGTACATGGTGTTGAAGAGTCCATTCCTAAGTGCACTGTGTCCACTATTGTGAATAACTGTGCCTCCATCCCATTCACTTGATTTGTAGCTGACCTGCTGGAATGTCTAATAGGGAGGCTATTTATGAATGTCAAATATATCCATGCTTTGTCACTATGCCTCCCAGTTATATACTCTTCTGGCCATGTAGCAAGGAGGTGTGAGACTTCATGCAAAGCTTGGATCTTGACTGTATTACACAAGAATTATCTGGACAGACATGCTCTGAAAACATGTAGCTGTTGTATTGTATTGTATTGTATTTATTAAGGTTACCCCTTCAGCACAAGGCTGGTGTGAATGGGGGACCCAACAAGATACAGTAGGATAAAGGCAACAGGGAAAACATGAAATATAGACAACAGGGAGAACATGAAATAATATACTGTTACTGAATTGTGATAAATTGCATTGTCATAACATAATTCAATGGTTCAATCCAAGGTCATGGTCAATGAAATATTGCTTTAAGGCTGATTTAAAAGTAGTGTCACTTGCATCTCTGATTGACAAAGGTAGACTGTTCCAATCCTGCCCTGCACAGTAAGCAAAGGACCTGCTCAGCCAATTGGTCTTGCATGGTTTCAAATGCAGATCATTTGGCCTTCTTGCACTCCGCAGCCCAAGGCTCTCATTCGTTGCAAACATTCTCTTCATATAGTTCGGTCCCATACCTCTTAAGCATCTTCTGGTGCACACCACCCTCTGCATCCTCCTTCTGTTGTGAAGGGTCATCCAGCCCAGCCTCAACCTCATGCTTGCAGACGGACAGCCATAATCTTCATCTAAAATAAATCTCATGCCTCTCTTCTGCACACGCTCCAAAGTTGTGGCATCTTCCCTCGAACATTCAGTCCAAACAACTGCACAATAATCCAGGTGTGGGAGCACGATCGACTGGTAAAGTTGTTGTCCATTTGTAGCAGACAAAGTGAAATGACCATGACTTGTGTCATTCATGCAGATATGTCATAGAGCCTTATGCATAATTATGCAATTCTTTATGCAAATATGTGGGACTTAATAGGTTAATAGTTATGGAGTCTGACTTCTGATACATTTATGTTCAATAATGTTACAGTACTTGTAATTATGCTCACAATATTTTGTACATGTACAAACTACACTACAAACTTTGCTTATCTAGGTTTAATTTATGTAATTATTTTCACGGCACTCTCTGTGGTAATGTCTCGCAATTTGTACTGGGTTCACAGTCTGCATGTAACACACATATTACAAACATGTAAAATGTCCAAAAATTCCTGCATATAAAAGCTGTATGGACATGCAATTGACATGCTGCGTGTTATCACTTGCTCAGTGCAAGAAACATGAATGTTACATGCACAATATCTTTCAAATAGGGCACACTCCATCGGGCTTCTGACTTTAGTCTTCCAGCCCTTTGTGTACCAGCATGATGGCATCAGGAAATGCCATTGACCTACCAGGCTTAGTTGTCTTCTGGATGTGTTGTGTGCAGTTGGTAGATCTCAGACAGTGGTGTGTTAATGTATACCACTTTATTATGTGATCTGGCAATTGCAAACTGGCCTATGGTAAATTGTAATGTTATAGTGTGCTGGGCTACACTTGTGCACAGTGGAACCTGTCTAAGACAGCCAGCTGTGAATCAGTTCGAACAGACCTTAATGGTGAGGTGGCTGCTCTA
>OZ025869.1:6075881-6083381 GCA_964019415.1 Ianthella basta
TCCGCATGTTCTTTGGGGTGGGTAGCTTACACCCAAAGGTATCATTGATGATGGAGTTGGAATCTCTACCAGTAGTGTGGGAGGCAAGAGTGAGGTGCGTGCAGTTCTGGTATAAGGTATTGACAAGTAAGATGTATGAAGGCAGAATGCTGAGGAAGGTCGTGTTACATGCTGTGGAGTGTGGTAGGGGAAGCTGGATGAGAAGCATTGGCAGGTGTATTGGTAGATTTGGGTGGCAGGACATGAGTGGTGGTGTGGTCAGGGAGCTGTCAGAGGTGAAAGTGAAATGTATGTTGCTGAGTGTGGCTTGGGGAAATGTAAAGGACGAATGGAGGAAGGAAGTGCACGAAAAGCCAAATTTGTCCATGATGAAGTTGATAGGGGAGTGTGAGGTGGAGTCGAGTTGTGCGATGTTGAAGTCAAAGGCTGAAAAGAGGATGATGTTATAGTTGAGGGGTGGAACAGCCACTTTCCAGATTAAAATGGGAAGGTGGTATGGGATGAAGAGAGAGGAGAGGGTATGCAAGGAATGCGACAGTGAAGAGGAGGAGGATGTATGCCAATGGCTTTTGCAGTGCTCTGCATGGGACCATCTCAGGCAACCTCTCCTGGAAACCATGGAGGAATCAAGGGAGGACTTTCCAGCAAAGAGTGTTGGAAAGAGAGCAGCCCTTGTATTGTCACTGGCCTGTAAGAACTATCGTATACTGTCTATAGCTCTATGTGGTCAGTTAGGTTCTTATTTAATGCCTATAATACATGCTATCAAGCAATCTGTCACACCCTTTATTAACATTGACCCCAGTTTATTCTTTACATGGTACTCATGATCATCTGTGTCTCTGCATCTCCCATGGTGCATGATGTGTACATGTGCAGTGCTACATTGGACCATGATGTGTCCTAGTGCCTATTGGCATGGTGCATTCTAATAACGAATTGAATTGAATCTAATTGAATATACTCGACGTATTATTTTAGTTACTACTTCATTATTTGTACATAATTTTTCGTGGGCATAATTTTCGTGGATAGAGGCAACCCCGAAAATGTCCGTGCATACTACGAAATTTTCAACCATTACGGTATGTTGGAAACCCACCCGAAGGGCGGGTATTCAGCTAATAACTGTAATCATTGTCTTCCAGCGGATATTAATATAAATAGCTATAGGTTGTTCGCCACTGTTATTAGTTTGGAATAGCTACACTAGTAAAGAGTACCTGGAAATGAGGCGTCGGCGAGCTCTCGTATTTGTAGCTTGCACAATTGTATTCGCCATTCTCAGTTCAATGTACCTTCGAGTGGCCTATTCCAGCCAAAAAATGTCATTGCTAAACAACGTTGTGAAAGGCAGACTCGGACTTGAACAAAACCGACCGCCAACAGTTCCTAATCAAGAGGTGGATGAGGTGGCTGAGACTGAGTTGGATGGAATGGAGGTGACCAAGATTGCGTTAAGTGAAACTGAGCTGGACGACTCCACCAAGAACCAAGTTGAACAAACTCGCACACCACGGCCGTTTAACCCAGACGTGGACCTCGCTGTGTTGAGAAATACTTCATTTGGCAAGGTAGGTTGAGCGACTTGTGTGTTGGTCTGACTTATCTTTTAGGCTACCTGTAGGGCGAGGAATTAGCATTCGGCCGGCATGAGAATCCTGCCACCCCGTTCTCAAGACTTAATCGCACCCACGGCTTTAAACTTGGCAGTCACAAAGGATGGGCGGCTGCTACCTCGGTCACAAATGGAGACGATCGTGGCTGCTACCCTTCTTGTGTGAGGCAGTCGAGAACGAGGTCGCCGAGTTCATGTAAATTTGGCCGGATCAGTTTCCCCCGGAACTGGAATCCTAGGACTGGAGGCCCCGCTCTAGGATTTCAGTTCTCCCCGGCGAAACCGTGCCTGCGGAATGCCTGTCCTAGTACGGGAGTTCCGCGTAAGAAGTCAGCTGGCCCTGGGAACGTAGCGGTGCTGCAGTTGTGCGCCTCAACGACGGCGTAGCTACGCGTGGGTCCGGGGCCAAGAGTAGGTGGCACAACACGAAGCAGTACGTTATGGTAGCCGTCAAATATTTACCGCCTTCTCTTTTTTTTTTTTTTTTTTTTTTTTTTTTTTATTCTCTGGCCTTACGTATACGCGGGCGAGTTGTACGCGCAGTTGGAGAGCGAGCTCGAATGTAGCTGTGTATCGCCGTCGATCAAGCTACTCAAGTAAACTTTAAAGTAGACTGCAGCTAAGTTATAAATAGTGCACAGTTATTGTGAATTGCCTGCGTGAATTGTGCATATTCCTTATCACTATATTGACATGGTGTTACCAAGACAGAAATTTCAGGCTGTTAGCTATGTACCACTGGGCAGAACACTTGTTCCAGGCTAAGTGGCCCTCACTGGCGCAAGAATGACAAACATACCTGCATGCTACTGCATCAACACATGCACCTTATTAATCATATGAGAGCACCAAATTACATACACAATCACACATGCTTGCAGCTACGTATTTTATGAGGCTGTCTGGGTATATTGGAGGTATGCGCGTAACATATACCTTCAGAATACCAAGCAAGCCTGAATAGAGCAGGATATGTAGTAGTCAAAGCTGCCACAGCTTTGTAGGAAGTATTCCCAGTGTTACAATGCTATAATTCACCCCATTCACACAGTTTATATAATCACACTTGCACGAAGTAACGAACACCACATTGTGCATAATGCGGAAATGGCTCCACATACACGTACACAGCATGCATGGCCACTTGTTGGAGGACAACACCAATTACATGTTGGATATAATGGCTTAATTGCATTTACAATGAAGTACGTCTAGCTCATATTAGAAGGGGGATGGAAGGAAATTCCTTTAGGATGTGAAACGGTAGCCATCCTTGAGAGCCTACTACGCAAGGCACTTGAATTCCACGCAACGGATATATGAACTAATATCCCATGTCCTAATCTCAAAATTTGCGACTCGTCGAGCAGTGAGACAGTTGATATATGCTTTTTTAAGCGTTTCTTCTGGAGTCTCCACAACTTTCCCATGTATGTGGCATTTGCACCATGTTTTCATACTGCCACAACAATGGGGGTGATAGAAACCGTATGTATTACTCCCATTCTAATATAGAAGAAGAGGCTCATTGCTATGTTGTTCAATGTAGACAAATAGTTTGTGGGCAATACGTGGCAGATTATTCAACAACTGAATGCAGGACGTTTCGGCCCGAAGGCCTTCATCAGCTGCATACAAAACTGAAATTGAAACTGAAACACCCTGCATTCAGTTGTGGAATAATATGCTACGTATTGCCCACAAACTATTCGTCAACTCACATTCTGTTATGGAGTAACTCTGCTTAGGTTATGACCAGTGATAACATCCAAAAATGAAAATGCATGACAAATGGGTTGTAAGGCAACCTGACCTACAAGGAGCAGTTGTTGAGAGCAGTATAGCTACCTTACAATGCTTACAACCAAGAAATTGCATGGGCACTTGAAAATGGAAGTTGCAGGGTTACATCTGCTGTCATGCCTATGCACTACATCAGCTTTCATGTACACAAAATGCCTTCCATTCATGTTCTCATGCCTGCAAATGGCTTGCATACCCTCAAGTACACCAAAGCTAGTCTAAGAACAGTAATATAGGGCCAGTGTATATAGCTATAAACTGTATAGCTATAGCTAGCTATATAGAGGATGTCAATACACATTGACAACTGTGAACATACCTCACAGTATAATCTCATTCTATACACCATAAAATCAGTTTGGCCTGCTCCCCTGTAGCTGTTTTCACTGTACAGTTGCATGCATCACCACGAAAAGCCTCATTTGGTCAGATATTACCATCCTCTGCTCATCATTGCACGATCATGTGAATGTGAATGTGGCAGTCAGTGGTACAAGTGGCCTACTGCCATGTGTCCCATTGATGTCCATGTGTCCCACTGCCATGTGCCCCACCATGTACAAATTTGGTAGCCAGTGGTCACAGTGGCCCCACAGCATTGTGGCCCATTAAATGTGAATGTGCCCTACTGCCATGTGCCCCAATGTACATGAATGCGGCAGTTCTTGGTGGTGGAACCTTGCAAGAAAGCCCACCTATAGTTGGCTTTCTTGCAAGCACCTTACTGCCACGTGCCCTATTGTATGTGAACGAGGTAGTCAGTGGTGACAGTAGTACACCTGCAAGAAAGCCCGCCTTGGCTGGCTTTCTTGCTCCATTGCATCACATCACGTCAGTGATTCCAATGCATGCATTCAGTGCTGAATACAGCAATGCAAAATATGCAAAGTGGCGCCATGGTGGATGTACCTTGTCACTGAAGAACCACAGTTTTGTGCTGTTTTGCAATCACCACTGTGGCATGGCACATAGTGGCACTGTGTGGTGCTGGTGATTGTGTATGGTAGCTATTGTATATGTGCTGACGTGTATGAGTGATTGGCATTGCTTCATTTTGCACTGTGTGGTGTGGATTATGATGATTATGATTATGACTAGCTGAATCCCTGCCCTTCAGGTGGGTTCCCAGCATACTATTTGAAATTTGAGCATTTAACCAATCAAACTCATGCATCCAATAAATTGGGAGCCTTTCGTAGATTTGCTCCATAAAATTCAGTATGCACAGAAATTAATTATGTTAATCCATTTCGTCTAAAGGAGATCAGCGGCGAAGGTGCTAACCACCAAGATTGGAGATGCCATTTTTATTGGGCACATTCCTAAACTCCTAACCCTCATTGCATGCACCGTAGGGTTACAGTAGTTGGGTGTGTGCATGTGGGTAGGTGTTCGTTTTGGCACACACTGGCTGGTTACCACCACAGTGTAAAAACAATTGCTATCTTTTTCCCATGCAGTATTTTTGACTTATATTAATATCAGCTCTTATTATAGAACCAGACGTTTTTTAACATTTTGATTCAGAATAATATAACTCATTACGCCAAGAGTTTAGCACTTCAGTGCCTTCATTTTAACAGAAATGCCTCATCAGCCAATGGCTGGTCTACCAGTGGGTCCTGTAAACAAGCACACAACAGAGAAACAACAATAATAGAAAATAGAGGGGAAAGTATAAAATTACCAAAAGTTATTGTCAAAGCAACTGTCATAGTTAAAATTGAAAAACACGGTTAATTTACATGCCAGACAGATAATAAATATTCCTTAACACTAGCCTTATTTAAAAGTCTTCAAGTTCTTGATCTCATGTAATCTCTCAGATAGGTTATTCTATTCTAGGGCTCACTTAAATGCTGTGGCATTTCGCCCAAATTCAGTTAATTAAGACGTGCAGCTTTCTGAAACCATGTGCAACACAACAATTCCACATTTCTCGTTTGTCTTAATATAGCTCAATAGATAGATCGGAGCTTTCTGATGCACACAGCGATGCATTAGAATAAGTACTCAATTCTTCTTGCTAAAGGCATCCAATTCCAAGTGTTGATCTATATGGGCTAGTTATACTTGTCTACTTGAAATTGTATGCCTGTGTGATGGCACATTTATGGTGCTGGGTTGGTAGCAGTATAGCCAGCATTGGTGGTATGTAATGGCAGCATCAGCAACAGAGGTATCTGGTGTATATTCAAGTAATGACAATAGTGGTATACCAGTGGGTTTGTGTAGAGTGCAAGGTGCACACACACCAGCACTGTGCTGTGTGTGTATTGCAACACACTGAACGCTTTACTGGCAGGTCAATGAGCTGTAAGCTTATTCTTGCAGTGAATCAGACAAGCATAGTATAGCAATAGCCCGGAACAGCCCAACCCTCCTATCTAGCATATTGAATCACTGCTGAACCCAACTTGTGCGTGAGTGCTCTCCTGCTTACCGTGTATAATGTGCA
The DNA here is from genome assembly GCA_964019415.1 of Ianthella basta. Taxonomy (NCBI): domain Eukaryota; kingdom Metazoa; phylum Porifera; class Demospongiae; order Verongiida; family Ianthellidae; genus Ianthella; species Ianthella basta. The sequence goes on from OZ025869.1 coordinate 6,081,761, forward strand.
CGTTCAGATGGAAACGTTCCTCGTGAGACCAATCATCCAACTGTACACCGCTGCAACTACTGCAACATTTCTCAGAACATCTTGTTAAGGTTCTGCATCGATAGGAGCCGTGAGTGTTCCAGTAGCTGGGTGGCCTTAACATCTGTGCCCTTAAAGAATGAGCCAAGGAGGAATATGCCAATTCATGCACTGCAACAGAACCACTTGCCTGTGCTGTCTCTGAGGAGAGGAGAGGGTTAATAGGCAATCGTGCCATGATCAAAATCCAGGAAGCAAGTGCAGAAATGCATAGTTCATGTGAATTGGAAGTGAATAGACTTCAGACATCTTGAAGCATAGTGCTTGAGAGAGAAGTTGGAGGTGTTGTATACCAAAATGCATTTAATATATAGTATGTGAACTATCCAGCCACAAAGATGCAAGAACACCCATCCCTTCACAACAGAGAGCTGAAGCAACTAACAGAAGTAGCATTGGCCTCACAAATGCAAAGATAGATAATAACCTTATAATAAGCTCATCCCCAAAAAGTTATTGCTGATCTAGCAGTATTTCTATCTGACTGCACAGCAAATTTATTTATGCCAAGACACAGTGTAAAATATATTAAATATAAGAATGGAAGAATGCATGCTGAATTGCTGGATATTCTGTATATACCAGTCTGCATGATGCATGGACAGGATAATTTCAGTGACCCCCAGTCAATTTTGTTCGAAAAGACAAATGACTACTTTCCATGCACTCTTGCAATATTTATGGCAATGACAAAATTGTGTTAAAATAATGTCAACACTATACTGTAACACTTAATACTGCATTGAAATGGTCCTCAGCACAATGAAGATGACTGTGAAGCTACAGAGAAAATTTTAGTGGAGATAAATAGGCAAATGTATTAAACCCCTTGAACAGATTGAGTATAATAGATGTAAAATTTAGGCATGCCGAGTTAATAATAGATTGATTATGGACAGTTGAGCACACCAGCAATTAAGTAACTTCTAAATTCAAACGTTTTAGTGGCTGCTGTTTTTGTTTTAACATTTTGTTGTATGGCTTCATGTCACGTTTCCGGTGGTATGTCGGTAAGTATGTATGTATGTATGTTTATATAATACGTAAGCTGTGGTAGTATAACTATGTTAGCATTTATATAATAATGTATCGACGGAAGTATTGAATATAGGGGATTTATAATGTTGACCATTTTATTTGCGTTCCTCATGCCAGAAAGACCAAGGAAAAGACTCTGTGTGCTCTCCATCCAAGTCCCTCTCATCTATGTATTTTAGAGTGCATGTATACGTATGTTTGCATGTGTGTATTTAGCTACATGTGTGTTTCTGTGTGTGTGTGCATGTACTTGATTGTGTTTTGGCAACTCTGAGAATGTGCAAAATGTATATGTAAATGTACGTAAGTTAATGTACTGTGCCACTGTGCACATGTACATGTGTCAAAATATTTTTGACTAGACTTGTCTCCGCTTCAATCATTTGTATTCATTCCTTCCTGTGAAGTGTGTTCACAAGTGTGTTGATGAATTACACAAAATTAGTTACAATAGCAACTACATATTGATAACACAGCAGCAACCGAAGGGAGCAAGTATTTCGAG
>OZ025869.1:6088381-6155881 GCA_964019415.1 Ianthella basta
CTTGCTGCAGCGTGCACTCCAATGGCGGCGGTGCAGGTACTGCCCGGCTGTAACTTGTGCTGGTGGTCTTGCTGCTAATGACATGAACAGTTGGATTATCTGGCTAGGTCCATCAAGTGTCATGACTGAGCGGGCCGGGCTGGTTGAATACATCATACACCTCACATATGTCGGCCATTTTGAGACTAATTAAGAAATCCCGCTAATAACATAAGAAGGTGGACCACTTGGATGTGTCCACCAAGTTTCATGTCTGAATGAGCCCAGTTGCATTCATATACAAGATACCACTATGCATCAATATAAATGCACCATACATTAAGTGTTATGCTATGCACATTTATATTAGGATTTTGCGGGCTGCTTGTAGAAAAACGAAGACCTAATTAAAAATTCTGTCTCATTTAAAAGTCTTAAAATCTCCCATACTTCAAACGCACACCTATCACATGTTCGTGAGGGGTGCCTAACCCCCCGGGAATTATATTATATTATATTATATTATATTAACCACCACACAGTGCAAGTTACAATATCGCAGCCACCACCACCTGTGCCAGTAGAGTATCTGTGCTAGTTGGTCATAGAAAAAAGCACCACCAGTGCAAGTTACAGTAGCCACCACCACATGTGTCAGTAGAGTATCTGCGCTAGTTGGTCATAGAAAAAGACCACCAGTGCAAGTTACAGTGGCACCAGCACCATTCGCACCACCACATGTGCCAGAAAGTATATGCGCTCAATGGCTGAAGAAAAGACCACCAGCACAAGTTACAGCCGGTCAGAACCTGCACCGCCGCCATTGGAGTGCACGCTGCAGCAAGCAAATGTAAGCTTGCCTAAGGGCATGCCATTGAATTGGGGTGCATGGGAAGAAATTCAATGGCATGCCCTTAGGCAAGTTACAATTGCTTGCTGCAGCGTGCACTCCAATGGCGGCGGTGCAGGTTCTGACCGGCTGTAACTTGTGCTGGTGGTCTTTTCTTCAGCCATTGAGCGCATATACTTTCTGGCACATGTGGTGGTGCGAATGGTGCTGGTGCCACTGTAACTTGCACTGGTGGTCTTTTTCTATGACCAACTAGCGCAGATACTCTACTGACACATGTGGTGGTGGCTACTGTAACTTGCACTGGTGGTGCTTTTTTCTATGACCAACTAGCACAGATACTCTACTGGCACAGGTGGTGGTGGCTGCGATATTGTAACTTGCACTGTGTGGTGGTGGTGGTGGTGTTTTTTCTAGAGCAATGGCGCATATACTGAATGCATGCATTGTACTGGCACCATGTGGTGGTGGTGGTGGTGGTGGTCATTTTCATCTAGGAATGCATGTGGTGGCCGTAATATTGTAACTTGCACTGTGTGGTGGTGGTGGTAGTAGTATGTGGTAGCAGCGCCTGATGTGGTGGTCTGTTTCCTTGCAGCTCTAGCACATAATATTATACTGGTGTGCTCATTGCAACTTCCACTGTGGTGGTGGTGATGGCGGTTGTATTTATCTATGTGGTGGTGAGTAGCTGGATATTATGGCTGGATAGTTGTGAGCAAGTGTACATGCTGGTGCTGCTCTGCTCCAGCATAGCGGCAAATGCCTACAAATTGGTGTCAAAATGTGATTGTTCAAAACATAGCCTCCATTTTGTGACTAATTAAGCAATACTGCTAATGACATGAGGAAATTGGTCATCTAACTACATCCACTTAGTATCATGACTTAGCAGGGCTGGGTTGGTAAGATATGCAATGAACCTCATTTTCCTCGGCCATTTTGCAACAAATTAAGAAATCCTGCTAACGACATGAACAGTTGGATTATCTGGCTAGGTCCACCAAGTGTCATGACTGAGCGGGCCGGGCTGGTTGAATACATTATGCACCTCACATATGTCGGCCATTTTGAGACTAATTAAGAAATCCCACTAATAACATAGAAAGGTGGACCACTTGGATGTGTCCACCAAGTTTCACGTCTCAACGAGCCTAGTTGCATTAATATACAAGATACCACTATGCATCAATATAAATGCACCATACATTAAGTGTTATGCTATGAACATTTATATTAGAATTTTGCGGGCTGCTTGTAGAAGAACGAAGGCCTAATTAAAAATTCTGCCTCATTTAAAAGTGTTAAAATCTCCCATACTTCAAAGGCACACCTATCACATGTTCATGAGGGGTGCCTAACCCCCCGGGAATTATATTATATTATATTATATTATATTATATTATATTATATTATATTATATTATATTATATTATATTATATTATATTATTTACTTTAGATTAGTGGTGTATATTGTAACTTGCACTGTATCCACCTGTGCCAGTAAAGTATCTGTGCTAGTTGGTCATAGAGAAAAAGACCACCAGTGCAAGTTACAGTAGCCACCACCACATGTGCCAGTAGAGTATCTGCACTAGTTGGTCATAGAAAAAGACCACCAGTGCAAGTTACAGTGTCACCAGTACCATTCGCACCACCACATGTGCCAGAAAGTAAATGCGCTCAATGGCTGAAGAAAAAGACCACCAGCGCAAGTTACAGCTGGTCAGAACCTGCACCGCCACCATTGGAGTGCACGCTGCAGCAAGCAAATGTAAGCTTACCTAAGGGCATGCCATTGAATTGAGGGTGCGTGGGAAGAAATTCAATGGCATGCCCTTAGGCAAGTTACATTTGCTTGCTGCAGCGTGCACTCCAATGGTGGCGGTGCAGGTTCTGACCAGCTGTAACTTGCGCTGGTGGTCTTTTTCTTCAGCCATTGAGCGCATTTACTTTCTGGCACATGTGGTGGTGCGAATGGTACTGGTGCCACTGTAACTTGCACTGGTGGTCTTTTTCTATGACCAACTAGTGCAGATACTCTACTGGCACATGTGGTGGTGGCTACTGTAACTTGCACTGGTGGTCTTTTTCTCTATGACCAACTAGCCCAGATACTTTACTGGCACAGGTGGTGGTGGCTGCGATATTGTAACTTGCACTGTGTGGTGGTGGTGGTGGTGTTTTTTCTAGAGCAATGGCACATATACTGAATGCATCCATTGTACTGGCACCATGTGGTGGTGGTGGTGGTCATTTTCATTTAGGAATGCATGTGGTGGCCGTAATATTGTAACTTGCACTGTGTGGTGGTGGTAGTAGTAGTATATAGTAGCAGCGCCTGATGTGGTAGTCTGTTTTCTTGTAGCTCTAGCACATAATATTATACTGGTGTGCTCATTGCAACTTCCACTGTGGTGGTGATGATGGCGGTTGTATTTATCTATGTGGTGGTGAGTAGCTGGATATTGTGGCTGGATAGTTGTGAGCAAGTGTACATGTTGGTGCTGCTCTGCTCCAGCATAGCGGCAAATGCCTACAAATTGGTGTCAAAATGTGATTGTTCAAAACATCGCCTCCATTTTGTGACTAATTAAGCAATACTGCTAATGACATGAGGAAATTGGTCATCTAACTTCATCCACTTAGTATCATGACTTAGCAGGGCTGGGTTGGTAAGATATGCATTGAACCTCATTTTTCTCGGCCATTTTGCAACTAATTAAGAAATCCTGCTAATGACATGAACAGTTGCATTATCTGGCTAGGTCCATCAAGTGTCATGACTGAGCGGGCCGGGCTGGTTGAATACATCATACACATCACATATGTCGGCCATTTTGAGACTAATTAAGAAATCCCGCTAATAACATAGGAAGGTGGACCACTTGGATCTGTCCACCAAGTTTCACGTCTCAACGAGCCCAGTTGCATTCATATACAAGATACCACTATGCATCAATATAAATGCACCATACATTAAGTGTTATCCTATGCACATTTATATTAGGATTTTGCGGGCTGCTTGTAGAAGAACGAAGACCTAATTAAAAATTCTGCCTCATTTAAAAGTCTTAAAATCTCCCATACTTCAAAGGCACACCTATCACATGTTCGTGAGGGGTGCCTAACCCCCCGGGAATTATATTATATTATATTATATTATATTATATTATATTATATTATATTATATTATTTACTTTAGATTAGTGGTGTATATTGTAACTTGCACTGTATTTAGGGGCTGCTGCAGGCAGCCCCCATATTGTTTTCAAATTGACGTTTTCATATGGCTTCATGTTACGGATATATACAGTGCAAGTTACAATATACACCACTAATCTAAAGTAAATAATATAATATAATATAATATAATTCCCGGGGGGTTAGGCACCCCTCACGAACATGTGATAGGTGTGCCTTTGAAGTATGGGAGATTTTAAGACTTTTAAATGAGGCAGAATTTTTAATTAGGCCTTCGTTCCTAAATCCTAATATAAATGTGCATAGCATAACACTTAATGTATGGTGCATTTATATTGATGCATAGTGGTATCTTGTATATGAATGCAACTGGGCTCGTTGAGACGTGAAACTTGGTGGACATATCCAAGTGGTCCACCTTTCTATGTTATTAGTGGGATTTCTTAATTAGTCTCAAAATGGCCGACATATGTAAGGTGCATGATGTATTCAACCAGTCAGGCCCGCTCAGTCATGACACTTGGTGGACCTAACCAGATAATCCAACTAATCATGTCATTAGCAGGATTTCTTAATTAGTCGCAAAATGGCCAAGAAAAATGAGGTTCATTGCATATCTTACCGACCCAGCCCTGCTAAGTCGTGATACTAAGTGGATGTAGTTAGATGACCAATTTGCTCATGTCATTAGCAGTATTGCTTAATTAGTCACAAAATGGAGGCGATGTCTTGAACAATCACATTTTGACACCAATTTGTAGGCATTTGTCGCTATGCTGGAGCAGAGCAGCACCAACATGTACACTTGCTCACAACTATCCAGCCACAATATCGAGCTACTATACCACCACATAGATAAATACAACTGCCATCACCACCACCACAGTGGAGGTTCATTGCATATCTTACCGACCCAGCCCTGCTAAGTCGTGATACTAATAACTAATACTAATAATAAGATGATAATCCAACTATGTGTATTAATGTATGGTGTATTTATATTAATGTATAGTGGTATCTTGCATATTAATGCAACTGGGCTCGTTGAGGCGTGAAACTTGGTGGACACGTCTAAGTGCTCCACCTTCTTATGTTATTAGCGGAATTTCTTAATTAGTCTCAAAATGGCCGACATATGTGAGGTGTATGATTTATTCAACCAGCCAGGCCCGCTCAGTCATAACACTTCGTGGGCCTAGCCAGATAATCCAACTGTTCATGTCATTAGCAGGATTTCTTTAATTAGTCGCAAAATGGCCGAGAATAGTGAAGTTCATTGCATATCCCGCCAACCCGGCCCCGCTAAGTCGTGATACTAAGTGGACATAGTTAGATGGCCCATTTGCTCATGTCATTAATTAGCAGGATTGCTTAATTAGTCACAAAATGGAGGCGATGTTTGGAACAATCACATTTTGACACCAATTTGTAGGCATTTGCCGCTATGCTGGAGCTGAGCAGCTCCCACATGTACACTTGCTCACAACTATCCAGCCACAATCCAGCTACTATACCACCACATAGATAAATACAACCACCACTGGTCACGACAGTGGAAGCTGCAATGAGCACACCAGTATAATATGTGTTAGAGCCGCAAGAAAACAGACCACCACAACAGGCACTGCTACCACATACTACCATCACCACCACACAGTGCAAGTTACAATATTACGGCCACCACATGCATTCCTAGATGAAAATGACCGCCGCCACCACCACCACACAGTGCAAGTTACAATGCATGCATTCAGTATAGGCGCCATTGCTCTAGTAAAACACCACCACCACCACCACCACCACCACCACCACCACACAGTGCAAGTTACAATATCGCAGCCACCACCACCTGTGCCAGTAAAGTATCTGCGCTAGTTGGCCATAGAAAAGTCCACCACCAGTGCAAGTCACAGTAGCCACAACCACATGTGCCAGTAGAGTATCTGCGCCAGTTGGTCATAGAAAAAGACCACCAGTGCAAGTTACAGTGGCCACAACCACATGTGCCAGTAGAGTATCTGCGCCAGTTGGTCATAGAAAAAGACCACCAGTGCAAGTTACAGTGGCCACCACCACATGTGCCAGTAGAGTATCTGCGCCAGTTGGTCATAGAAAAAGACCACCAGTGCAAGTTACAGTGGCCCCGGGCCAGCACACGCACCATTCGCACCACCACATGTGCTAGAAAGTAAATGTGCTCAATGGCTGAAGAAAAAGACCACCAGCGCAAGTTACAGCCGGTCAGAACCTGCACCGCCGCCATTGGAGTGCTAGCTGCAGCAAGCAAATGTAAGCTTGCCTAAGGGCATGCCATTGAATTGAGGGTGCATGGGAAGAAATTCAATGGCATGCCCTTAGGCAAGTTACAATATCGCAGCCACCACCACCTGTGCCAGTAGAGTATCTGTGCTAGTTGGTCATAGAAAAAAGCACCACCAGTGCATGCCATTGAATTTCTTCCCATGCACCCCAATTCAATGGCATGCCCTTAGGCAAGCTTACATTTGCTTGCTGCAGCGTGCACTCCAATGGCGGCGGTGCAGGTTCTGACCGGCTGTAACTTGCGCTGGTGGTCTTTTTCTTCAGCCATTGAGCGCATATACTTTCTGGCACATGTGGTGGTGCGAATGGTGCTGGTGCCACTGTAACTTGCACTGGTGGTCTTTTTCTATGACCAACTAGCGCAGATACTCTACTGACACATGTGGTGGTGGCTACTGTAACTTGCACTGGTGGTGCTTTTTTCTATGACCAACTAGCACAGATACTCTACTGGCACAGATGGTGGTGGCTGCGATATTGTAACTTGCACTGTGTGGTGGTGGTGGTGGTGTTTTTTCTAGAGCAATGGCGGATATACTGAATGCATGCATTGTACTGGCACCATGTGGTGGTGGTGGTGGTGGTGGTGGTCATTTTCATCTAGGAATGCATGTGGTGGCCGTAATATTGTAACTTGCACTGTGTGGTGGTGGTGGTAGTAGTATGTGGTAGCAGCGCCTGATGTGGTGGTCTGTTTCCTTGCAGCTCTAGCGCATAATATTATATATATATATATAATACGCCAAACTACGGTTGTACGTCAATACTTACATTTATATTGAATGTATTGGGCGAAGTATTGGGTATAGGGAATTTATATTGTCGGCCATTTTATTCGGCCGGAAGTGGATCGTGCGCGAGGCCAAGGGACTTTGAAAACCGGCTTCCAAACGACGTTTTAGCGACCTTTGGACGTTCTCTTCCGCCTCTGATCCTGGAACAGACTCCTACAGCACTTCTGGTCGACGGGCAAAGACACAGCTTCGAGACAGCGCCCAACAGGTCATCGACTTCGCCCCGCGCCTTCTTCGATAATGGCCGCGCCGCCTCGGAGAACTTCACTCCGCCGCCGGGAACACATGACAGGAGTAACGTAGAAACTGATGAACGCCGTGATATGTACACGCTAACGTTCTTCAACCGTTCCTAGCGTTGAAAAGCTTAACTCGCACGGTTGCCCTTCAGAACCTGGCCCACGCGTACTGCGCTGTAGCAAACGTACGTAGCTTTTGCCACCACAGACCACTAGCTACTCTGGCGACTGTGGGTTCCTTGGTACATTATGTTTCTGTAATTACTCACTGTAAATGCATGTGCTATAAGCAGTCATGTGTCTGTCTTTGCTGGACATTTCTCTGCATGTGTTGTGGGTTTGTGTGTGTGTGTGTGCGTGTGTGTGGTGTGTGTGTGTGTGGTGTGTGTGTGTGTGTGTGTGTGTGGTGGTGTGTGTGTGTGTGTGTGTGTGTGTGTGTGTGTGTGTGTGTATGTGGTGTGTGTGTGTGTGTGTGTGTGTGTGTGTGTGTGTGTGTGTATGTTGTGTGTGTGTGGTGTGTGTGTGTATGTGGTGTGTGTGGTGTGTGTGGTGTGTGTGCATGTGGTGTGTGGTGTGTGTGTGTGATGTGTGTGTGTGTGTGTGTGTGTGTGTGTTTGCATGTGTGCGTGTGTGTGTGTGTGAGTGTGTGTGTCTCATGTGTCTGGTGATAGTGGTGTGTGTGTGTGTGTGTGTGTGTGTGTGTGCTGAAGTTACTGAGGTATTATGACGCGATGTCATGTTTACCTATTGTGAGTGACAGAGCAGTGACCGAAGGGAGCAAGTATTTCGAGTTGGGGCGGCAGCCCCACGAGTTTTTAACTCGAAATACTTGTTTTACTCTTAACTAGTCCACAGGTATCTTAACTATACTGTGCTTGCTTGTTTACAAAGCATTTTTGGCAGTGTTTGAGTACCTGTATGTCACCTTCGTTAGTTTTCTTACTCTTGTGTGGTATCTGAAGAGTTTGTCATCTTCAATTTGTTTCATGTACTCAGCCAACTCTTCAGGAAAATAATTATTTGCATCAGTGAATGTGTGGTTGCCTGGTACCAATAAATACACCTCTGGTGGGCTGCAATACACTGGAATGGCACCACCCCTGGAGATTAAAGCAAATTTCAAATGTAGTCAGTTTGAATGACATTTTCAAATGAAAGCACCATACGATACGGCTTTTTGATGATATTGACTAAGACCTCTCTCCAGTCATCATTCTTAACTGCTGGTCCAGCTGGCATATTGTTCCAGCATTTGCCATATGAATCAATGTGCACTAGTTCTACTACCTATTCATAACACCAAGTACGATCCTGAAATCCTTCCCATGTAGTTTTGCAGTCACTGGAAAACAATGCAATTCCCTTTCTCTCCTTTGGATCTGGTGTCTGTAATTCCCCTCTATGCTACTCCTCAACAGGCAAGAAATAGCATAGCTCACTGTATACTGCATCTGATGTGGGGTGGTGATCGATTTTTATGTCTGCCTCCTTCAGTTGATGAAAGCCGTATGTATATATCCCATATTCTCTGCAATTAGCTTCATGTTCAACACTGCTGTTATCTGCCCTGGCCGATACCTCACTGGAAAGGATGGAGAAATAGCCCTAACCACTCTGAATACAACATCTGCATTAGTATCAGAATGTTGTATTGTGCACCTTCCACCACTTGGGAGATGACATGCATGGGGAATGGTTTCCTTGATATAGGTGAAATTGTGCCGTAGTTCTGTGGTTCCTTTGATTTGGTTAGGCAAATAGTAACAAATACATGACTAAGACACCTCATTAAGTATTCATGCAGCTGCAATTTCTTTCTTTGCAGGTGTCTAACTAACTAGTGACCCCTGTGTCCTCACTTTCATCCACTGGAATCATGCAAGATGCGAAGGCAGCGATGCAATAAAGAATGTTCAAAGACAGCCGAAACGGTAGCAGCGGCAAAAGAGAGAGGGTTAAAGGAAGCAGACAGTGTAGCTGCTGCTAGCTGCTTCTTGCACTTGATTGCGAAGGGACGACGTCTTATTTCTGCTTGTCGTCTTCCTACATTGGCAAGTAAAGTGCATTATAACGACTCATTTTTACTCCGGCCATTCCCAATACATGACATTTCAAATTACCCATCGGCCATTATGCGCTAAAATTTCCAAGAAAACGAATCAGGCTGCCGTGCTCTTCCTGTCACACCAGTGTCACGGTTCATTCTATCCCACCATAATTTTATCCCCCTGGGTAAAATAAACTAAGATACTTTATCCCCCCAGGGCTAGCTTATCCTAGGATATCTTGCACCACTTCGGGATATTTTATCCCCTTGTGACAAGCCGCCAGAACTCTCATCTTTTCTTCCTGTGACGCTGCAGCAAGGTGTTACCAGACGTGCTGTCCACCAATTTGTGGAATAGCACGCCATCACGCTCTTCAAACGCCTCCACTTGCTGTCGGAGGGCTCTCTTGGCATCCTTGGAGAATCCAGAGGAATACGCGGGCTTTCCAGCCTTAGCGCTATGGATGTATTGCACTGGCCCACAAGAACTTCTGCACAATCCTCTGTTAACACGGTCGACGTAGCCATCTGAGATCTAATGCTACAGTCTGCATAGTTGCTCATTTATACCAGCACAACAGTGCTATAGCACTTTCTGATTGGACAAAAATGATCCTTACATCTTTATCGTATCCGTTACTTTAGGGTTAGGGCTAGGGTATATTTAGCCAGCAATCTTTGGTTGGCTATGCTATGTACACTCAGTTGGGGCACTTCTTATCTTCGTATACCGCTTTCACAGGAGTGGAAACGCCGGGTTCTTCTATATTGATGCTTAACTGTTAAACAGTCAATGCGTTATAAAGGGATAGTCTATCCCAAGGTGGGCTACTATATCCTAGGAAATTTCAACCCACCGGATGGTTTAAACTACCCCGGGGGATACTTTATACGGGGGATACCATAAACTGTGACACCGGTTTGAGACGATTCATGTACAACATGAAAAACCAATGTCTCCTCTAACATTTTGGAGAAATTTGGTCTTGTACGCTTTGTAGTTTCGCAAAATGTAATAGCTTAGTTGCCTCGCTGAAATTACACCCCAATTCCCCCACCCTATCAATGAAGCATCAACGTTAACTTAATTATTGTAGACACTTGCTATAGGCTATTGCACACAACACTTTAACAAATACATAATGTATTGTCAAACCTACTTGTGAACTTGCTTCTACGAAGTACAGCATAGTGTATTCCTTTCTATATCCTTTCTATGGAGTGTCTGTACACACACCTGTACCCTTAAAGTTTACACAGGTAATAACTTTAACTGTTTGGTATGTGTGCTACACTCTGTCACATATGCGTAATCTATTATGTATGCTTGTATGAATAGTTAACATTTTTGGAAAGGCTTGAGTGGCTAGGAAAGGTATATATCAATCAATCAATCAATCAATCGATCAATTAATAATTGAGTGCATCATGCTACACGGCACTAGGGCAAAAACTGGCCCAAAGCAGCACTATATACACAAACAAACCACACATTTACATAAAAAATGTTTAGATGATGTGTCCTTCACTTATTATACTGTATACAAATCAGTTAAGGGCCCGAAGGGTATAGGGAGTTGAGTCCAGCACTAAGTGCCAAAACGCGCCTTTCACATGGTGTGGATATCCGCTGCTGTCTTGTGGTTGTGGCAAGACAAACACAGGAGTCTTGCGTGGTATCTTCATCAGAATTAGAGGAATGATCATGACATTGTTTTAATAGTGCCTCATGTTGTCCAATCCAGGCTGGGCACCTGATCACCCAATGGACCACATCCTCCACCTCTCCACTGTCGCACTCTTTGCATACCCTTTCCTCCCTTTTCAATCCATGCCATCTGCCAGTCTCCATTTGAAACGGTGCAGTACCTCCCCTCAGCTTGATCAAGACCCTCCTCTCGCTTTTCATCTTCACATAAGCACAACTAGATTCCTCTTCATACTCTGCAATCTTCTTCAGAATCGACAGCTTTGGTTTGTTCTCTAATTCCTGACTCCATTCTTTTCTTACTCTCCTCCACGTCACACTCTTCAAAATCCTCTTCAACTCATTCTCTGACATATCTTTAACCTGCATGCTCCATTCCCACATCTTGCCAACCAAAATCATTACAGCATGCAGGCAGTCATCTTCTTTATCCATGTATATACCCTTGTTGAGCCTTATAGCTTCGACAGACACTCGTTTCAGCAACCTTCCATCATATGCTGCACTAGTCAAAATCTGGAGCCATGAAACCCTACAACTTATTCTTGTCAGCCATACCACTGGGAGGTCCCCTAGCTTCAGCAACAGTGATGTTTGAGGGTGGAGAGTCCCAACTCCACAGAACAAATGGGCTGCTTTCAGTTGAACTTGCTGTACTGATTGTACACTCCAACAACAACCCCAAACCTCAGCTCCATACAACATGGTGGAGTCCACAAGCGAAGTCATCAATTTCCTAAATGTCCCAATACCAATGTCTCCCAACTCTGCTGTATATCTCTGAAACCATACCCCTAATGCCTTCTTCCCTGCCATTGCTTTATCCTCAATCATCTCCTTCATTTCTAAGAACTCATCCACGATACATCCCAGGTACTTGTAGCTGCTCACCACAGGAAATTCTTCACCATTAATAACAAACTTCAAATATGACCTCTCCACAGTCTTCTTCCTCACATGCATGATTCCACATTTGGCCACATTAATCTTCACTCCCCACTCAGCACACCACTGTACCATGCAATTCAGACTCCTTATATGACCTTCCTCCTCCAGTGCCAGCAATGCTGTGTCATACACGAAAAGCAGACCCGGATGATGTCATTTCCACATTGGATACCACAGTCATGTTTCTTCAAGGTGTCTACTAGGGCATTGATGTATAATGAGAATAGCAGAGGTGACAGCACACATCCTTGTCTGAGCCCACTGATCACTGGGAACTCATCACCAATGATACTCTCGTCACTCTGTTTGTTGTCGACTTTCACACGACATGAAGTACTGTCAGACAGAGCTCTCAGAAATTGCAAGAAGCTACCACCAATGCCAAGACCCTCAAGACACCTCCAGAGCCGTCCCCTATCCACCCTGTCGTATGCTTTTGAGAAATCAATAAAAGCCACCTCATCCCTTCTGCCTTTTTTGCCACTGCCATCTGACACAATAACACTAGCGCTAGCACCCTCTATGCTTCCTGAAACCTGCCTGTTCCTCAGCAGTTAACCCTTTGTCTTCTGCAACACACGACAACCAGTTGTTCAAAACTGTACACATGACCTTGCTCACTGTAGAAGTGAGGGCAATACCTCGGAAATTGGTGGTTTCCCAGATACCCATTGGGGACTTCTTTTGAACTGGTACAACCAAGCCAGCCAGATTCCCAGAATACTTGGAACAAAGTCATCCATACTTTAAACAAAGGTTCAGCCAACATCATCCCCACTCCAATGCCATCTTGACTGGGGGTAGCATCTTTCTTTACTTTATTCAGTGTCCAGAGAATCTCTTCTAATGAGAGTGGTAGACACCGCTTTTCACTGAAATTCTTCTTCTGTTCTTTAGGGCCAGTCTCTCCAGTGGGTGACCCCCTCCCCTCTCCTCCTCCGGCTGTTCCACCCAATAACGTACAGAAGTGATCCCGCCAACAATTCACTGCTTCCTCATTACTGTACACATTTCCATCTTCATTCCGCACCTCCAACAGATTACACTTCTTCTTTGTTCGACTGATGTTCAGCCACTTGATGGACTGCCAAAATGTCTTAGGACATCCTAACTGGGACTCAAGCTTCAGTCTCCTCTGAAATTGGAACTGCCTCTTAGTACTCTTTACTGCTCTCAAGTAGGATTGTCTTGCTTGAAGGTACTGTGACCTTCTTAATTCTGTAAATACTGCATCTAGCTTGCTTTGCTACCCTTCTTTGTCGCTTGGAACATCATCGTTAGCTAAATTGTTAGAATCATTAGAATCATTAGAATCAATCAGATCAGTGCTAGGCACTGTCATTGGTGTGTTCCCAGCAGCCTTCTTTCTCTGCTGATCTTTTCCTGCCGCCATTTTAACCACATGTCTTCGCACATTATCCATATTACACTTTGTATAATACAAACTATAGCCAGAATATCCAACATTTCGGTAGCCACCAGCTAGCTTAATTGGGGAATGAAAGCATTCCACTCTGTCTGAATAATGTAGGATATTACGCTATATTATTTAGACAGTGTAGAGTGCTTGTCATTCAATGATGCAAGTTACTGTCAGCTACCGAAATGTCTGAATACTGTGAAATTCGAGCTATTGCAAACAAAGTGTAGCTTTGTTGGATATTACGTACTAATAATAACACAATTACTTAGATAATGGTTACATCTTAATTGCACTTAATTAATGATTGAAACAAACTAAAATCCTAACAATAAATCACACAGGCTAGCTATTAATAACTGGTGCACTAGGGTGCACTTACTTGTTGGATGTTTGTTGGATATTCCACATAAAATTTGAAGAGCATGCGCAATACTGCAGCTTACACAAAGGGGGAGAGTAGTTAGTTAATAACATGTACAGTAACCATTTATACTAATGACCTGCTTAACTTGCGCTGGTAGTCTTTTTCTTCGGCCATTGAGCACATTTACTTTCTGGCACATGTGGCTGTGCAAATGGTGCATGTGCTGACCCGGGGCCACTGTAACTTGCACTAATGGTCTTTTCAATGACCGACTAGCGCAGATACTCTACTGGCACATGTGGTTGTGGCTACTGTAACTTGCACTGGTGGTGGTCTTTTCCATGGCCAACTGGCACAGATACTCTACTGGCACAGGTGGTGGTGGCTGCAATATTGTAACTTGCACTGTGTGGTGATGGTGGTGGTGGTGCTTTTTTCTACAGCAACGGCGCATATACTAAAGGCATGCATTGCAACTTGCACTGTACGTGGTGGTATGTGGTGGTGGTCTGTTTTCTGGAGCAATGGCGCATATACTGAATGCACGCATTCACTGCATTGTAACTTGCACTGTGGTGGTATGCGGTGGTGGTCTGTTTTCTAGAGCACTAGTGCATAATACTGAATGCATTCATTGCAACTTGCACTGTGGTGGTATGTAGTGGTGGTCTGTTTTCTAGAGCAATGGAGCATATACTGAACGCGTGCATTCACTGCATTGTAACTTGCACCATGATGTGATGGTGGTGGTTGCTTTCATCTAGGAATGCATGTGGTGGTCGTAGTATTGTAGCCTGCACTGTGTGGTGGTGGTGGTAGTATGTGGTAGCAGCGCCTAATGTGGTGGGCTGTTTTCTTGCAGCTCTAGCACATAATGTACTGGTGTGCTCATTGCAACTTCCACTGTGGTGGTGGTGATGGCAGTTGCATTGATCTATGTGGTGGATCTTCCAGCGCGCATCATTGACAGACCTCTGGCTTCCAGACCCTTCTACTCCATCTTCTAAGCTCAGATTTGAACTTCGCAATGACTTGAAGGTCATCCTTGGCCGAAATACTTCACAAAAATTGTCCATCGACCCATTTAGTTGACCTCTTTTATACTAAGTCTCCCTTACTGTGTATGCTACCTCAGGATAGTGGCTATGCTCTGAGTTTTGGCAAAGATGATTTTTCAGCATAACTTAATCTAAAATGGACCTGTGTCTAGGACAAAATTTGAAGCTTCACAACTATTCCAAGCTTGCTAATGCATAGCTCACACCAGATTCAGTACGACTCTTGCACACAAATCCTTATGATGTCTTCTTCAACACATTCCTACTTAAAATTCTGGGATTGGACAGTAGAAGCTGTTGAAACCGTTCTAGTGGAGGAATCCTCTTGATCCCACTTTGAGCTGAGAGCAATAATCAGAACTTATGACCTTGCTGACTGGCGGCACACATGGCAAGTATAGGTCTTAATATCTCGGCACCACCATAGCCATACATACCATTGTGTATACACAATTTGGCACCCACGCAACATAGAGATTTCTACATTACTTTGGACATGCAGCAATAGTCTATATAAGTATTATGTTTCTTGCACTTCAGAACAATGTACATAGGCTAATTCTTTCGGACCTGTAAATGAATGGTACTTTCAGCATGTGAAGCATCTGCTGCAATTAATATACCCCCATATAATTGAATTAATTACTATTGATTCAATCAATCAATCAATCAAATGTGTGCATGTACTTGCAAACTTAGTATACATGCATATGACCATAGGTCAAAGTACAATCACCTGTACAGCACGCAGCACAGACAAAGGTAATAAGGCTGGACGTGACTACCAGATGCCTGGGCCTACATACATTTACCTCAAAAATGTGAAGGAATTTTCCCGTGAATCAAGATACATTCCACCCAGGTAGAAACGTAAACTAACAATGACCACTTGTACTTGAAAGAAACCTACCTTGAAACATAATATGTACCTCCCACCCAGGCAGAAATGTACACTAACAATGACCACTTGTCTTTGAATGAAACCTACGTTGAAACATGATATGTACCTCCCACCCAGGTACATAGAAAGGTGAGCTCTACACAGAGGAACTACTAGACATGGCTACTGATTGCATGAGTTACAATGCACACACACACACACACACACACACACACACACACACACACACACACACACACACACACACACACACACACACACACTCACACACAAATACACACACATACACACACACACACACACACACACACACACACACACACACACACACACACACACACCTTATACACAAAATTATTATGGGTATATGCGGGAAGTCTAATACAGCATACCATACCATGGGTAGCTTATGCGCTTTTAGGGAAGCACACACTTAAGAGGCAAACACACACACACACACACACACACACACACACACACACACACACACACACACACACACACACACAATGTATGCGTGAAAGCAAGAGAGCTGTGTACAAGAACAAATTTCTCCAAAACATTAGATGAGACATTTCTCTATCATATCGTACATGAATCGTCTCAAACCCGTTGCGACAAGGAGAGCACGGGAGCCTGATTCGTTTCTTTTTAGAAATTTTAGATCAAAATAGCTGACGGGGTATTGGGGACTGCCGAGGTGAAATTCCAAATTGAGTCACTATAATCATGGATAGTAGACAGCAAAGACCTTATAGAGGTAAATGGGACAAGGGATAAAGGGTAGAAGGTGAAGGGAAAGAAGGAAGGAAAATGATTGGGGATGAGAACCCTATCAAGAGTGCATTGAAACCTACCAATACACACACACACACAAACACACGCACACACACATACATACACACATACACACACATAAACACAGACACACACACACATGCACACACGCACGCACACATACAAACACAAACACACAAACAGACACACATATGCATGCACACACCCACACACTCACCCACACACACATACATGCACACACACACACACACACACACACACACACACAGTGTGTGTGAGAGAGTTGTGTATAAGGTATGTTTGTGTGCTGCGCAGTTGCCTGCTTGTGAGTCAAGTCAAGTAGTAACTGTTGCATTTTGATCAATCTCAAATTCAAGTACACTGGTAACTCTGTCTCATTTTAATCAGATTCCTGACAGTGTCAGTGTTAAATGCTCAGGTTTGAAAGTGGGAAATCCTACACCCTACTGAAACAAAGAGCACTGCTGCCAGGAAGCCAAAGCTAAGCACGTATCTGAGCTGTGTGGACAGGTCTATGCTAGTGCGATTGGAAATAAATCCCATGTACAAGGTTGTACATGCCTTGACTTCATGGCTTGCAAGACGGTAGTCCTCACTGCTGCATCATCAAATCACTGGCTTGAAGCACTGAATGGCATTGGGTCTGTGCAGATATGAAGATAATCATGATACCGGACTGACCGAAGAACAAGTGGAACAGCTGCAACGGTTACGCAATGTTGAAATTTGAAATTTGACACTTATCCACCTCATGTGGGAGACCTGATGGGATATGCTTGAAAGTCATTGGCAATACAGTATATTCAGTTAGAGTATGAAATTGTATTTTGAATGGATGCAAGCTTGAGGATAAAACATTCACTTATATGGACATTATCATACTTATAAAAGTTTCCTGTCAGAGTGAAAATCAATGGATAAAATGAAGGAGCATTCACCAGGGATAAAACCTTCTAATATGTAGGGATAACTCATAAACAGGTGGGTAGACACATTCAGATGCAAGGAAATGTTCAAATGCACCTAAACTGCTCCTCTGTACATAAGCGAGTAGTGGCAACTTTAGTTGACTGTGCATTTCATGAAGAATGCATTGCCCCAAGTGGATCTTCACCTTTTGGCTGTAATTTTGACAAGTACAAGGAACAAGTCAAGCAGATTGATACTATTGAGGAAGTTGCCTACATTTGCTCCAATCGTTTTGATCAAAATGCATTAACCGTGATTTTAGATAGGGAGTTCGACTTCCCCAGTGACCATTATGTGGTGGACCTTGCAGGCTACAGCGTGACCATGGTAGTATGGAGGAATCCAACAAAGTGTTTCACTCTTTCTCAATGCCGACAATGCCCAAGAGTAGTCAACTGATGAAGCAGGTTTTACTTATAAGAGTACTCTTGACAATGGGTATAGTGTCTGTCCCTCTAACTGCATAAATGCATACCAGTACCTTTATATAGCTGTGTTCTCTAACATTGTCTTAAGCATTGTAAACAAGAAGATATTTTGTCCAGTGCTGTATCAGAGAATTATGACTGTCTCCTCGTCCACCTTGAGCTGCAACTAAAGTTGATTATCGCCTGGGGGGGCAATTGCCGCTTTACCTCTCACTATAAACTGTGAGTGTCGCTATTCATACGTATGTGAGCGGATTTGAGAAAAGGTTCAATTTCGTGCAGTTGATCGATTCTGAGTGAGTGACACCTACCTAGTTAAAGCGGAATGGTTGAGCTATCTGCTGCTCTTTGTTGCGCTTCTATATCTGTTCCCGTTCACAAGATATGTTTGCCTGAAGTACGAACTACACTCGGTGCGAAATTGCACCTTTTCTCAAATCGCTCACATATAATTGTTCTGCAAATCTATAAGTGCACGCACTGATAGCAGTGAGTGCACATGCATGTGTGTACATGCTGAGTGTGTTGTGTTTGGCGTTTGGTATTGACGTGTCATGCAGGTATATGTGCATGTGTCTGTGTGTGTGCGTGTGTGTGCGTGTGAAAATCAAGATGGCGGATGCGACAAAGCGGGCGCTCAACTGGCCTAGCAGAACCTAGGTAATGCTTGTCAGAAGAGGACTGCTACCCGTTTCCAGGCCCGAGAACGCCTAGCGACAACATCGGGATCTGATCCCGACAGAATCGCGAAGCAGAAGTGACCAAATGGCGAGTCGACGCTGCGATGACACCTCGAAGGTACCCAAAAACCGGAGGGGAGACGCATCCTGTGAAGACCTCGCTACGAAGAACAGCATCGCCACACCGGTGCGTCAGGCAACCACAGGACCTGACTCGGAGCTAACGGGACTCCGGCAGGCGGATGAGGGATGCGTCTTCCCAACGACTGGCGGGCGGAGGAGGGCACCAGTAGCCCCAACGGCCTCCCGTTCTTTTCTGAGGAGTTCTCGGACCCTTACCTGCACTAGGGATACGCGTGCAGGACCAGGCTTGAGGCCGGCCACCTCATCCACTTTGGTAAGGGCTAGGAAAACGGGATCGCGACAAAAACCGTCGGACGGGACTGAGCAGCAGGTAGCAAGCGCAGTATCTACCAGCGAGTCTTCGCAGAAGGCAGGTCAGAAGTGCGGAAAGAGGAAACAGGACCAGAAGAAACCGCCACCAAGGATGGAAAGAAAAGAAGTTAAGAACAGACTATTGAGCGCTCGCGAAGTACAAAGGTTTGGAACTTGGAATGTGCGTACTCTTCGCGGTATAGGAAGGCCCGAACAGCTGGCAATGGAGATGAAACGGTACAGACTATCCATCCTAGCAGTAACAGAAACCCACCTCAGTGGCGAGGGAGAAATGCTGCTAGATGAAGAAGGCAGATATACTCTGCTATTCTCTGGAAGGCAGGATGGTCGAGGTGTTGAGGGAGTAGGGCTAGCACTGTCACCACAAGCACGAGAAGCACTGCGCCACCACCAAAGCATATCAGCTAGAATCATGACGGCAGAGTTTCTGACACGAGTTGGCCCACTGATGATTGTAGTAGCATATGCCCCCACCAACCAGGTCAGTGCTGAAGAGAAGGACCAGTTCTATGAGGATCTCAACTGCATCTTGGCGAGAGGTAACAGGCAGGTGATGTTAATGGGGGATCTCAATGCAT
The DNA here is from genome assembly GCA_964019415.1 of Ianthella basta. NCBI lineage: Eukaryota > Metazoa > Porifera > Demospongiae > Verongiida > Ianthellidae > Ianthella > Ianthella basta. The sequence goes on from OZ025869.1 coordinate 6,108,150, forward strand.
CGGTAAGTGAGGGTCTGCATGGAGTAGTTGGTCCCTATGGACTTGAGGCTACAACTAGTGACAATGGTGAAAGGCTTGTTTCATTTGCATGTGCCAATGGTCTATGCCTTACCAATACCTTCTTTGCCCACAAACGTATCCATCAAGCGACATGGTACCCCCCAGATGCCAGGAAACCACCCAGCCTCAAGGATTACATTCTGGTAAAGCAGAGGATGATGTCATCAATCCTGGATACCAGGGTCTACCGTGGAGGAGATGTTGACAGTGATCACCGTCTTGTGATCATGTCAGTACGGTTGAGACTATGCAAGAAGCCAAAGGAGAAAAGGGGGAGGCGTTTCGATGCGAAACTTCTGCAAGATGTGTCCATCAAGGCTGATTTTGCGAACATCATAAAAGAGGGTTTTGAGAAGAGGAAAGCAGAGGGAACTGTTGAGGACAGGTGGAAGGAGATGAAGCAGACTATCATGGAGTCCAGCAAAGAACATCTACAATGGAAGAGGAAGAAACAGAAGAAGTGGATAAGCGATGACACAATGCAAATCATTGAAGCGAAGAGAAAGGCGTACAGACAGTGGCAAGAGTGTAGAAAAGATGCAGAAAGACAGAGAGAGTATCAAACCCTTCGAAGAGCAGTGAGAACAGCAGTGAAAGAGGACCGAGAGAGGTGGTTGCAGGAAATGATGGAGGAAATGGAAGACTGCCTGAAGCGTAACAGACAAGGAGATTTCTTCAGGAAGCTAAGAGACCTTAATTCAAACAAAGTTAGGCCTACACCAACCATCCTGGATGAAAGTGGGCAACCGCTCAAGAGCAAGGATGAGAAATTAGCACGCTGGAAGAGGCACTTTGAAGGAGTGTTAAATGTACAGGGCACTGTAACTGAGGAGGTGATTGCTGGTGTGGAAGACCTCTCAACAACAGATGCAGCAGAATTAACAAGGGAGGAAGTGGAGTGTGCAGTCAGTAAACTGAAGAATGGCAAAGCAGTAGGAAGTGATGAAACAGCAGGAGAGATGGTAAAGAGTGGAGGACAGGCAATGATTGACTGGTTGTGGGAGTTGCTGAAAGAGGTCTGGAAGACAAAGCAAGTACCTGAGGAATGGAAGAATGCCATCTTGATTCCAATCCACAAAAAGAAGTGCAGGAAAGTGTGTGATAACTATCGAGGAATCGCCTTGTTGAGCATTCCAGGAAAGGTACTCTCTCTCATACTCCATGAGAAGCTACAGGCCATCATAGATCCCCAGCTTCTGGAGTCACAATGTGGGTTTCGGAAGGGTCGTGGGACAACAGATCAAATCTGGGTGACGAGGCAGATCATTGAAAGAGCAGTGGAATATGAAACGGCAGCACATCTTTGCTTCATGGACCTCACCAAAGCCTATGACTCTGTAGACCGTAGTGCCCTTATTGCCACCCTAAAGAACTACAAAGTTCCCGGTCACCTAATTGACATCATCGAAGAAATGTACACTGGCACATGGTGCCAGGTGAAGACTGCTGAAGGTTCCTCTGAGGAGTTTAAGGTTGAAAGTGGAGTCAGACAGGGATGTGTTCTGTCTCCACTCCTCTTCAATTGTTTCATGGATAAGATCCTCAGAGAGACATTGGAGACAACACCAGGAGGATGGAGCATTGAGTACACAACCACCAAGGGACTGTTCCTCTCCTACAGAGAGAAGACTCCAGCAACCACTGACATCCAGAATATCCAGTATGCGGATGACTTAACCCTGGTGGCTGAAACCAGAGAAGAGCTGCAGTTTATGGTGGACACTCTCGACAGGACCTGTATGAAGCGGGGGATGGACATCAATGGAGCGAAGACAAAGATTATGAGTATCGGAGCAGATACTGATGACCAACCAACAATCACACTGAGGGGCAATGCACTGGAGGCTGTGGAAGAATTCTCCTATCTGGGGAGTAAAGTGGGGCAGACTGCTAGAGTAGATGGAGAGGTGAGCACATGATTGAAGAAGGCAGCCACAGTGTACCAGATGTGGAGGAGGAAGGTGTTTAGAAGTCGAAGTGTGAGTAAGAAGACCAAGGCTCATGTGTTCAGAGTGATGGTAATGTCTGTACTTCTGTATGGATCGGAGACATGGGCAGTCACTCAGCAGGACCTTAAAAGATTGCATGCCTTCCAGATGAAGTGCCTGCGAGACATTATTGGAGTGACCTTGTGGAACAAGAGAAGAAATGAGGATATTTTGGCAGAAGTAGGCGAAATACCAGTGGAAGATCAGGTGAAACTGAAACGACTGCAATGGTTTGGTCACCTCCAAAGGATGCCAGCCCACCGGCCACAGCGACAGGTGCTGAAATGCCGGCCACGAGGCAAGAAGAGGAAGCCTGGAGGAACCTCACTCCGCTGGATAGACGTTGTCAATAGGGACCTGTCCACGATCACCAACTGGGAAGACCTAGTGAAGGACAGAGCCCAGTGGCGGTCTGCTATCCACCAGCTATATCTGCCAGCTAGCTCAACCAACCCTGTCTGATGTTTGTCGTGATGTCGCCCAACGTCCAATTGTGGACAAGGTGTACAAAGGAGGAGGAAGAGGTGTGTGCGTGTGTGTGTGTGTGCGTGTGTGTGTGTGTGTGTGTGTGTGTGTGTGTGTGTGTGTGTGTGTAGGTCTTCATTCTACATACATGTCAATAGACACTAAGCACACCGTGCCATAGTCTTAGCTGTTCTGCTGTATGGAGCTGAGGCGTTGACAACCAAAGTAGAACATGTAAAGTGTCTGCACAGCTTTCACAATTGTTGTGTTTGCACCATTCCGGATGTATCTAGACTCAAGCAGTGGCAAGACCACATACAGTATCAGCTGAGCAACTAGCATCTACTTTTGGAATGGAAGTGTCAATGACTAAAGTTCTCATGACACATCGTTTACACTGGCTTGGACAAGTAGGACATTATGGAGTCAGGGAGTCCACCAAAACAGTTGCTGTTTGGAGAACTACTGAAGATGAGATCAGGTCATGGCACAAAGAAGAGGTGGAGAGGTGCTGTAACAGCAAGCCTGCAGATGATAGGAATATCAGAAGGGTGGTATGTGATTGTACAGGATAGACAGTCATGGTTCCAAGCTTACACCAATGGAATCAAGTCATGTGTCAGCCAATGCTGTCACAAAAACAAGTGCCCAGCAAATCAAGCAGAAGCTAGTGATCATTCCTGTTCATGCGGCAGACGCTTTTGCCGCAAGGGTGATCTCACATGACTCAGTCGATTCTGTGCCAGTTCCTGTATCAAGTGCTGATTATCTAGTCGATTTTGTCCAGGGTATGAACACCACTATGATTGTTTACTCAATGGGTGGCTTCTAGGTTCAATTAAGTTTGAAGGTGTAGGTCTTCATCCTACATACACAGTTTGGTAGGGGTGCTTTCACTGGATGACTTGTTGTTTTGCAGACTTGAAACTCTTGCAACTCCTACAGTCTATGGCATCGTGATGTATCTTTCAATCCATCAGCAATACTGCATCCCCAAACTATCTGAACTATTGAACATACACGGAGAAATTGCTAGCAAGTAGTTTGAGTTCAGAATGTCCCAGTACCCCACAAGCCTTTTGACTCAAAATACTTGTTGCCGGTGTTGTGCTGATTAAGGTAGTCGTAATGCACCAAGAAACTCCCTCTGATTCTGGTAAATACTACTTCTGCAAGAAACCTTTCCTAAAATGACTTTTGTAATTGGTTTCAATTCAACAAAAGGGCGTGTTTGGTTGTACACACGTGTCAGGAGCCATATGAGCATGCATGTTTCGGTGTGGTATATAGCTAGCTAGTGATCCAGTTACATGTTTGAACGAAACATTACCTGCTATGTATGTGTTTGACATCCTTTCTCGTTGAGTGAGCATGTTTGCTGCCTATCATGCCTCAGTTTGTGTGCATGGCTGCCATGCATGCTGGAAGAGCGAAGACAGAAGTTTACACCAGTTAGTTTGAGCTTTGTGTGCATGCGCATAGTTTACTAACTGTAGCAAGCAGCAACTATTGGCTACGCTTTCTTAGGAGTTCCATATCATTCTGCAAGCCAACGCTAATCTTAGTGAGAGGTACCCTCCGAAAGCTGATATGGGCAAAAGTCTGTATATGGCCCTGTTAAACTAGCCTATGAATGTTATAATGATATTCGCAACAGTGACAAACATATTGATAAGCCAAATGGTCTTTTAACACTGTTGTAATTGAATAACATGGCTCCTTACAAAAAGTACGTGAACTGTGTGTGACCATCACACCACTTAGTGCTCACACCAAGGGTGTGATCAATCATACCATTACTTTAGTGTGAGATTCACACAGACACCAGTATCCACACTGTTGCTCATGTCATTGATGATATAGATTACAAGACTTTGAAGCAATTAATACTCAAAGATGAGAGCTTACTTGGAATCCTACAAGGTATCTAAGTACATATGTAGCTACCCAGAACACAGCTTAGCTGGATTGCATGTTGTGCATACTGGGAGGACTCCTCAAACTAAGTAAGTAATTTGTGCAGTTTAATTATACAATAGGCACTTTGTGTCCCCCACAAACAATCCCACCAGGTGGTATGCTATGTACTAGATATACCAAACCTGAAAGCAGTGTACCATATCTGTAGTGAAATGTACCATGAAGTGCCTATATAGTCTCTTACAAGCTATCCACATAATGCCACCTATACATGGATAGTGCTACTGCACACTCTGCTTTTAACACTCGAAACTAATTCAGTTGGTGACAAATGACAATGGTTAGTGGTTGTTTTGACATATCAGACAGCACTGTAGTGCTGTCTATATAGGGATGGTGGTGGTTGTTTGTATGCTTTAATATAAACAAAAAGTCGCACCACTCCTGAATAGGACCGAAAACTGACAAACAAAGCTTTCCATGAGGAAGCGGGGACTGAGCAACGCATATAGCCTATCTTACTTGCCAGCAAAGGTGCACCTACATGTAGAGAGCGCCCTCAACATTTTCCAAGTTTTTTCTTCTTCTTATCAGACAGCATGGTAGTGCTGTCTATGTAGGGATGGCAATGGTTGTTTGCATGCTGTAATACAAACGAAAAGTTGCACCCTCAACAGGACCGAAAACAGACAAACGAAGCTTCCTATGAAGAAGCGGGACTGAAGGTTAACATTGCACACAGTTACCCTTACTTCCCAGAGAAAGTGCGCTTACATGTAGAGAGCACTGTCAACATTTCCCATGTTTCATATTCTTTTCTTCTTCCTCTTCGACAACCGTAGCGCATGAACCAAAGGGACCAGGAAAATACTTGTTGCACCATATTCTGGCACCATTTGTGGCTGGCTACATTCTCTTGTAGGGTGGAAGGCACGAGTTAGTGTAGTCTGATGTAGCCCAGACCCACTTCCAGCCATTTCATATTGTGCAAAGGGCAGGAAGTGGGTCTGGTAGATTTACCAGGTGTCGATGTTCAATACCCCCAGGAATCGGTGGGTGTGAAATGTTAATTACGCTTTGATATTCGCCGATGCTCCCTGTGGGTTAGTTTGGTGTAAACAAAGATGGCCGAAGCAAGCGTTAGAGGTGGTAAACGAGAGAGCGTCGGAGGTGGTAAACGAGAGAGCGTTGGAGGTGGTAAACAAGTGCTGATCACCGAAGTTGCGAAGGAGCATGGCTACGAGAAGCTGAAGGAGGAGCAGTTGCTGGCGATTGACGAGTTCGTATAAGGAAAAATGTCTTCGTGTCACTGCCGATTAGCTTCGGTAAGTCTCTTATTTACGGCCTTTTGCCAGCCGTATACAGCCGCGTACGAGGGTACATGATGCCAACGTCGGTGGCTATAGTTGTATAGCCTCGTGCGCCAGCCCCTGTCATTGCACAATCGCTGCTTAGAATAGGGTCTGGTCAGACTTGACATGTTCTTGGGATCTCTACTGCAATTTGAGTAGACCAATCTAATTGCAGGTTGTTTGTATGCTTTAATGTAAACAAAAAGTCGCACCACTCCTGAATAGGACCGAAAACTGACAAACAAAGCTTTCCATGAGGAAGCAGGGACAAAGCAACGCATATAGTCTAACTTACTTGCCAGCAAAGGTGCACCTATATGTAGAGAGCGCCCTCAGCATTTTCCATGTTTTTTCTTCTTCTTATCAGACAGCACGGTAGTGCTGTCTATGTAGGAATGGCAATGGTTGTTTGCATGCTTTAATACAAACGAAAAGTCGCACTAATCCTTAACAGGACCGAAAACAGACAAACGAAGCGAAGCCAATCAGATTGCAGGAAAGGTGTTTGCGGTTAACAAACTTCTTTGATCTTGGACACGGGAGCATGTTGTTCTTCAGAAAGAAGGTTTTCTACCTCTTCAGGGAGTAGTGTACTCCGGATTCTGGGTTTCGGCGCGCTGGAGTGAGTCCATAAAGAGCGACGAGACGGAAATAGGTACTCTAGCCCAGTGACAGAGCTGCGCGTCGGCTTCGAGAGTTACAGTGTAGAGGAACGCGGCTCCAACGAGCTACAACTCCGACTATTCGCTCGTTGAGGACGCGTCCCAGTATATTGTGACCCTTTGGCAGACGAGCAGCTCTTTCACTTACGTGTACCGTCCAGGTTGACTCCTCCAACGGCCGCGCACGACACCTGACAACTTTGTGTACTGGCGAAATCGACAGCAATATCACTGAACGCTTCTTCCCTACAACGCTGAGTAGTTCGGAGCGTTCACCGTGGCTGCTTCTGGTGCTGCTCGCCGTATAATCCAAAGCTCTAAAGTGGCTTTGATGACGTCACACATTCCGCAGATTCCTGACAGTGTCAATGTTAAATGCTCAGATTTGAAAGTGGGAAATCCAACACCCTGTCGAAACAAAGAGCACTGTTGCAGGGAAGCCAAAGCTAAGCACGTACCTGAGCTGTGTGGACAGGTCAATGCTAGTGCTATATATTGGAAATGAATCCCATGTACAAGGTTGTAAATGCCTTGACTTCATGGCTTGCAAGACGGTAGTCCTCATTGCTGCATCATCAAATCACTGGAATGAATCACTGCATGGTACTGGGTCTGTGCAGATATGAAGATCATCATGATATTGGACTGACTGAAGAACAAGTGGAACAGCTGCAATGATTACACAATGTTGAAATTTGAAACTTAACACTTATCCACCTCATGTGGGAGACCTGATGGGATATGCTTGGAAACCATTGGCAATACAGAGGACACTGTTAGAGTATGACATTGTATTTTGGATGGATGTAAGCTTGACGATAAAACATTCACTTATATGGACATTATCATTCCAGACTTACAAAAGTTTTCTGTCAGAGTGAAAATCAATGGATAAAATGAAGGAGCATTCACCTGGGATAAAACCTTCTAATATGTTGGGATAATGTCACATTCAGATGCAAGGTAATGTTCAAATGTACCAAAACTGCTCCTTTGTGCATGAGCGAGTAGTGTCACCTTTAGTTGACTGTACAATTCATGAAGAATGCATTGCCCCAAGTGGATCTTCACCTTTTGGCTGTAATTTTGACAAGTACACGGACCAAGTCAAGCAGAATGATACCATTGAGGAAGTTGCCAACATTCGTTGCCATTGTTTTGATCAAAGTGCATTGACAGCGGTTTTATATATGGAGTTCCACTTTCCCAGTGATCATTATGTGGTGGACCCAGCAGGCTACAGCGAGACCATGGTAGTATGGAGGGATCCAACAAAATGTTTCACTCTTTTCTCAATGCCGACAATGCCCAAGAGTAGTTAGCCAAATGAGGCAGGTTGTACTATATGAGGGTACTCTTGACAATGGGTATAGTGACTGTCACTCTAACTGCATAAATGCATACCAGTATCTTTATATAGTTGTGTTCTCTAACATTGTCTTAAGCATTGTAAACAAGCAGATATTTTGTCCAGTGCTGCATCAGAGAATTATGACTGGCAGCACTGTGTCAAGGTGCACACAGCACTTGATGTGGGGAGCAGAGTCAATAGTGGAGACGACAAAGACCTGCTAAGGGGTAAAAGGGACAAGGGTAGAAGAAGGCAAATGGAGCGAGGAAGGAAAATGATAGGGATGAGTAATCTATAAAGAGCACATTGGAACCTATCTACTTCATCACGGATTGGAGAGAGGGTAGGGAGTTGTAGTGTGCATGGTGTATGTATGCCTGTAATCTCCAGTATTCTTTTAGTAAATCAATGAATGTAATTACGCATGCTCAGTTTTGGAGTGATCCTGTTGTGAGTAATCATTGTGTTGTTGAGTCTCATTCCTGTGTCGCTCGGGTTGATTGTCGTTGTTCATTGACGGTGGTTGTGGGAGGACACCACATTATTGGCGACCCAAGGTATGATCCATGCTGTGTTCCTTACTAGTGTTCTTGTTTGTCGTGCTTCAGCTAGCCCCTGGAGCAGCAGAGACTTCGCTCGCAGATCGCGGAGCTTCAGAGAGCTTCAGTGTCACTCAACATTGTAGCGAGAGTCTGCGACTGATTATAGAGCAACAGAGAACTGCCGAGACAGATTGCATAGCGATGGAGACTTCAGCCACGAACGAAGTGGCCCAAGAACTCAGGGCAGAGATGGCAGCGACCCTCGGGAGAATTGAGGAATTTGACGAGGACAAAGAAGAATGGTCCCAGTACTAGGAGCGGCTGGAATACTTCTTCCAGGCGAACGAGATTGAGGATGCAGACAAGAAACACGCAGTTTTCCTTTCACTGATTGGAGCCAACACGTACAAACGGCTACAAAATTTGATTGCGCCAGCAAAGCCTGATACAAGGACATATGCACAACTTGTCAAGGCACTAGCTGATCACTTCAGCCCTACTCCAACAGAGAGTGTGCAGCAATTTAAGTTCCATAGTCAGGTTGCAACATTTCTTTCAGAGCTTTGGTGTCTCACAGAGTTCTGCAACTTTGGAGCAGCTCTAGAAGACATGCTCCCGGATTGCCTTGTCTGTGGTATCAATGATGCAGGCATTCAGCGACGGCGGAATCTGCACTTTCGTTCAAGAAGGCCTTCAAACTGGCACAGGGTTTGGAGTCAGCTGCACAGAATGTCAAGCAGTTGCAAAGAACGGGCTCCAGACAAGAGGTGCCAGGGGCAACAGGGACCACCCACATGCAGGTAGTCCACAAGATGTCACATCCAGATCAAAGGAAGTCAGACAGTGGTGCTAACTGTTATCGCTGTGGCAAGTCAGGACACAGTGCTGCCAAGTGCAGGTTCAAGGATGTGATGTGTCACTACTGCGGCTAAACAGGGCAGATCAAAGCCGTATGCCACATGAAACAGAAGACAGCAGCTGGGAAGAAACCACAATCCGTGCGTGTGGTTCAGCAAGAAGAGGAGGTAAATGAATACCCTCTGTTTCACATGGGATCAGCTGGCCATTCAAAGCCCTTGACGGTGACATTAGCAGTTGATGATTGTCCAGTACGGATAGATGTAGACATGGGAGCAGCCCTGTCCATTGTGTCTGAAGCAACATTCAAAGAGTTGTGGCTGGACAAGAGCCCATCGAGCTCAAATATCAGATTGTGCTCTTGCTCAGGAGAAGCAATCTCCGTTGTTGCATGGAAGCATGGATGTTAACATCAATTACAAAGGTCAAGTAGCTCATCTTCCACTTGTGGTAGTGAAGGGGGAAGGCCCAAACCTCCTTGGGAGAAACTGGCTTCAGAAGATACGACTGGACTGGAGAGAAATCCATTACCTCCAGGACAGGTTGATGTCAGTTGTTGCCAAACATGAAGAATTGTTTCAAGCTGGCTTAGGTAAACTCCGTGGGCACAAGGTGAAGATCCAGGTGGACCCAAATGCTAAGCCACGCTTCTGCAAGGCTCATGCCATTCCGTATGCCTTCAAAGCCAAGGTGGAAGACGAGTTGGAATGCCTCGTTAAGGAAGATACCCTAGAGCCTGTGAAATTCTCAGAGTGGGCGGCCCCAATTGTTCCAGTTCTGAAGAGTGACAAGTCCAGTATCTGAATCTGTGGGGACTTCCGTCTGACAGTGAATCCAGTGTCCAAGCTAGACAGATACCCAATTCCCAAGGTTGAGGATCTTTTTGCAGCACTCGGAGGTGGGAAGTTGTTCTCAAAGAAACCATTGTCACTGATAATGGATCGTGCTTTGTTAGTGAAGAATTTGAAGCATTTCTCAGGGACAATGGCATCATGCATATCACTTCCACACCCTATCATCCATCTTTGAATGGATTGGCAGAGCGAGCAGTCCAGATCCTAGAAACTGGACTAAAGAAGGTAACATAAGGCGACCTCAATACCCGAATTGCCTGAGCCTTGTTTGCGTACCGAATTGCTCCACATAGCACTACAGGAGTCTCTCTATCAGAGATTCTTTTGGATCGGAAACCTTGATCAAGACTGTATCTTTTGAAACCCAACACAGCAAAGCGTGTTGAAAACAAGCAATTGCAACAGAAGCAACACATGATGCGTCTGCTCGTCGACACAAGTTTGAAGCTGGTGACCTGGTGTACGTCCTGAATTTCAGGGCAGGGGAGAAGTGGATCCCAGATGAAATCATACAGTCGAATGGCCCAGTATCATTCAGCATTCAGTTGCAAAATGGGAAGATTGTATGCATGCATCAAGATCACTTGTGACAGCGCACAGAGAGACAGCAAGCAAGAAGTGATTCAGAGACAGTGGCAGTAGATGATGACAGTGATATGCTCACAGAAATGCCGTCAGTTGAGACATCAGCAGAGACCTCATCAGAGATAGCTGATACAGAGGGAACATCCTCTAGCAATCAGCATGTTGAGAATCCTCAAACGAGGCTGCCACTTCCACTTCTACTTCACTTATACGTCAGCGACGCCTCGTTACCCACAACGAGTGCGTAAAGAACCTAACAGGTTTCCTCAAAGTTGGTAATATTGTACTGTAGTGCCAAGATGTCAGTTACTGTGCTGAATGACTCGAGGTAAACACTGATGCTGTGGTTGTAAGATATTGCAGCTTCGATAACTTTGTAAGGAAATTGTTGATTGGGATGCTGCTGATGAAGCAACCATTGGTAAAAAGCTGCATGATTTCATGTACATCCACATGAGAAAAATGCTTAATGCAAACACCAAAAATGTGCAGATCAAAAGCCTTCTTTTACTCCGCACACATGTCATGTCTGTATGCAAGTATGATATCATAATAGTCGGGTGTAAAGGGTCCTTGGGTAGAGGACATGTATATATGTACAAAACTATATTATGCTTATTGGGATATTGTGCTTGGTTTTGCTGACTTCTGTATGAATCTTAATGCACTGGAAGTAAGTATCAGATTCTACTACTGACAATTTGCTTTCCTTACTACTGAATGTTGCACTTCAGTGATGCAACACCATGCAACTTGCACAAATGCACATAAAGTAGCTAGCAATAGTGTAAGCAATACAGTTAATTCTTACTGAAATGCGTAACTGTATCTCATGCATGGAGACTTCAATGGTGTATGCATATTTAATATTCAGGAACTTGATTTTGCTACAATTATTGACTCCAACTAAACTAAAATGAAGTCCTGTGAAAATTTGCACACAAACCATATAGAAACAATAAAAATTCGCTGAGTTTCAGCAGCTCAAGCCAACGAGCAAGGCTGTGACAGTTCACCCTTCTTCGCTTTTTAGACTAGTTCCGAACAATAGAATGTCTTAACTATCCATGCAGGTATAGGTTTTTGGCAAATTTTAACTGTATGCGGTAATATCTCTTCTTTTTTAACCTAATTATCCCCTGTTTATACATGATATGGTAATTATATTCAAAGCACCACAGGAATTGCTGTATTGCATAATTACCTAAATGGCAACCATTAAGGTTATGCAATTGGCCCATGCACTTGTGTCAGTGCAAAGATAGCAATGTACCAACAAAATGAAGACATTATTCTCCTGTAAAGCACTGGTTCGTTTTGTGAAGTAGTAAAGGAGAGGCACCTGGACCACTATTGTGTGCCAATTCCAGTGATTATGCAGCACCAATCATGTGTTTGCCATCCATTTTAAACAGAATTTCAGATATTGCATTATAGTTAAGTAGCTGTTTCTTTTGAAGTAGATAACTTCACATGCTACTGCTCAGGATTTAAGTAATCCAATTCTGCTGTCACCAAAGCCATGCATTCCTGTCCATGAAGTACAGCTCTATTGCACACAAACAGACATGTGCACACCGTTGGATGCATATTGTCAGAGCTACCTATGCCGATCACTCCTGTCCCCAAACAAGCTAACATCACATTGGGCTCACCATGTACTGCCAAAGTCATCTTCCTGCACTTTACTTTCCTTCTCCAGGTCAATTCCTTGATGAGTGCACTGGTACTCAATCTCAGTTTACTTCTAAAATATATGCAGGCATGAATGAAGTGAGGGCTTCTCAGCTAGCTCAGGCATCAGAAAGGGGGTGGTTCTCTAATATCAGCTTCACAACAGGGTTGAAAACCTTGCCGACGTTTCGACCAGATGCTCTGATCTTTGCCCTGAAGAAGACCAGAGCATCTGGTCGAAACGTTGCAGGCAGAACCAAACTACCAATGTCTGTGCACTGCATATCAATTATAAAGGTATTAATTATAGTGAATATAGTGAGTGGTGAAAGAATTACTAAAACTTAAAAGAATTGCTAAAATGTTCTAAACAGGCAGAACATTTATACACAAGACCCAAACAATTCACTAAATTTGGCACCCACCAAACTCCTGGTTTGCTCAAAACATTAAATTACTTGCAGCTAAAATTTAGGTATACTATATACTAAGTCTACACCCAGCAGTTTTTGCATGTACCTTCAACTCATGTTGACTGTGTACTCGATTGAAGGCACACTTCATGTGCAGAATGCCATCACGAAAGTGTCCAAGGGATTTATCAGTACTAGCATGGCACCAGAGGAATCTATAACTTGCAACTATGCAACAGAATTATAATAGCAGTATATTAATTAATACATCAACATAGCCACATGCAGTGCATTTATTCTTGCAAGCACAATGACATTAGCCCTTATTAACCAATAATTATACCTTCTTATTTCCGAACGTTTGCTCTGTTCTGCTCTGTTCGGCTACAGAGGCAGAATTTGATATATTTCACACACGCAACACACACACACACAGACACACATACACACACACACACACACACACACACACACACACACACACACACACACACACACACACACACACACACACACACACACACACACACACACACACACACACACACACACACACACACACACACACACACACACACAAACACACACACATAGGGGAGGGTGTCTTCATTGATCATGGTCTTGTTGTGTGTGGTCTGCACTAATTGGTGGTTAGAGTGCACTATAGCAATCACAACTGACCACATTTGCATGTGCTTGGTTGTGTGTGGGATGTCATGAGGTGCATGGCCACACTTGTGGGTTATGGCTAGGGCAGGGTGTGCTGCAGTAAACAAACTAATGAACAGTTCCATTATACATGTTCTTGTGTCATACATGTGCATGGCAAGTATGGCACATGAGTTAGTTGCAGTACAAGGACACCACCACGTAAACTTGTAGCCTTGAAGCCACAGTGAGCCTGTAGCCTTGAAGCCACTGTGAGCCAGTAACCTTGAAGCCACTGTGGGCCTGTAACTTTGAGGTATGACAAGTCTAAATGGACAGGTAAGCCTATATGTATCACATTACATGCAACTAGAGTTCTAGAATGTGAAGTGCGACAACCATGTGTTTATGTGCCTTTTGTGCTACCTACTCATGTAAGACTAGTCATGGAGCTACTGACACGCATACATACAAAGGCAGAGGCACTCCATTTGATCATTGACACTTTCATGACTGTACACAGGCAGTACTATAATCTACTACACATTACATCGCGTGCTGGAACAACATGTCAACTGTACCAGCAACAAAAGAAGGGACTGAAAGTAGGTCTTCATCCTTACCAATGGAAATGTCACATGGTGTTCATATGGAAAATGCCATACAACCTCACCATAATTGGAGAATATCCCAAAGGTGTGCATATTTGGAGCAGCTATTACATGGGCACTATATTGGAATTCAACCGCAGAGGTGTATTACTGTGTGCCAGGTAACCACACATTCACAGATGGTGTACTCCAGATCCGGAAGAGTTGGCTAGGAATAATGAAGTTGGCTAAATATCACGAGTTCATGGTGATGATGAACTCAACAGTCACTACATGCACAGGTAACATTGATGTGAAAAGTCAAGATGAAGACTTGAAAGAGTGTGCTCTAAGGCAAACTGCATGCACTAACAGTGTGTGCCTTCTAGCATAGTGTATGAAAGTGAATACAACTTTAGATAGTATGCAGAAACAGAAAAGGTGCAGATATGACAAATGAAAGGGTTCCATACACACACAACTCCTGCAAAACTGGTGTGGTCAACACCATAAGCTATAAACAATCAGCAGTACAAGGATCTTATTCTTTTGGCAGCAGATGCAATTATCACCAGTTGCAAAGGGAATGGGATAGGCTCCTTCCATATCCATTCTATCCGCTCTACAAGCTGTCGCATAGGAGTCTGTCATTCAAACTGAATAATTTAACAGTACAGCGGAACCTCTCAAAGACCTTCAGACCAGCTATAACTGACCTTTATTGGGAGGCTAATTGCTCACAGGTCATAGCCACGATAACTTTTTCTAACCCGCTCCCAATCATGTTGAATACAATGAGAACCACCTGCCCTGCCACCCTGACTCCCACCTCACAATCTGTAACCCTCCACTACTCCAACCAGCACCTGCATTGTTTCACTCTTTGCACTTCTTGTTTGCCAATAGACAGGATGATGTCAAGCACACACCCAGCACAATGAGGGAAGGACCTTCAGCATTGTACACATGTCAACGTAGCGACCCCACACCATCAATATCCATTCCAACCACTGGAGCTAGACTCTCACTTATACGACAATTTACAAGTTAGAGTAGTTGTAATAGCCTATTATCTCTGTGTGTGTGCATGCGCGTGTGCGTGTGTGTTGTACACACACACACACACACACTGACTCACGCGGCATGTGCATTTCTTAGGAGTTCCATATCATTCTGCAAGCCAATGCTGATTTTGGCAAAAGTCTGTATATGGCCCTGTTAAACTAGCCTATGAATGTTAAGCCAAATGGTCTTTGAATCACTGTTGTAATTGAATTACGTGGCTCCTTACAAAAAATAAGTAAACTGTGTGGGACCATCACGCCACTTAGTGCTCACACCGAGGGTGTGATCAATCATACCATTACTTTAGTGTGAGATTTTCACACAGACGCCAGTATTCACACTGTTGATCATGTCATTGTTGATAGATTACAAGGCTTTGAAGCAATTAATACTCATAGATGAGAGTTTACTTGGAATCCTACAAGGTATCTAAGTACATATGTAGCTACCCAGAACACAGCTTAGCCAGATTGCATGTTGTGCATACTGGGAGGACTCCTCAAACTAAGTAAGTAATTTGTGCAGTTTAATAAGCCATAAGCACTTTGTGTCACCCACAAACAATCCCACCAGGTGGTATGCTATGTACTAGATATACCAAACCTGAAAGCAGTGTACCATATCTGTAGTGAAATGTCCCATGAAGTGCCTAGTCTCTTACAAGCTATCCACATAATGCCACCTATACATGAATAGTGCTACTGCACACTCTGCTTTTACTGGTTACAATATGTCAGAATAATGGAATTAACACTAGAAACTAATTCAGTTGGTGACAAATTACAATGGTTAGTGGTTGTTTTGACATATCAGACAGCACTGTAGTGCTGTCTATGTAGGGATGGCGGTGGCTGTTTGTATGCTGTAATACAAACGTAAAGTAACGCTACTCCTGAATAGGACCGAAAACCGACAAACGAAGCTTTCCATGAGGAAGCAGAGACAGAGCAGTGCATTTAGCCTATAATTTACTTACCAGCGCAGGTGCATGTTGAGAGCGTCCTCGACATTTTCCACGTTTTGTCTTATTCTTATTCTTATCAGACAGCACAGTAATCCTGTCTATGTAGGGATGGCAGTGGTTGTTTGTATGCTGTAATACTCGCACTAATCCTCAACAGGACTGAAAACTGATAGCGAAGCTTCCTATGAGGAAGCGGGGACTGAACAGTGCACACAGCTAACCTTACTTCCCAGAGAAAGTGCGCTTACATGTAGAGAGCGCCTTCGACATTTCCCACGTTTTGTCTTCTTCTTCTTTGGCAACCGTAGCGCACGGAACCAAAGAGACCAGGAGAATACTTCTCGCACCATATTGCACCATTTGTGGCTGGCCGTATTCCCTTGTAGGTTGGAAGGCGGCGCGAGTTAGTGCGGAAGGCAGCACTTGCCACAATCCCGCCATGTTGCTTGGCCAAGCGGGATGGATGCCATTTTCAAATTATGTAATTCAACCGAATGAAACCGGTGTGACTGATGCCATTGTGAGGAGCTGCATACAGCATCCAGATGCTCCTTCTTCTGTTGTTTTGCACAACTGTGGAATTTCTGGCCTTGCTCTACGACTTAACATGGCATTTGGCTTGTGAAATAAAATATTTACAATGCCAATACAATCTTTCAAATGCAAATTGCAGCTAATTCAATCTGGAGCTACACAAGAAGTTTAAATTGCTTGTTGTATCATGCATCTTAGCTCCTGCTTCATAAAAAAGCAGAAACTAGACAAATAAAAATTGTAAGAGTGTAGGAATGGCATAAAAAGGACAGAAACAAGTAAAGGCTGTTACACGTTGGAGCGTTAATCATTGTCCCTACATTCAAAATATAGGACTATAAGGTGCAACATTCTTGCATGTAATGACCATGGTTAATGTTCCACTGTGTTTACTTGTTTCTGTTCTTTTTATGCCATTCCTATATCCTTATAATGTTGTAGAAAATTTTTATTATTTCTAGTATATTGTATATGGTGAATGGTCTTAGAAGATGCCATTGTCAGGAATCAGTAATCAAGCTCTATCGTTCAAATACGAGGCTGACTTTGTTGTGAAAGACAATCAGAATGATGGTAGCAACTTGTCTGTGTCAATTTGTACAGCCTACTCAACACCACCGCTTTCATTGTGATTCATATATATGTAGTCTGGCTGTGAAGGCATGGTTTAAACAGAGTATGCCATGAAGAATAAGGTCATAACTTGCATGTGGCTTACATACATTGCCGTATATGCAAGAACAGCCATCCGACTGACACTTATTGTAGTTGTTTGCAGAGCATGCATTCTGTTGTATAGTTACTGCTTAAAGTGTGTGTGTGGGCTGGTGCAAATGGACCTACTTACTACCACTGCAGTACACACATTTAGTGCCAGAGCCTAATACAGTAAGGCGTATATGCATTGTGCATATTGCATCCTATATATAATGGAGCTAAGTCCAAGTATCCGTGTTCCGTATTCTTAGGAGTGTTTAGCGTTTTGTGAAGCGAAAACAACAAGCTTTCTGGTACAGCACTTCGGCCTACCTCCATTTGATTCAGCTGTGATGCGAATACAGCCACGTGTGATGTCTCTGTGTAGAGAGTCAGGGAAATACCATTGTGGCCACCAAAAAAGGAATAGAGGCAAGCAACAGTAACTCAACACTGTGATAATTGAAAAGACACAGTTCCTTGAATTTAGTTCTGTATTTGTGAATTCTTTTAGCTACATGTTACTAACTGCTACACATTTGGGTCCATGTAGCTGCAAGAAATTAGGAATGCAGAGCAAAATTCATGGAATGTGGTTTATCATGGTGTTCAGTTACTGCTGCTTGTTTCTATGCTTTTTCTGTCAGCTATTCTTAAATCCTTTTTAATTCAGTCCATAGGAATTCATACACCCTAGTTTGTATCGTAACAGTTTTGCATATTCAAAGAACTATGGCTATGTCAGATTAAATACTTGCCCTAATACCCCTTCCTTTACTTAGATGGACATTGTGCTGAACATCGAGCACAGTTGCACTCATGGATCTAGGATTTATGAAAGAGGGTTCTAAAGTAGTTAGGTGCAGACACAGTGCCCCTGATATAGGCCATCACGCCTCTTTCTGGTTATAAAACTGCCCAAAATCCTACATAGGACTAGCAAAAGGGGGTTCCTTTGCACCCCTGGATCCCCCTCTAAATCCGCCACTGAGTTATATGCCACTCTAGATGAACCGGCTGCCGTGTTACAGATACAGTATACCAGTGCAACAAATGGCGGCATTGGGGTACCTTAGCCAATACACGGGGAAGACAAACTCCCTGCCCATACCAGCCCTGTATATATCAGATTAACACCGGCACTCGGGTATTCGCCGGCCCTTCACGTCGGTACACGAGTCCTTGTACACGACTTAGGTCCGTAGGTGCCTTGTATCATGTGCATTGAGCACCAAAAATGCAGTGAGGCGGAGGAGACAATGAAAGACAAAATGGGGTACGAGCAGCCAAGCCGCTTTTCTCTTACATGTACTCCAGGATGGCTTTGGGTGCGTGGCGGTCTTCAATGCATCCAAGGACGTGTATCCAGGCAAGGCCTTCACTTGTTCTTCACCGCTGCCGTTTGGCTAGTTTCCCGAAACGCTCCAATACATTAAGATCGGAGTAGCCATTTACTAAGGACAAACCCCTATAATTATAGCTAAAGACGTCACGAGCTAGAGTTAGGCAATAATGTATACGTCTGGCAGGCAACGCCTACATCCGTAGTAATCACTCCTTACCGGTATCCGTAGTGGCTAATCAATACTAACAGTACCGTTTGCCCAAACCTCTGAGGTTTTTCGGAGCAATGAAGACAACGGCCGTTATTTCGATGTTGGGTATCTATGCTATTCTTGCAACCTTACTTCTGGTGCTAAATTCAGGTGGGTTTGTGTCGGGGAGTACCCAGAATCGATTCCCACGATTCCCTCATCCCAGTACGATAGTCGTTCTCCAACACCTACCAGCCCCACAACTCAGAAGTCGGAGTATATGCTGCCGTTCGTAGAGCGGAAGTGCATATGATTTACTGTGTATCAAGCAGCTGAAGACCCTCCATTCTCTGCATACACTGATGGCTTTCTGCTGAATGTCGACTTAGCCCGTGTACTCTACCCCATTTGGAAGATATTCCTGTACTTGGACTCTCGCCTTGAAGGGTCTGAATTCCACAAGACGGTCGCAAGTAAGCACAGCGACATAGCTCACATTGTGGAAGAGTCATTCCACAAACGGGCATTATGGGCACACATGGAGATTTCTGGAGGCTGACAATGAAGAGTGTGACCGATGGATAGTGCGTGACACAGATAGCCGTTTGTCCATCCGCACTATGCAAGCTGTCTTCGACTGGATCTGGTCTGGTACCTCCTTCCATATTATGAGAGATCATCCTCTGCGCGATGGAGAGATCTTAGCAGGCCTTTTCGGTGGCGTGAAAGGTTGCTTGGGAGGCGGTGTCAAGATGGAAGATCTATTGGTAGAGTACTATTCTAATCCATCTAAGCAGCAGGATGATTTCTGGTCAGATCAGAGGTTTCTTGCAGAAGTAGTATTTCCCAGAATCAGAGGGAGTTTCTTAGTGCATGACGACTACCTTAATGAGCACAGCACCTGCAAAAAAACTATGGCAATTGCAACAGATTTCCTGTCATGGATGTGCCGTTTATTCCTAATTGGAGTGATAAAGAAACGCTGGATTGTTCGTGCAAGCCTCGTTGCATCTACAATAATGGAAGTTACCCAATGAAGGAGTTGAGTAATGGTGATTCACCACCTGTTTGCATGTGATGAAAACTAGCTAACTTATAGGCACAAGTAGCACACTCTCACATACACACATAAGTAGCACAGTTTTTAACGTATGTCCATTCCTATTTTGGGTTGATAGATTGATTTCTGTGCACCAATTATGTACATATTGTTCTCAGCTGCAGCCTTGGGATCACTGATCATGCACACAGCTTTTGCTCGGTTTAAATAGTAGTACACACATTGACATTCCTGACATTGTGTTTACACTTCAGTTCAGATGTTTCATCCATTATCTGTTGGAACCCTCCTAAAGCATACATACCTTACTTGAAATGTCTGTATCCCCCTCACTTCTAAGGTTTTAGATATTCTTTGGTGGTGCCTGGCCATTACTGATAAAATTCCTCGGAGACTTTTCGTGATAAATGTCAAAAGCGTGCTTCATGTATGTACCAGCTGACACACTCTGCATATGACATTGGCCTTCGAGTACACAGTTCAAGTCGGGTTGACGGATCCATGTGAACATTTTCACCTCTCACTAAATTCTCAAAGTATCACAATTTGATGAAGATGAGGAACTCTTCAGATACCGCACAAGTAGCCTTGCTGTGTAAAGGTCAAGATAAAGACGTGAAAGTGTGTGCTCTATAAGGCCAACTTCATGTATTGTGTTTGACAGCTGGCACAATGTATAAAATTGAAGAGGGCTTTATAGGGTTGAATAAGTGCAGACACGAAAATGAATGGGCTCCTTACACATCCAGTGCATGCAAAACTAAGTGTCACTGTGTTTAGCACCATACGAAATATTATTAATCAGGAATACAAGAGACCTTCCCCTTTCAGCAGCAGATGAGGTTAATTTCCAGTTACAAAGTGAACAGGTTAGGTGCATGCCTTCCATATCCATTCTGTCCTCTCTACAAGCTGTCACATAGCACTCTGTCAGATAAACTGAAAAAATTATAGTACAGTGGAACCTCTCTAAAACAGCCACCTTCAGGACAGTTCTAAGTGGCCTTCATAGAGAGGTTAATTGCTTTAGGAAATAATCTCTTGCTTTAGGAATGTATAGCAAAGTTCAAGAAAATGTGGTATACCAGCACAACAAATGATGGCATCCGGGTATCTTAGCTAATACACGCGGGAAGACAAAATTTTCCTACCGCTCCAGCGCTGTACTTAGCGGATTGCCACTGGCACTCCTATCAATGGCCTTCAATTGCCCCTCGGCGCAGCCGTTTGGCTAGTTTTGCGCAAATATACATTAAGATTTGGAGTAGCCATTTTATCCCTAAATAGACGTCTCTCGAGTGTGACATCCGATATAGTAGGCATAGTATTTTACTGCAATTACTAGGCTATGCCTACATCCGTAGTACTCGGTACCGTCAGGCAAATACATAGCATACCGATTGCCCGAACCTCTGAGGTTATTGATGAGCGATGAAGACAACGGCCGTTGTTTCGATTTAGGGCATACTTACAAGCTTACTTCTGGTGCTAAATTCAGGTTGTTTTGTGTCGTGGAGTACCCAGAATCTCACCATTCCTTCATCTCAATGCACTGATAAGTCGGAGTATAGGCTGCAGATGGTAGAGTGGAAGTGCATATCATTTACTGTGTATCAAGCAGCTGAAGACCCTCCATCTCCTGTATACACTGATGGCTTTCTGCTGAATGTCGACTTAGCCCTAATATTCTATCCCAATTGGAAGATATTCCTGTACTTGGACTCTCGCCTTGAAGGGTCTGAATTCCACAAGACAGTCACAAGTAAGCACAGCGACATAGTTCACATTGTGTGGAAGAGTCATTCCGCAAACGGGCATTATGGGCACACATGGAGATTTCTGGTAGCCGACAGTGAAGAGTGTGACCGATGGATAGTGCGTGACACAGATAGCCGTTTGTCCATCCGCACTATGCAAGCTGTCTTCGACTGGATCTGGTCTGGTACCTCTTTTCATATTATGAGAGATCATCCTCTGCACGATGGAGAGATCTTAGCAGGCCTTT
Organism: Ianthella basta; assembly: GCA_964019415.1. NCBI lineage: Eukaryota > Metazoa > Porifera > Demospongiae > Verongiida > Ianthellidae > Ianthella > Ianthella basta. The sequence goes on from OZ025869.1 coordinate 6,129,971, forward strand.
TCGGTGGTGTGAAAGGTTGCTTGGGAGGCGGTATCAAGATGGAAGATCTATTGGTAGAGTACCATTCTAAGCCATCCAAGAAGGAGGATGATGTGAATGGATCAAAGGTTTCTTGTAAAAGTAGTATTTCCCAGAATCAGAGGGAGTTTCTTAGTGCACGGTGACTGCCTTAATGAGCGCAGCACCTGCAAACACTATGGCAATTGCAAGAGATTTCCTGTCAGGGACGTGCCATTTATTCCTGAATGGAGTGATAAAGAAATGCAAGACTGTTCATGCAAGCCTCGTTGCATCTGCAATAATGGAAGTTGCCCAATGAAGGCGTTGAGTAATGGTGATTCACCACCAGTTTGCATGTGATAATAACTAGCTAACTTATAGGCACAAGTAGCACACTCTTGAACGTATGTTCATTCCTGTTTTGGGTTCATGGATTGATTAATGTAAACCAATTACTTACGTACGTATCCACCTCATGCACACTTTTGCATGGTCTAAATAGTTCATATAGCATTCTGTCTATACACTTTGGTCCAAACGTTTCTTCCACTATCTTTCGGAAACTTTCTAAAGCATACATACCTTACTTGCAACGTCTACACGTATCTGCCTCACTTCTGAGTTAACTCCTATTTACTTGACTGCACTTTATGCTTCTCTGTCCTACAGCTTACATGGGATCACTGCAAATCCTACTAAACAAAATTCTACACTCCTGTGCTCCCTATACGTCTTTGAATTGTATCAGTTATTAATGGCTTTGTAGACCGTAGAGTCCTAATGTGAATGAGATTAGTGAAATGCGACTAACAGTCCATGTATTTATTCGAAAGGCTGAGCAATGAAAGAATTTAAAGACATTACTCATAGCACAGTTGCACTGTCTATCATTTCCATGTGGCATTAGTCTGTACACCTGTCCTCTCTGAAGATACACGAAGGGAACTACAATCATTTTTAGCTCAGCACAGGAACGTCAAATACTTTTATCTGATATCGAAACATTAGACAGTACAACTGTGCTCTGACTGGTTACTTCCTTCATTACTCAGCCTCTGTAACAATCACCACATTCTTGTCGTACATTTCGATTGTTTTCAATCATGGCAGGATTTCATAGTCTACAAGGCCATGAAGGGAACAGATCAAGCATGCACAGAGAGAAAGAGCGCATATGTTAGGGTTCTGATGTATGATTTAGTACTATTTCCTGTGATCCCATTTCATCTGTATACAGGAGAGAGAAGCAAAATAGAAGGTCAATATTTGCCTGCATGGCAGCTACGCTGTTTACATAGGACACAACAAAGTGCACAAATTTCATTAGTGCAGTCTCCTCCCATATCCCACACAATGGTGTCTCATTATAGTTGGACGCACAGTAACAATTGGATGTGGCAATGAATATTTAAGTAAGAGCATATTGAGGTACATACTTTCTGAGAAATTGAGATTATGACTAACGTAGGGAAGACTGACTTCATAGTCCAAGCCACATGCCCTATGGCAATGTATATGGGGAAAGATGCAATATACATATAATTTACTACGTATGGTTGTAGCAAAGAGCCAGCTAATACATGTACAGCCAACTAATGTTGTGGCACTATAATACATGTACAGACTTCAGCTCCTTTGAGAACGTCACTCTTTACCAGTGTATCGAGAATCAATCCGTACCACCACGCGTGTCCATGCCAAGGAAGGCAACCAGATTTACTTGTCATGCAGTGAAGCACACTAGAAAGTTTGCAAATTACTATACATCACTGAGTGTTGAACAATTGTAAAGCACAGATCTGCATGGATATCACAGAGATCATATAAATGCAATTAGTGTACCTATCCCATGATCTCCTCCATCCTGCTGCAACAACAAATCATAAGAAATAACTCAGCATGAAGCTCTATATAATGAAATGTACTGTGGATGCATGTGTAAATTGGCTTCATACTTTCACTGACAAAGGCATCAGAAAGGTTTGGTTCTTTAATACCAGCTTCACAACATGGTTAAAAACCTTGCCGACGTTTTGACCAGATGCTCTGGTCTTCTTCATGGCGAAGATATCTTAATATATCTTCGCCCTGAAGAAGATCAGAGCATCTGGTCGACACGTCGGCAAGATTTTCAACCCTGTTGTGAAGCTGGTATTGGAGAACCAACCCTTTCAGATGCTTGAGCCAGCTGAGAAGCCCTCACTTCACTGACAAAGGCTTCGTGGTCAAATGTTCCATTATCCGTGAATGTGTACTGCATAATTAGCTTGTGATCCAGTCTTCTTGTCTACACAGCATACGTAGCCACGAACCATACTCATTATAGTAGAATATTAACACACCCTTTGCTAATATTGACTGCTTGCACGGTATTAATCTCACTGTAACGCGCCATGGTTAGTAATAAGAAATTTCATATATAGCTACAGTCACTGTGAAACCTGTCTAAGACAACTGCCTGAAGGCAGTTTTCCAACGAGCATTGTCAGAGTGAACATCACACTGCAATTGGGTGTGCTCCCAGTGGCAAACAATTCACATCAATATTAGGTGTGATCATCACTCTCTAACATCACATGTAGTCACTAATATATATACCAGTAAAGGCAGAGTGTGCAATAGCATTATCCATGTATAGGTAAGCACGTGCACCATGTGAACAGTTTATAGGATACTAAGCACTTCATGGTACATTTCACTACAGATATGGTACACTGCTTTGAGGTTTGGTATACGTAGTACACAGTATGCCGCCTGGTGGGATTGCTTGTGGATGACACAAAGTACGTATATTATGGTATAATTAAAGTGCACAGATTATTTTAATAGTTTACTTATAGTTTGAGGAGTCCTCCCAGTATACAGAACATGCCATCAGGCTAAGTTGTGTCTTGGGTAGCTACATAATTATGTACTTAGATAGGTAGCTTGTAAGATTTCTTTGCGTATAACTTACTTCACAGTCTCGTAATCTATCAGCAATGACATGAGCAACAGTGTGGATACTGGTGTCAGTAATAATCTCACACTAAAGTAACCATGTGACTAATTACACCCCTGGTGTGAGCACCTAGTGGTGTAATGATAACACACTAACCCATGTAATTCAGTTACAATAGCAGTAAGACTTGGCTTATCAATTATGTTTGTCACTGTCATGAATACAATTGTAATATTCATAGGCAGGTTATTGGGGCCACAATATTATATACATCTACTGGCATTCGTCCGTATCAGCTTTCGGAGGGTGCCTCTAGCTAAGATTGGCTTGAATTTATGGAACTCTTGAGAAAGCGTAGCCAATTAGAAGTTGCTGCTGGCTACAATTTGTAAACTATGCGCATGCACTCCCAGCTCAAACTAACTGGTGCAATGCTTCTGTCTTCACTTTTCCAGCATGCATGACAGCCATGCATGCACACAAACTGAGGCATGTTCGGCAGACAACTTGCTCACTCAACGAAAAAGGATGTTAAGCGCATTCTATGGTCCATGCATAGCAGGTGATGTTTTGCTAAAACGTGTGGCTGGCTCCCCAACTAGCTATATACCAGTGCTAGCTATATACCAGATCCTAGAGGGGGGATGCAGAGGTTAAAAGTAACCCACTTTTTGCTAGTCTTATCTAGGGTTTTGGCCAGTTTTTAGACCAGAAATAGGCATGGTGGTCCCATGGCACTGGGGGCAATTTGTGTGCACCTAACTACTTTAGAACCCCCCTTTTGGAAATCCTAGATCTGCCACTGTATACTGCACCAAGCATGCATGCTCCTAGCTCTATGCAGCCCCATGGGCTGGGGGGAGGGGGGGAGCACTGGATAAGTTCTACCTGTCACTGAAAACTCTACATTATAGTCCCCCAATCTTGTCATTCCATGTTAACATCTAATACCTAGGCCTGTACCAATTAATGGCTCAACTGAACACTGCTCAGCAGCACTCATAGTATTGCAATGTGTTCCACTTTGGCTGGACAAGAACCTCCACCCCAGGCTACGAGCCTGCCATGGTTCCTGAGAAACACGCTCGTGCTTAGCTATAGGTACGAACAGTTTATAGGAGACTAAGCACTTCCTGCGTTAGCTACGTTAGCTCCGAAAATGAGCCGGCTGATCTGGCTTTGGATTGAGTACAATTTTCGCACCACACCGGACCACACCAGACTACAATAGATTGGATATAGGGCGGGCCATCAATTAACCACATGCAGCCTTAATTCACTGTACAATGGACAAAAGTGTGAGTAACATGCAACTTACTCGGTAGTCCTTTGTAGCGACTATGTCTTGTGCTCGATTTGCTTCTCTGAGCTTGGCAGGTAAGACTCCTCTGTAGCTCAGTTGTAGCGCCGTTCGGCCAGCCACAGGAGGCTTCGATGGATGCTTCTTGACGAACCACAAAAGCGCTGTTAGCGACAGTCAATTAGTAGGTAACTAGTTATTCCTGACGGCCAGCGAAAAACTACCTGAATGTCAGTTTCCGCTGCCCAGGATTCGTTTCCTTTCTCCTCCGTAGATCACCCAAACAATCGTGGTATATACGCCCACATCGGCAGGGTTCGCCCACATCCGTACGTATAATAGAATAGCAATCAATATTAACAGTATCGATTTGCCCGAACCTCTGAGGTTATTGATGAGCAATGAAGACAACGGCCGTTCTTTCGACTTTGGGTGTCTATGCCGTTCTTGCAACCTTACTTCTGGTGCTAAATTCAGGTGGCCGGATTGTGTCGTGGAGTGCCCAGAATCCCACCATTCCTTCATCTCAGTGCGCTGAGAAGTCGGAGTATAGGCTACGGGTTGTAGAGCGGAAGTGCATATCATTTACTGTGTATCAAGCAGCTGAAGACCCTCCATCTCCTGTATACACTGATGGCTTTCTGCTGAATGTCGACTTAGCCGTGTACTCTACCCCAATTAGAAGATAATCCTGTACTTGGACTCTCGCCTTGAAGGGTCTGAATTCCACAAGACAGTCACAAGTAAGCACAGCGACATAGTCCACGTTGTGTGGAAGAGTCATTCCGCAAACGGGCATTATGGGCGCGCATGGAGATTTCTGGTGGCTGACAATGAAGAGTGTGACCGATGAATAGTGCGTGACACAGATAGCCGTTTGTCCATCCGGACTATGCAAGCTGTCTTGATTGGATCTGGTCTGATACCTCCTTCCATATTATGAGAGATCATCCTCTGCACGATGGAGACATCTTAGCAGGCCTTTTCGGTGGTGTGAAAGGTTGCTTGGGAGGCGATGTCAAGATGGAAGACTTATTGGTAGAGTACTATTCTAAGCCATCTAAGAAGGAGGATGATTTCTGGTCAGATCAAAGGTTTCTTGCAGAAGTAGTATTCCCCAGAATCAGAGGGAGTTTCTTAGTGCATGACGACTACCTTAATGAGCGCAGCACCTGCAAACACTATGGCAATTGCAAGAGATTTCCTGTCAGGGACATGCCGTTTATTCCTAAATGGAGTGATAAAGAAACGCTGGATTGTTCGTGCAAACCTCGTTGCATCTGCAATAATGGAAGTTGCCCAATGAAGGCATTGAGTAATTGTGATTCACCACCTGTTTGCATGTGATAATAACTAGCTAACTTATAGGCACAAGTAGCACACTCTTGAACGTATGTTCATTCCTGTTTTGGGTTCATGGATTGATTAATAAACCAATTACTTACGTACGTATCCACCTCATGCACACTTTTGCATGGTCTAAATAGTTCATATAGCATTCTGTCTATACACTTTGGTCCAAACGTTTCTTCCACTATCTTTTGAAAACTTTCTAAAGCATACATACCTTACTTGCAACATCTGCATGTATTTGCCTCACTTCTGAGTTAACTCCTATTTACTTGACTGCACTTTGTGCTTCTCTGTCCTACAGCTTACATGGGATCACTGCAAATCCTACTAAACAAAATCCTACACTCCTGTGCTCCTTATACGTCTTTGAATTGTACCTGTTATTTATGGCTTTGTCGACCGTAGAGTCTTAATATGAATGAAATGCGACTAATATTCCATGTATTTATTCGAAAGGCTGAGCAATGAAAGAATTTAAAGACATTACTCATAGCACAGTTGCACTGTCTATCATTTCCATGTGGCATTAGTCTGTACACCTGTCCTCTCTGAAGATACACGAAGAGAACTACAATCATTTTTAGCTCAGCACAAGAACATCAAATACTTTTATCTGATATGGAAACATTAGACAGTGCAACTGTTTTCAATCATGGCAGGATTTCATAGTCTACAAGGCCATGAAGGGAACAGATCAAGCATGCACAGAGAGAAAGAACGCATGTGTTAGGGTTCTGATGTATGATTTAGTACTATTTCCTGTGATCCCATTTCATCTGTATACAGGAGAGAGAAGCAAAATAGAAGGTCAATATTTGCCTGCATGGCAGCTACGCTGTTTACATAGGACACAACAAAGTGCATAAATTTCATTAGTGCAGTCTCCTCCCATATCTCACACAATGGTGTCTCATTATAGTTGGACGCATAGTAACAATTGGATGCGGCAAGGAATATTTAAGTAAGAGGATATTGAGGTACATACTTTCTGAGAAATTGAGATTATGACTCACGTAGGGAAGACTGACTTCATAGTCCAAGCCACATGCCCTATGGCAATGTATATATAGTGAAAGATGCAATATACATATAATTTACTACGTATGGTTGTAGCAAAGACTCAGCTAATGTTGTGGCACTATAATACATGTACAGACTTCAGCTCCTTTCAGAACGTCACTCTTTACCAGTGTATCGAGAATCAATCCGTACCACCGCGCGTGTCCATGCCAAGGAAGGCAACCAGATTTACACTATAAAGTTTTCAAATCGCTAAATACCACTGAGTGCTGAACAATTGTAAAGCACAGATCTGCATGGACATCACAGAGCTCAGATAAATGCAATTAGTGTACCTATCCCATGATCTCCTCCATCCTGCTGCAACAACAAATCATAACAAGAAATAACTCAGCATGAAGCTCTACATAATGAAATGTACTGTGGATGCATGTGTAAATTGGCTTCATACTTTCACTGACAAAGGCATCAGAAAGGGTTTGTTCTTTAATACCAGCTTCACAACAGGGTTGAAAACCTTGCCGACGTTTTGACCAGATACTCTGGTCTTCTTCATGGCGAAGATATCTTAATATATCTTCGCCCTGAAGAAGACCAGAGCATCTGGTCGAAATGCCGGCAAGATTTTCAACCCTGTTGTGAAGCTGGTATTGGAGAACCAACCCTTTCTGATGCCTGAGCCAGCTGAGAAGCCCTCACTTCACTGACAAAGGCTTCGTGGTCAAATGTTCCATTATCCGTGAATGTGTACTGCATAATTAGCTTGTGATCCAGTCTTCTTGTCTACACAGCATACGTAGCCACGAACCATACTCATTATAGTAGAATATTAACACACCCTTTGCTAATATTGACTGCTTGCACGGTATTAATCTCACTGTAACGCGCCATGGTTAGTAATAAGAAATTTCATATATAGCTACAGCCACTGTGAAACCTGTCTAAGACAACTGCCTGAAGGCAGTTTTCCAACGAGCATTGTCAGAGTGAACATCACACTGCAATCGGGTGTGCTCCCAGTGGCAAACAATTCACATCAATTTTAAGTGTGATCATCACTCCCTAACATCACATGTAGCCACTAATACCAGTAAAGGCAGAGTGTGCAATAGCATTATCCATGTATAGGTGGCACATGCATCATGTGAACAGTTTATAGGAGACTAAGCACTTCATGGTACATTTCACTACAGATATGGTACACTGCTTTGAGGTTTGGTATACGTAGTACACAGTATGCCGCCTGGTGGGATTGCTTGTGGATGACACAAAGTACGTATATTATGGTATAATTAAACTGCACAAATTATTTTAATAGTTTACTTATAGTTTGAGGAGTCCTCCCAGTATACAGAACATGCCATCAGGCTAAGCTCTGCCTTGGGTAGCTACATAATTATGTACTTAGATAGGTAGCTTGTAAGATTCCTTTGTGTATAACTTACTTCACAGTCTCGTAATCTATCAGCAATGACGTGAGCAACAGTGTGGATACTGGTGTCAGTGATAACCTCACACTAAAGTAACCATGTGACAACTTATACCTTTGGTGTGAGCACCTAGTGGTGTAATGATAACACACTAACCCATGTAATTCAGTTACAATAGCAGTAAGACTTGGCTTGTCAATTATGTTTGTCACTGTCATGAATACAATTGTAATATTCATAGGCAGGTTATTGGGGCCACAATATTATATACATCTACTGGCATTCGTCCGTATCAGCTTTCGGAGGGTGCCTCTAGCTAAGATTGGCTTGAATTTATGGAACTCTTGAGAAAGCGTAGCCGATTAGAAGTTGCTGCTGGCTACAATTTGTAAACTATGCGCATGCACACCCAGCTCAAACTAACTGGTGCAATGCTTCTGTCTTCACATTTCCAGCATGCATGACAGCAGTGCATGCACACAAACTGAGGCATGTTCGACAGACAACTTGCTCACTCAACGAAAAAGGATGTCAACGGCGTTCTATGGTCCATGCATAGCAGGTGATGTTTTGCTAAGACGTGTGGCTGGCTCCCCAACTAGCTATATACCAGTGCTAGCTATATACCAGATCCTAGATGGGGATCCAGGGGTGAAAAGTAACCCACTTTTTGCTAGTCTTATCTAGGATTTTGGCCAGTTTTTAGACCAGAAATAGGCATGGTGGTCCCATGGCACTGGGCGTAACTTGCGTGCACCTAACTACTTTAGAACCCACCTTTTGGAAATCCTAGATTCGCCACTGTATACTGCACCAAACATGCATGCTCCTAGCTCTATGCAGCCCCATGGGCTGGGGGGAGGGGGGGAGCACTGGATAAGTTCTACCTGTCACTGAAAACTCTACATTATAGTCCCCCAATCTTGTCATTCCATGTAACCATCTAATACCTAGGCCTGTACCAATTAATGGCTCAACTGAACACTGCTCAGCAGCACTCATAGTATTGCAATGTGTTCCACTTTGGCTGGACAAGAACCTCCCCCCCCCCCCCCCCCCCCCCCCCCACCAGGCTACGAGCCTGCCATGGTTCCTGAGAAACACGCTCGTGCTTAGCTATAGGTACGAACAGTTTATAGGAGACTAAGCACTTCCTGCGTTAGCTACGTTAGCTCCGAAAATGAGCCGGCTGATCTGGCTTTGGGTTGAGTACAATTTTCGCACCACACCAGACTACAATAGATTGGATATAGGGCGGGCCATCAATAAACCACATGCAGCCTTAATTCACTGTACAATGGACAAAAGTGTGAGTAACATGCAACTCACTCGGTAGTCCTTTGTAGCGACTATGTCTTGTGCTCGATTTGCTTCTCTGAGCTTGGCAGGTAAGACTCCTCTGTAGCTCAGTTGTAGCGCCGTTCGGCCAGCCACAGGATGCTTCGATGGATGCTTCTTGACGAACCACAAAAGCGCTGTTAGCGACAGTCAATTGGTAGGTAACTAGTTATTCCTGACGGCCAGCGAAAAACTACCTGAATATCAGTTTTCCGCTGCCCAGGATTCATCTCCTTTCTCCTCCGTAGATCACCCAAACAATCGTGGTATATACGCCCACATCGGCAGGGTTCGCCCACATCCGTACGTATAATAGAATAGCAATCAATATTAACAGTATCGATTTGCCCGAACCTCTGAGGTTATTGATGAGCAATGAAGACAACGGCCGTTCTTTCGATTTTGGGTATCTATGTCGTTCTTGCAACCTTACTTCTGGTGCTAAATTCAGGTGGCCGGATTGTGTCGTGGAGTGCCCAGAATCCCACCATTCCTTCATCTCAGTGCGCTGAGAAGTCGGAGTATAGGCTGCGGGTTGTAGAGCGGAAGTGCATATCATTTACTGTGTATCAAGCAGCTGAAGACCCTCCATCCCCTGTACACACTGATGGCTTTCTGCTGAATGTCGACTTAGCCGTGTACTCTACCCCAATTGGAAGATATTCCTGTACTTGGACTCTCGCCTTGAAGTGTCTGAATTCCACAAGACAGTCACAAGTAAGCACAGCGACATAGCTCACATTGTGTGGAAGAGTCATTCCGCAAACGGGCATTATGGGCACTCATGGAGATTTCTGGTGGCTGACAATGAAGAGTGTGACCGATGAATAGTGCGTGACACAGATAGCCGTTTATCTATCCGGACTATGCAAGCTGTCTTCGACTGGATCTGGTCTGATACCTCCTTCCATATTATGAGAGATCATCCTCTGCACGATGGAGAGATCTTAGCAGGCCTTTTCGGTGGCGTGAAAGGTTGCTTGGGAGGCGGTGTCAAGATGGAAGAACTATTGGTAGAGTACTATTCTAATCCATCTAAGAAGCAGGATGATTTCTGGTCAGATCAAAGGTTTCTTGCAGAAGTAGTATTTTCCAGAATCAGAGGGAGCTTCTTAGTCCATGATGACTACCTTAATCAGCACAGCACCTACTAAAACTATGGCATTTGCAAGAGATTTCCTGTCAAGGACGTGCCGTTTATTCCTCATTGGAGTGATCTAGAAACACTGGATTGTTCGTGCAAACCTCGTTGCATCTGCAATAATGGAAGTTGCCCAATGAAGACGCTAAGTAATGGTGATTCACCACCTGTTTGCATGTGATAATAACTAGCTAACTTATAGGTACAAGTAGCACACATGCACTCTCTCTCACACACACACACATAAGTAGCACACTCTTGAACGTATGTCCATTCCTGCTTTGGGTTCATGGATTGATTTATGTAAACCAATTACATTCGTATTTTCCTCAGCTGCAGCTTCGGGATCACTAATCAAGCACACCCTTTTGCTCGGTCTAAATATATAAAGGGAAGAAAGGCTCCCCAATTTTGCATCCCTAACTGATGACATGCAATCTGCTGCAATCACAGACATAGCTTGCAAAGATCATGAGAAGGCCCAGCTGATCCAAGCAATTGAAGCAATTATAACCACTCCATAAAGGCCAGTTAGAATCGGTGGACGTGTTGGAGAGGTTCCACTGTGGAGAACTATAATTGTTTTAGCTCAGCACAGGAACACTGAATATTTTGTCTGGCTGGAAACATTAGACAGTATAGTTTTGCTCTGACTTCTTTTGTTGGCAACAATCACCACATTTTTGTCATGCATTTCATCGATTGATCTCAATCATGGCAGAATTTCACAGTCTACAAGACCATGAAGAAAATAGATCAAGCATGCATAGAGTGTAAGACCGCATAGGGTCTGATTAAGTTCTATTTTCTGTGATCCCATTTTAACCTGCATGCAGGACAGAGAAGCAAAATAGAAGGTCAATATTTACCTGCACTGCAGCCATATTGTTTACATAGGTCACAACGCGTGTGCACAAATTGGATTAGTGCAATCCCTTCCCTTATCCCACACAATGGTGTCATTGTAAGTGTATTTATAGTTACAACTGGATGTGGCAACGAATATGTAATAGCACCTTGAGATGCATACCTTCTGAGAAATTGAGAGTTTTGTGACTGACGTAGGGAAGACTGATTTCATAATCCAAGCCACGTACCCTATGGCAATGTATACAATGAAAGGTGCAATATACACTGTCATATGTGAACGGATTTGACAAAAGGTCCACTTGTTGCAATATTAAGCAATAGCTACAGGTCAAAATAGCTGCACAGATGATATTTCACACAAGTATAGATTATTTGCTCAAACGTTACTGTAGTGTGTGCCTTACCTTTAGACTGAGTTTCAAGTCGAGAGTCCTTTTCAAAAGCTTAAGCGCCGACCAAAGTCACATCCACCATCTTGTGTTCTAATACTGGAAGTAATATTCGATCACCATTATATATTTCAGAATGGCTGTCATCATAATTTTGCAATTCGCACAACTATATCTCTTGAACGGAAGCAGTTAGCAAAGCGCAGTAAAGGGCAACACGAACTTGAAGCTCATTGAATATACTTTCATACCGTAGTACTAACTTGAAGTCAATGAAATGCAACAAGTGGACTCTTTTCTCTAATCCACTCACATATATTTAATTATGTATACTAGTAAAGTTGTAGCAAATAGCTGGCTAATGCTGTAGGACTATATGGTACAGGTATGAATTTCAGCTCCTTTCAGAACTTCATTCTTTACCAGTTAATGTTATGCACCACCGAGTGGAGGCTACAGAGTCTCCAACCCCATGTCTATGTGCCTGTCTGACAACCGAACTACTGTTTATGCCTATACAGATGTAGCTCTGTAGGTTGTAACTGAATGGTAGGAGTCACGTACTCTGCACTGACCAGCTTTGTGCGTAGACTGCCACAGTGGGTGGTCCATTACAATATTGGATTACTAATGGACCTGCACATTTAATGGGCTGAGTTCCATCCCTATACTCCTAATAATGGGACAGCAAATATGCCTAATAGATCTTGTGTTCATATAAAGGCATGCATGCATCTATGACTGTGCACGTTGTAACTACGTAATGCACATGTGCACAATGGCTACAATAATTATACATCCGTAAAAGTAACTACAGCAGTGTATTTTTGCCTGTTTGTGTGGTTAGCTTGTGTGTGTGTGTGTGTGTGTGTGTGTGTGTGTGTGTGTGTGTGTGTGTGTGTGTGTGTGTGTGTGTGTGTGTGTGTGTGTGTGTGTGTGTGTGTGTGTGTGTGTGTGTGTGTGCACTTTTCACCATGAGCAATTTGATCATAAGCCCCTCATATCCTGCCACTAACAACCATCATACGTACACCCCCTTCTCTGGGGCTGCACACATGCCTTGGTGCCCAGCAGGCCCTAGCACAAGGATAATCACAATGTTATTGGGAACATTGTGTATGCCTCTATAGCTAGGTGAGGGATGTCCTGCAGACTGCAGATGGATGATTGGAGTCACATACTCTGCACTACCAGCTGTGGGTGTAGGGTGCAGACGGTGGCAGAGTAGCACTGGAGATAGAAGTACAGAATAGCCTATGCCAAGGATGTGCCATAGCTCATATTCTGTTTAACCGGTATTTCAATACAGTGCAAGTTACAATATACACCACTAATCTAAAGTAAATAATATAAATAATTCCCGGGGGGAGGGGGTTGGCGACTCTCATGAATGTGCTAGATGTAGCTTTGAAGTATGGGAGATTTTAAGAGGCAGAATTTTTAATTAGGTCTTTGTTCTACAAGCAGCGTGCAAAAAGCTAAAATATATGCACATAGCAGAACACTTAATGTATAGCACATTTATATTGATGCATAGTGGTATCTTGTATATTAATGCAACTGGGCTTATTGTGCCGTGCAACTTGGTGGACATGTCCAAGTAGTCGAGACACCTTCCTGTGTTATTAGCAGGATTTCTTGATTAGACTCAAAATGACCAACATATGTGAGGCATATGATATATTCAACTAGCCAGGCCCGCTCAGTCATGACACTTGATGAACCTATAAATCTGTACATGTCATTAGCAGGATTCCTTAATTAGACGCAAAATGGCTGAAAAAAGTGAGGTCCATTGCATATCCCACACACCTGGCCCTGCTAAGTCATGATGCTAAGTGGACATAGTTAGATGGCCCATTTGCTCATGTCATTAGCATGATTAATTAATTAGTCACATAATGGAGGTAATGTTTTGAACAATCACATTTTGGCACCAATTTGTAGGCATTTGCTGCCTATGCTGGGGCAGAGCAGCACTCACATGTGCACCTGCTCACAACTACCCAGCCACAACATCCAGCTACTATACCATCATATAGATATATAAAACTGCCACCACCACCACCACAGTGCATGTTACAAGGCATGCATTCCGCATATGTGCCAGAGCTCTAGGAAAACGATCGGCACCACCACCACCACAACACAGTGCAAGTTGCGATGAGCACACCAATATATTATGTGCTAGAGCTGCATATAAACAGACCACCACATTAGGCAAGCCACCACCACGTGTGCCAGTAGAGTATCAGTTCTGCGCTAGTTGGTCATAGAAAAAGACACATGATGGTGGCTACTGTAACTTGCACTGGTGTTTTTTTCTATGACCAACTGGTGCAGATACTCTACTGGCACAGGTGGTGGTGGCTGCGATATTGTAACTTGGTGGTGGTGGTGGTGGTGTTTTTTCTAGAGCAATGGCTCATATATTGAATGCATGTTTTGTAATTTGCACTGCGGCGGTGGTGGTGGTGGTGGTGGTGGTAATATAAACAAATAATTAATGTTATATGATATATATAATGTTCTGGGGATTTGGCGGCTCTCATGAACATGTGCTAGGTGTGGCTTTGAAGTATGAGAGATTTAAAAACTTTCAAATGAGACAGAATTTTTAATTAGGCCTCCATTGTACAATCAGCCTGCAAAGTGATAATATAAATGCTCATAGCATAACACTTAATGTATGGTACATTTATATTGATGCATAGTAGTATCTAGTATATTAATGCAACTGGGCTCACTGTGGTGTGAAACTTGGTGGACCCGTCCAAAGTGGCCCATCTACCTCTGTCATTAGTGGGATTATTAAATTTGTCTCAAAATGGCCGAGATAAGTGAGGTGCGTTGTATATAGCCCACCAACCAGGCCAAGTCCTGACAATCTGTGGTCATAGTTAGATGATCCATTTGAGCATGTCATTAGCAGGATTGCTTTATTAGTCACAAAATGGCAGAGACGTTTTGAACAATCACACATTGGCACCAATTTGCAGGCATTAGTCACCTATGCAGGAGCAGAGCATCACCCACATGTACACCTGCTCACAACTATCCAACCAAAGCATATACAGCTACTATACCACCACATAGATATATGCACCCACCACCACCACAGTGCAAGTTACAAGACATGCATTCAGTATATGTGCCAGAGCTCTAGAAAAGTGGCCGGCACCACCACCACGACAACACAGTGCAGATCGAAAAACACACACCAGTATATTATGTGCTAGAGCTGCAAGAAAGCAAACCACCACATCAAGTGCTGTTACCCCATACTAACACCACCACCACATAGTGACACTAGTAACAATATTTTGGAAACGACATGTATTCCTAGATGAAAAAGACTACCACCACCATGCACCATGGCCACATGGTACAAGTTACAAAGAAGTGAATGCATGCATTCAGTATATGCGCCATTGCTCTAGAAACAAGTATTTCGAGTTAAAAACTTGTGGGGCTGCCGCCCCAAGTCGAAATTCTTGCTCCTTTCAGTCGCAGCTCTGTCACTCACAATAGGTAAACATGACATTGTGTCATACACCTCAGTAACCTAGTTATAGTTATTTAATTCTGTATAATATCACCCAAATAAAACGATATCTATTGACTGCTTGCCTGGCTTCGGTGGATGAAGTGTCTATTGGAATTCAAAATAAGCATTTGAACAACATGCAGTATATTCTGTACAACTATGTACTTGGCTAAATAGGCATATAGGCTATACTGCAATATTAGTGTACAGCACAAATATAATAGCCATCTATCACCAATAGTTTGGAGCCAAAAATATTGTTACACACTTACCTCCACCAGTGATCTCATAGCCTTTGTTCTTGACTTCATGACTGCGGATGATGAGGTCTAACTAGCACTATCAATGACTAATGCAACAGAACACTATTAAAGTACCGTCTTAACCAGTACAGGAGCCCAAACTAGTGCACATCGAGTATCAGAGTCAAGTGCATGGTATTACACATACTGTATACAATACATTCAATTGTGTATACATAATTAAACCATGTAATTATATATGGGATATACGCCATTGTGGAAACCCATACAGGATACTCTATGCACTACATGAGAAATTCCACTGAACTAACTATCACAGAGTCACATGCGCATACCTAAAGCAACAAAAACTCGCAGACTGCTCATATATAAAATTTACCTTGACTCGCAACCTGATTTATATGTATATATCAGTGCATTCTTGTTGTATATTATCACAGGCAGTGCGCATGTGTGCCTGGGTTCATTATTAAATTAAGTACTACTTGGGAAACCCATACAGCACTTGGGATATTACTCTATCACTACATGGGAAACCCATAGAGTACCATGGGGGTATTCTATGCACTATATTGGAAACACTAGAGTACCATGGGTAGCTTATGCAGTTTTAGGGAATTAAGCACATACTCAAGAGGCAAACCCTCTATACAACAGAGGTTGGTCCCATACACCCTTCATTCACCCAGACCATTCCTTGCACAGAAGTCCTCAGTAACATCCAGTCCAAACTAGACCCCACAGGCTCGCTTGCTAAGAGTGAGATCATTCTACACATGCAAACACGCACTTGAAATAAATGGAGTCAAAAGCACTATTGAAAGTAGGTGGGCTGTATGGAAAACTTCAAATAGGTACATAGCCTTGCACAAATGTCACAGTACGTACATCATTATATGTAGTTCTCCTTTGTGTGGTCACTTTGGGCTACTTCTGTGATTCTATTCATAATAGTCGTTACACAAGGCAGCCTTTCCTGTAGTAGCCAAAGTAAGGTGGACTGTATTGTAAATTTCAAACAGTTACATAGCTTTGCACAAATGCCATGGTGCATACATCATCACATATAGTCCTCCTTAGTATGGTCACTTTGTGCTACTCCTTTGAATACCTATATATTTATATTGGTTGTTACACAAGGCAGCCCTTTCTATAATAGCCAACCTGCCTGAATTTATAAACAGGGCTACCGTTAGGTAAAACAGTGTGTGTGTGTGTGTGTGTGTGTGTGTGTGTGTGTGTGTGTGTGTGTGTGTGCGTGTGTGTGTGCGTGTGTGTGTGCGCGCGTGTGTGTGTGTGTGTGTGTGTGTGTGTGTGTGTGTGTGTGTGTGTGTGTGTGTGTGTGTGTGTGTGTACAGTGTGTGTGTACAGTGTGTGTGTACAGTGTGTGTGTACAGTGTGTGTGTACAGTGTGTGTGTACAGTGTGTGTGTACAGTGTGTGTGTGTGTGTACATATATGTATATGCGTGCTAGTGTTATCTCTTAACTTTTGCTCTTTGATAACTATGTGTATGCGCGAATAGAAAATCTGATACATTTACACTAAAATGCCCTGTGCCCAATTTTGTGCTACTGCATGTTTTAGCACAGATCTACTGTAGGAAGAATTTAGCAGCTCATATATTATTATTTACAGTATTTATTTATTACTTCTTCTTTATTGTTATGTCCATTGTATAAAATATATTTACACTAAAATACTCTATTTTGTATAGTATGGGTGTTATTGCCTGCAGACTGAAGAGTATTGTTTGGCACGCTGTTTCTTTATTATATAACAATAAATATTTTACTCTATATTATAGAGTGACTTTCTCTGCATGCATGGTTGACAGCTTCTCATCATCTTGAGTAACTTAAAGTGTTTTTCCTCAATTATACCTGTTGCTGCTGCCACTATCTATGGTCCTGTTCATTTTCATATCATGCGCCAGCTGACACACTCTGCACATGAAGTTGTTATTGGGACACACACTTTCCACTTTTTTCTTGACCTTTCTACATCAAAATTACTTGTGTGGTATCTGAAGAGTTTGTCATCTTCATCAATTTGTTGAATGTACTCAGCCAACTCTTCAGGAGTATAATTATTTACATCAGTGAATGTGTGGTTGCCTGGTACCCATAAATACACCTCTGGTGGGCCGCGATAAACTGGAATGGCACCACCCTTGTAGATTAAAGCGATTTTCTTGGAAATGTAGCGGTTTGGATGATATTTTATTATTATTCCCATCTGTTTTGTAGATAACTATCACCATTAATGCTTAGTGTTTAGCTACTAGCTAACAGTGACAAGTAGGCCTTTCTTTTGGCTGAGCATTTTATTAATAATTATTATAATGCACAAAACACAGAACAGACTTTTAGCAGACATAGATCAGCCCGGCCAGGGGGCAGCAATTACTTCTCCTGGCCGGTCCTTAAATATATGCAGTTTTATTTTCGCAAGCCCCTGTATCTCTTAATGACAACAGTATAGGGAGATTTTCACACCATATTTTCACAAATGCTTGCATGCAATTAATAATAATATTTGTGGCAGTCGAGATTAGAATGCGAACATTATACAGGAAGTTCATTTTGAGAAAATGGCGTTTAAAGTTTTCGGTTGTTTTCGACGTAATGCGTATATTGCGCTGTAGATTGACTGTTGTGTACTTGTAGTGCTTTCAATGGGCTTTCTGCTGGTCTTTGTTTGGTAACCGAGCGAATTTGCATCGCGGAGAAACAGTGGTGGTAAGATGTCTGAAGATACGCAAGGCGCGAGCTCTCTTCCCGAAGGCGCAAGCACCCTCCTGCACAGCGTGAGCACTCCTCCTCATGGCGCAAGTACTCTCCCACATGGCGCAAGTACTCTCCCACACGGCGCAAGTACTCTCCCACACGGCGCGAGCACTCTTCAGAGCGCAAGCACCCCCCCTCGAGACGCAAGCACTCCTCAAGGTGCAGGCCCACTACTTCACGGCGCGAGCACTCCTCAAAGCTCTAGCACCCTCCCTCCGTCAGTAGCTTCCTCGCCTATCATTGCACAGCTAGCATCTACTCGTAGCCCTTCCTTGTTGACGGCAAAAACATCAAAACGGGAACGCTTGGACAACTTCTTTAAGGGCAAGTCGCGCGCGGCGTATAGGCTTTCTCCCGAGCTTGATGGAAGTCTGTCAAGCTCAGAGACATCGCTGACTGGAGTGCAACGTTGCCAGCGTGGCTGTACAGAGGTCCTGGGACAGTTGGTGGACATTTTCCATTCCATTGGCCGCCACAACGCGAAAACAGAAGCAACCTACTCAAAGAGCTACCCCAAAGAGGGAGACCACACCAATGTCTCTGGTGAGTGGATAGAAAAAGTTTTGAGTAGTGTGCATGTATTGTGCTTTGTGTATGTGAGTGAGGGCTTGCAAACAGTTAACGTGTGTGATGATGGTACCCACAATCGACACCATCATGGTGTAAATTGTGGGTGCCATCATGTTGGAATGCTGGTGTGGCACCATACAGCATTCGACATGAAACACATTGTGCTAAGAGTGGAAATTATGATTTTGAATTACTACTGAGCTTGGTATGCATTGAGCAATGAACCATCTTCTTTGATTGTGCAGCTCAAAATCAATGGATGAGAGAGAGTCTCTTTGATGCCTATGGCAACTACTTGTATTGCTCAAGCTGTATTTGTCACCTTCTTGGTGTTCACAGAGCACGATTAGCACGATTGAGGCAGATCAAAGTCTCCCAATGCCAGGAGCCAGTCAGAACAATGACGAAGAAAAAAGTAGTGGAGAAGAAGTTAGAGGAGTTTGTGCTTCACCCAGGACTGGACACTTCATCTGTAGGTGTATCGGTGTGGTGGAAGGCCTTGAAGGATACTGATGAAGTCGAAGTAAAGTATCCACACGAACGACATAGATTGGCAGGGCAGCCATCTAACCGGTCAAAGCCAGCTGTAAGGAGTGCATTTCTTACATTCGTCGATGCCAACAGTCATCCAAATGGACGCCAGGCTGGAAGCTACAGCCCACAGTTTTTCTTCATCCCAAAATTCACACGCATCGATCCTCCTAAGCCTGGGGAAAGGGATTTCGACGTAAAGGCCAGGTCATCGGTTGTGTGGACGTTTAATCACTCTCAAGAAGAGACAGGTGGAAGCACATGCTCTGCATTCGCTGCTCGTGAGTGGCTAAAGAGCGATCGACCCAAGGTTGCCCTCCATCCACACAAGTCTGATTACTGTGACACTTGCAAGTACCTTAAGGAGGAAGTTTCACGTCAGCAAGCAATTCTAAAGCGCCTTTCTCAATCTGGATCAGCTGAGGAACAGAAACTAAAAGATGTGGAAGCGAAAATCAAAGCAACCGAGGAGGAATTACACAGTCACAAAGTGGAAGCAAATGCAGCAAGAGATTACTACAACCAAATGATCAAGAAATGCAAAACGGAGTGGGCAGAGATCAATAAGCTATCAATGGAAGAAAACCCATCGCAGGATACAGTGTCCAAGCTTGTGGTGGCAAAGCACACTTTCACACTTGTGCTGTCAGCCGACTTTCAGCAAAGCAAGCTTATTCCTCACTGGGGAAGGACGGAGCAGCCAGGTTCTACCTACTACCTACAGAAGGTATCACATGACATTTTCGGGCTGGTAGACCACAGTAGCGAGGCGAGCTGTAACTATACTTGGATATTTGATGAAACAGTTGGTCCAAAGAATACCGATCACACCATAGCATTCCTATCAAACTACTTGGAGAAGGTGACATCTGAGTTTCCGTGGATCAGACGTGCTTGCATCTTTCTGGACAATGCTGGAAACACAAATAAGAATCGTTACCTCTTTTCTTGGGCCATGGAATTGGTTGAGAAGCGCACTTTGGACCACTGCCGCTTCTGTTTTTTGGTGGCCGGACACACAAAGTTTAGCCCAGATCGTCTCTTTGCATTAACAGGCAATGCTTACAACAGGGCTGATGTTTTTACAGCAGGGGAACTGCTTGAAATTTGCCAAAGATTCAGCACCAGTTGCATCGAGGATGGGTCACACATCTTTGACTGGAGAAGTGCAATGGCCAAGAAATACTCTGATTTGCCCGGAGTACGGAAGATGCACGATTTCCTGATTGTTCGTGGCATCAACGATCAAGTTCTGATGAAAGTGAGAACAAGCTGCCACAGTGGAACCCCCATCGAGTCTCCATTGCGTGTAGTGGACTCCACACAATCAGGCTCACCAACTGGCTGTTACTGTGATCACCCTCGACCACTCACTGCCGACAAAATGGCCCATGTCACCCAAATGTGTCACAGGTATATACCACCTGCACGATGGCCAAGCTATATCACACCTGTGCCCCAGGCTGGACCACCACTTCCCGAATCAGGTACTCGTGCAACAGGTTCATCTACTGCACAAGCAAGTACCAGTTCCAGTACTTCAAGTGCGACACCTTCTGCGAATCAGCAGGAGACAGGCCCTCCACTAGCAAAGAAACCAAAGAAGACAGTAAGGAAATGTGGCACACCAGGATGTGATGGCTCTGGCCACAAAAACAAAAAGCGATGGAATGAAGGTCACACCACTAAAGCGGGATGTCCAAGACACAGACGTTAGAATATTGCTCATCTGTCGTTTATTGTAACAGTTACTGCCCTAAACTACTCTGATTGACCATCTGTAAGATTGTCATACTGGAAAAATGTATAATACTGGGTCCTGTCACTTAATTCTGTGATATGTGTAGCAAACACTTACTATGGTAATCATTCATAATACCAGCGCCGTCATTTCTTTGATTATGCTACCAAAAAAGGCTTGAAATAGCTGCGAGTTGAATTGCACGAGATCGCGGCCGCCATTTTTCCGCCTCATTAATATTCATAAAGTCGCGGAGGAGACAAGATTCGCGTACCTTGATGGCTTCTACGCGCTATATCTCCTCCGTAAAAGCGTTTTCCGCTTCAGAACTTGGTACAGAGATAATGAAGGAGTTGTTCTACCAGAATATGGCAAAATCTTGATTTCGAAAAGTCGGTGTAATGTTCGCATTCTAACCTCGACTGCCACATTTGCAAATGTCTGCAAAAATTGCACACAAGTATAGAAATTAGAGAAGTACATATTGAAGGTTCTCTGCAGTATGTAGATAGAGAACACTCAGCTTTCTTAGTGCAGAAATGTCTTTCCCTTTTGTGCTGCAGATAGTAGCAATGTTATTCATTTGAACAACATGCGATACAGTCTGTGCAACCATATACATAGCTAAATACAGTTATATGGGCAGAGATCTGATGGAAAACGGCCAGACGGGGTCACTGCCATCTTTTGGAGGAGTGCATGGAAAGCTTTTGGTTTGGGATGCGACTATGACACCTTTGCCCCCTTGTACCTCCTGAGTGCCACCAGTGAAGCAGCCTTGTCGGAGAGCCTTGAAGAAGACCATGCAAGCTACAGTTGCCTAGATTCAACCTACTCCTTCACCCCAATAGCTATTGACTTTTCGGAGGCTTGTGGCCCACTTACTTTGGAGTTCCTAAGAGACCTCGGCAACTGTCTCAGGCAGGCTATGGGTGAGAAGACCTCATTGACCTACCTTGTCCAGAGGCTGTCTGTGGTGGTTCAAAGAGGCAATTAGTACAGCATCCGTTTTGGAAACAAGTGCCCACTTCTCCCCCCTCCCCCCCCCCCCCCCCCCCCGATTATCATTGCCCCCTATTGCCTGCATGTGAGCACATG
This sequence comes from Ianthella basta, assembly GCA_964019415.1. NCBI lineage: Eukaryota > Metazoa > Porifera > Demospongiae > Verongiida > Ianthellidae > Ianthella > Ianthella basta. The sequence continues at coordinate 6,152,291 of OZ025869.1, forward strand.
CATGTGTGCTCTGAGCATGACACTGCATGTTCCTTATAATACTTAATTTTTATTTACACAACATTATTTGTGTGTATTGTTCAATTATGGACTTTTAATTAACAGACTGTTTGATTATAAAGGTTTTACCACAATATTAGTAGTTTAGCATCATGCAACATAATATAATCATATTCATGGTTACCATAATTGTATTCATAATGTACACACTAGTAGATACAACTGAAGGTGTACGTGGTGGTTGTAATTATAATAATTATTATAGTATACTGTTAATACGTCCACTGCATGATTATAAACAATTTCTATCTCAGTGTGGAAGTCAGAGCACTTTCAACACCACCTGGCCATGCATCCGTTCACACTACATAAACTGCTATTTACTCATGTATTGTCACTGAGGACTAGCTACGTACGTATGTCATCACAGGAACTGCATGCAGCTGTGTGCACACATCCCTTCCATATGGATACATGTCATTAAAGGGGTACACACAGCACACAGTGCAGTTTGGTAGATACAGTACTAGTGATGTACAAAAACTATACAAAATTTTGTACTCTGTAATACGCATTAAAAGTCACATACTCTACACAGTTACATTGTGCTTAAAAGGGTGTATAAGGGGCCAAGAGCACAAACATACAAAATTGAATTGTTACTCTTTCCACAAGTCACCCATTGAACTGGTCACTCTTCCTGTCTTGCCTGAAGCTGTGCTCTTAGCAGAGTTGAACTGACTCCTTTAGTGTATGGCACAAATTGCACGGGCATTAACTCCTCGCAGAGGCATCGTCCTGGAAACTGTGGCGCATCATCTCCTCGCACATATAGCCCAGTCTGTCGGGTGTCAAGGGATGAAGGGTAAAAGAAGGCAAAGGGAATGCGGAAGGAAAATGATTGAGATGAGAAACCTATCAATAGTGCATTGGAACCTACCAACACACACACACAAACACACACACACAGACACACACATGCACACACACATGCATGCACACACTAATTACAATTACAATTACAATTACATTAACATTTCTTCGGTCCGTCATCATACATAGTAGTGTTTCAAGTTTCTTTCAAAAGCATGTGACGTCTGAATGGTTTTCAAATGTATTGTCTGCCTGACTGAACAGTGCAGATGTAGCTGAATAGAATACCTAAAGAGCTAGGTTGCAAGAGTAGGGTAATCATGAGATTTTATTCTGCAAATGTCAGGGAGACTCTGGGACAAAGGAGGAGAAATGTAATTGTGTGTAATTGTGTAATTTGGTATCATATTCAATTACATGAATGTAATCAACTACCATAACAATTACTTCAGCAAATATTTCTCAATTCCAATTTAACTACAATTACCTAGAAAAGTGTAATTCCAATTGTCATTACCACAACACAAACACACACACACACACACACACACACACACACACACACACAACACACACACACACACACACACACACACACACACACACACACACACACACACACACACACACACACACACACACACACACACACACACACACACACACACACACAACACACACACACACACACAACACACACACACACATGCACACACACACACACACACACACACACAGGCTGTATATTATAAAAAGGGCTGCCTTGTGTAACAACTGTCATGAATAGGTATTCACAGGAGTAGCACAAAGTGACCATACAAAGGAGGACTATATGTGATGATGTATGTACTGTGGCATTTGTGCGAAGCTATGTAACCGTTTGAAGTTTACAATACAGTCCTCCTTACTATTGATCAAAAGTACTTTTAACTCTATGTCTTTCAACTGCGTGCTTGTGTAGAATGATCTCACTCCTAGCAAGCACTCCTTATCTGCATGAACATGAACCGGAGGGGGGAAATGTCTAACAGATTTTTAATGGTGCATACTAATTCTACTACACAGAACAGACTAGTATACAGCGGACATGAATCAGGCTGGCCAGGAGGCAGCCATTACGTCCCTTGACCAGTCCTGTACGCTTGTGTTTCACACATGTTCCTTGCCCATAGATTGGTATGATTTCAATTTCACAAAGCCCTTGTATTCCTAAATATCTAACAGCAATAGGAGATTTTAACACCCCACAAAATTGGCATGCAAATACAGAAAGCAGAGAAGAGCATATTGAAGGCTATTTGGATTGACAATAGAACACTCAGCTTACTGGGTTCAGTAATGTCTTTCCTTTTTGTGCCGCTGATTATTCAAAATAAGCATTTGAACAACATGCAATACATTCTGTGCAACCATGTATATAGCTAAATACAGCGACATAGACTATACTGCAACATTAGCATACACATGGATGCGGGCGCCCTGCTAGTATAATAATATTCATGGTTACCACAATTATATTCATAATGTGCCCCCACTCCAAATGAAGGTGTGGTTATGATCCCATAGCACATATACTGTTCAGACATCCACTGATTGTTACTAGTTCAGTGTACCTGCTAGAGGCACTTATGACAGCAGCTGGACATGCATCTGTTCACATTACATAAACTGCTACTTACCCATATCACCGTCACTGAGGACTAGCTGTGTCATCACAGGAACTGTAGCTACAACACATATGTTCAATCTTTACACACAATACCATGAACATACAAAATTATGCAAAATACTGTATTTATGTTAATATTTGTAGATATCTACATAAAACGTATATACAAATATGCCTCTATTATAGGCAGTTACTAGCACTGTGTTGAAATGGTATATATTAGGGCCATTAAAAAACATACAAAATTGCATGCGTGTATTAATTGTTATCTTTTCCACAAGTCACCCATTGAACCTATCACTATTCCTGTCGTGCTTGCAGCTGTGCTCTTAGAAGAGTTGAGCTGACTCCTTCAGTGTACGGCACAAATTGTACAGGCATTAACTCCTCACAGAGGTGTCGGCCCGTTAACTGTGGCATATCGACTTCTAGTACCGACAGCCCAGTCTGTTCATGGTCGAGGTGCACACAGCACTTGAGGTGGGGGTCAAGAGGGACAGGGAATGAAGGGTAGAAGAAGGGGAAGGTGGAGGGGGGGGGGAGGGGGAAGGACTCAGAAGGTAGCAAGGGACTGAGAAAGTTGTGGGACAAAAAGTACTGTCCAATGAAATTTTGTTCGCAATTTGTCCACCAGTCCTGTGTATCCTCCTCTACTGCACCAACAAAGGTGCCTTCATCACTCTCACTTCCAATCTAGCCCCACCCTAGCGTTCTGTCAATGCAGTACGCCAATCTCCTCTTAAGGCTGATGTGAACTGAGCTACAGACAGACAGACAGACTTTCTTTGCTTTCCTTGCCTTGTTTCACTCTAACAAAACCATACTGTGAACTTTCTCTTGCAGTGAACATTCTTTTCATAAACAACAGGTTGTTTCAACTGCAAAGGTCTCTATCACCTTCACAAGTAATACTGTTGTACAGCTGATGAAGACCTTTAGAGTTGATACATCTTATAGTCATGTGAATCTAGATCTTGTTGTTCAGTCATTGCTACATATATGGCTCAAGACTAGTTCATTGCTATAGCATTAGCTTTCACCTCATAGGT
>OZ025869.1:6160881-6208381 GCA_964019415.1 Ianthella basta
TTGACCCCCGGTGCCCACAGAAACCATAGCGAGTTTGACGATGATGGAGCAAGAAACATGCGCACACATAGTGAACACACGCACGCACGCACGCACGCGCGCGCACACACACACACACGCACGCACCATTATAATAGATGCTGGGGGGAGGGGGGTAGATGTGGAGATGGACCCATGTATGTTTGCATGTCCTAAGGCCAGTTAAAAACAACCAACTGGCAAAGAAGCTGCACAAAAAGGAAATGCATCAGTTAGTTATAATATTGTCTGTAATGCACACTACAAGCTGTCTTTAACTTTTGCTGTTATTTTGCAAGTTGGCTACGAAGCATCCATACACACACTTGTAAACTTATGAACAACAACTTCAAACGATATATGGTATGCATGCTACTCTGCACACACACACACACACACACACACACACACACACACACACACACACACACACACACACACACACACACACACACCTTGAACCTTGAAATCTGCCCACAGGGCCTGCTGCTGCTGGCCCTGGGCAAGCCTGGGCCAGCAGCAGGGGGGACGTCCTGGGTGACACAACCCCCTGCCACCATCTAGCGCATAGAAGATGGCACTCCCCATAGATTGCGAGTCCAAAGGCGATTCAGAGAAACCACCACAAGAATCTGGACTACTCCTCGCGAAACGGTGGTGGCTGTGGACCCTGGATTCAGGGGCTAACGGCACCTGAAAAGCCGTCAGGCTATAGATATGGTACCCGCTCGACTGGTCGCCACGCGTAGCCTCGATGGCCGACATGAGTTCCAGTCAAAAGTCGCTCCAGACGAATCCAGGGGGTGTGGTGGAAGGGATGGATAAAAGGAAGCGGAGCCTGTGCCGCGGGCTTGATGGTTTCGAGTTGTCTTCCGCGCGAACACGTGGCTAACCCCTCACCCAGCCCAACCCAGACCTCACCATCACCAAATTAATTAATAAATTTATTTATTTATTTAAAACTTATCTATTTACCATTGTTACCTATAGCTACTCATTGTACATTTAAATTCATTTAATTAAAACTTATCCATGCGTTCACCATTGTTACCCGTGTATTGTACATCAATTATTCATTATTGACAACTCATCCATTCACCATTGTTACCTATGTACTGTACATTATTTATTTAAAATTCATCCACCCACCATTGTTACCCATGTACTGTACTGTATTGTCTTTTACCAGGACCTGCATGAAAATCTACCGTATGAAGTAGATGCAGCACTCCTGTTGTCAAATAAAATATCTATCTATCTATCTATCTATCTAACCCCCGCCATTTTGGTGACGTCACACGCACACACACACACACACACACACACACACCTCCTCCGCCGCAGTTCTCTTTGTCTCTGAAGGACCCACGCCAGACATACTGGGCTAGGCGCCATGGCTATTCGTAGCTGTTGTTGGTCGCCCACGGACACCATTGCCGCTGAAGACCGTCGCTGGTAGACCGTTGCACAGCCGATCCAAACGAGGGTCCTGTGGGTGCCGTGGCTAGCTGGTCCTGGCGGTAGGAAGCCACGTTGCGCTGGTCGCTAGGCTTGGGTGGCGCAATTATCGATAATTGGACGGTTTGGACCCGAGGTGGTACCGTTCCACCTGGAACGGTTCGCTTTAGAACTGTTTCACGCCCGTTTACAATACAGTAAGAACCGTTTCAAAACCGTTTCATTGCGTAGTGTAAACGGGCTATAAGATAGGAGTAGCCATTTATATTGGGCACATTCCTCGACAGAAGTCAATTAAGTCTGATTGCTAAGTATATAAGGCGTGGTTGAGCACTGTCTTGACTCATCGCTCCCAGTTAACGTTTAGTCAGTATAGAGTCAGTCACAAAGCTTGGACAACTAGCTAGCTACCTTCGATGTACGTAGTAGCTAGTATGCTTGCAAATAGAAAGTTTCGCTTCCTCTTGATTATATTACTCGGGCTCAGCAGTCTTCTGCTCATCCTGAAGGCCTATTCGCATGTGCCTCGCAGTGATACCGTCCCATCCGTCTACATACCAACCAACAGAGGAAGCGCGTCTTCCCCTCTATCAGAGTCCAAATGGGAAACTTCCCTTCCATCAAATACCAGTCTGGAGTCGCTTACTGATCAGCAGCTTTGTCTGAGCGTCCTACAGCGAACACAGAGTTTCAAGCAAAGCCTTCTCAGAGAGTGTGAACACTTGGTAGGTAATCTACCCATCATTAAGACCTACTTGAAGAAGACTTTAGCGTATTTGTCTTGGCATATCAGCGCAACAACCAGGGCAGCGCCCGCCACGCGGACATTGACATGGAAGTGTCTGAGGCCTCTCATAATGTGCGGTGGGTATGGCGACCAAGTTCGTGGAATGGCCTACACCTTCGTTCTCGCTCTCCTAACAGACAGAGTCCTGTACATTCAGTGGCCTAACCTGTACACTGCAAAGTATGAAAATGACGGGGACACCCACGAAGACACTAACATGTTTGTTCCTAATGCCATTAATTGGACTGTACCCTCGTTTCTTTCAGAAGTTGCTGCTATGCAGTTCATCGACCTTGATGCCTATCATGAGCCAAGTGGTGTATGCGAGGCTCTATACAGCCAGACTCAGCATATTTCATACAACACTATGCACTGGCACCCTACCTGCTTCAGTGAAACTTTGATGGGTAACCATACTGCTTCTTTGGCTTTGAAAGAGTTACTCAAAGCACCGACAGATGCGCTGGAGTTTACTGTTACAATTACAATACGCCTGCTACTCAAGTACAGCAATGCTGTGTATGAGAAAAAGAAAGAGCTCAAGACAAAATTAGGTATTGGTCCTGATTCCCCTTTTGTAGCTGTACATATCAGATCTGGGATATTTGCATCTGGTGTGGATGAATCAAAGATCGGTAATTATATGACATCTGAAACTCAATGGGAGGAGCAGATTGAATGTGCACTGAATAAGTCCAAGGTATTGGGTATAACTGGACCTGTTGCTGTAATATCAGATTCAACGCAATGCAAGCAGTGGGCAAGGAAGAGGTATGGCAACAGAGTGGTAGCAAGTGACATCGCTACAATCCACATTGCTAAAGATCCAAATTCTTGGACTGACACAGCAACAATGGAGGAGAAGATAAAGCGCTATACTTCTGTCCTGGCGAATACAGCCGAGTTGGCATTCATGTCTGATGCAGCAGCGATTGGCATGAGAGGCAGTGGGTTTGCTAGAATTAGCATCTGGCTGGGGGGACTACCCACTAATGCTATGTTTTGTTGTCCTACAGCCAACTGTGGTCCCACTGTTGCACTTGTTCTTCCTGGTTCCTAACTGGCCTTGGCTAATGTCTGGCTTGCGAAAGGGAACACTGTAATAGCTATATGTACATCTGTAGCTACAACTATAGCTGTAATTTATGCAGACTAACTATTTGTGTGACATATATATAATGCCATAGATACCAGACTATGTGGGAATGGCGATGGTTGTTTGTATAGTGCTGTAGTACAAATGAAAAGTAGCGATATTATCATAATAGGGTTATAACTGGCAAAAGAGTTACCCAATAGCCTTTCTATTTGGTACCAATTCTTCATTTAACGAGTTGCTCTTAACTTGATGCTCTGAAAAAGGCTCTGGTAGGGCTTCAGCAGCGTTGGCCATTGACTAGCTAATACCCTTTCCTTACATTAGATGAAGATTGTGCAGAACGCCGAACACATTTTTACATTCTGGATTAGCCGCAGCTACCGTGTTTTATACCATAACGGTAAGCCAGCACAACAAATGGCGGGATTGAGGTAGCTTAATACATGGGAAGACAAACTTCCTACCGCTCCAGCGCTGTACTTAGAGAATTACCATGCACTGGTGGTCCTATCCATGGCCTTCAGTTGCCCCCTCTGCTCAACTGTGGCTAGTTTTGCCGAATCCGCAAATACATCCATATTGGAGTAGCCAATTTTATCCCAAAATCTAATATATAAAGCCGAAATTGTCTATCTGTCTGTCATTACTGACATGGACTTACATATAATAATGATGATTGACACAAACATAGTGCACAATGAGGTTAAAGCCAATAAATTAGTATAATTATTGATCTGTTCAATTCGATCAATCACTTCTAGTGAGTTCAACACCCACCACATGTCAGCACAGGGAACAATAAAACATGTCACTTCTTTAAAGATGACATTATAATTGCAGCAAATTAATAGATTCATTCAACAACCTCACACACTTGAACCTCTCCTGGCAACTAGAATCACATTGTCTCCTCTGATGAATACCTGTGCTGAGTGCTGCCAAAGGGGAGGGGCAGTGCCCCGCCTACACTGACTGTAGGCAGCAAAGAGCTCTAACAAGCCATGACACTCTGGAGGGTACCTCTGTAGAGCACAAAGTTCCTCTCCACTTTGGCCAATGCTAGCAGTGCTTTGGGTATGGTTAACAGTGCCTGCATGTTCTGATAGGTGGTGCTCAGTCATTCTGCAACTTGACATATCTGTGAAGCCTTCCTCTTCCGTCTCTGATTTGTCTGCTTTTGTCTTGAGCTCACTGTCACTTGAGCTAGTCTAATATATAAAGTCGACAGTGTGTCTGTGTGTGTGTGTGTGTGTGTGTGTTCGCGATACGCGCGCGCGTTTTATGCTCCATCGTCGTCAAACTCGCTGTGGCTACTGGAGGCATCGGGTGTCGGGTTATAGCGGGATTGACGTCGCCCGTCTTGCGGTTCGCAGAGAATTATTCTTCCATTTCCGCTTTTTCCTTCGCCGACGACCGCCATTTTCTAATGATCGTTCCCATTGATTTCTGTTTTTTGCCAGACTTGATTCGCTGTTGCTCATGTTCGAATTTAAACCGATAATCATCATTTTGAGCTGTAGCAGTACCATGGTTACTGAGGGCATCAGGTGTCGGGCGCCGTAGCTCGCCGAAGGCGGGCCACTCTGCTAGCAGCTCGTCTCGAGCGTGACGCGGTAATTGCGGCGAGCCTGAGCGAGCCCCACACTGACGCGGTAGCTGGCGATTTGGTTGGGATATATATGCGTGTGTGTGTGTGTCGTACGTCATCTCGCAAATTCCCATTTAGCCGTGCAAGATGGCCGCACTCTGTTACCTAGTGTTGATTCCGCCGTCCGCCGGCCCGTAGTGTTGATTGCGTCCTAGGCTGCGGCGTTCACCGGCCCGCGGTGTCTTGTGCACGCTTGGCACCAGTGACCACAATCGGCTTTGTCGCTCGTTCACAGAAAAGCAAGTTTATAGGTGCAGCGACTACGCGAAGGAAACGTTGGCTGCTTACCGCCCGTACCCTAGCTCAATGTTATCTAGCATTCTATGCACCAGGCACGTTTCCATCTTCACATGGCTGCACAGCACCAATACTTACCATACATTCCCGCTTTTCTTTACAATGTTGTGCTTTGCACGTGAATTCATGGTGCTAGCAGTAGCTAGACTAAGACGTTGTGTGTGCTGCCGTTCTTGATTGCAGGCAGTCGCTTGCTGCTGATTGCAGCCAGAGAAATTGCACATGCACTGCTCAGGCTCGCCCCACAATGCTCTGCATTGGTATAGTATAATTATGACTGTCGATAGTTGGCTGGCCACGCCTACATCCGTATAGTAATCGGTATGCAGTCAGGCGTTTTCCCGAACCTCTCAGTCTGAGGTTATTGATGAGCGATGAAGACAACCGGCGTTATTTCTATTTTGGGTATTCTTACAACCTTACTTCTGGTGCTACATTCAGGTGGGATTGTGTCTTGGAGTGCCCAGAATCCCACCATTCCTTCATCCCAGTGTGATAGTCGCTCTTTAGCACCTACCAAGCCCGCAACTGAACGGAAGTGCATATCATTTACTGTGTATCAAGCAGCTGAAGACCCTCCATCCCCTGTATACACTGATGGCTTTCTGCTGAATGTCGGCTTAGCCCGAATACTCTACCCAAATTGGAAGATAATCCTGTACTTGGACTCTCGCCTTGAAGGGTCTGAATTCCACAAGACAGTCACAAGTAAGCACAGCGACATAGTTCACATTGTGTGGAAGAGTCATTCTGCAAACGGGCATTATGGGCGCACATGGAGATTTCTGGTAGCCGACAGTGAAGAGTGTGACCGATGGATAGTGCGTGACACAGATAGTCGTTTGTCCATCCGCACTATGCAAGCTGTCTTCGACTGGATCTGGTCTGGTACCTCCTTCCATATTATGAGAGATCATCCTCTGCATGATGGCGAGATCTTAGCAGGCCTTTTCGATGGTGTGAAAGGTTGCTTGGGAGGCGGTGTCAAGATGGAAGATCTATTGGTAGAATACTATTCTAAGCCATCTAAGAAGGAGGACGATTTCTGTATGGATCAAAGGTTTCTTGCAGAAGTAGTACTTCCCAGAATCAGAGGGAGTTTCTTAGTGCATGACGACTAACTTAATGAGCACAGCACCTGCAAAAACTATGGCAATTGCAAGAGATTTCCAGTTGAGGATGTGCTATTTTTTCCCAAACGGAGTGGTAAATAAACGCTGATCATGAATTGTTCGTGCTAATTATATAACCTCATTGAATCTGCAAGTCAGAATAGAAATTGCCCCATCATAGCACTGAGTATAATGGTGATTCACCACCTGTTTGCATGTGATAGAACTCACTAACTTATAGGCAATAGCAGCACACTCTTGAACGCATGTCCATTCCTGTTTCGGCTCATGGATTGATTTATGTACACCAATTACACTGCACCGGGCAACTGCCTTCCTGAGAACTCCAACTACATGCCTGAGAAGCAATATAGCTACCTTACAACCATTCCAATGTAATTGGGCTCCATCCGCTGTCATGCCTTTTCACTATCAGCTTATATTTACTGTACACAAAATGCCCTCCATTCTGTTCACATGTCTGTAAATGGCTTGCATGCCTCACGTACACCATAGCTAGAACAGTACTAACAACATACAAATGTGCATATATATATATATAACATATGTTACGCGCAAACCTGTAACCTGCGCAGAGCTCCAACTCTTGGCCACATGACCAGAAAGGGGTTACATCATTTACACAAAGCTTTAACTGTGTTCGTGCAAAGCTTTAACGCAGGGCAAAGCTCTAACCCTTATGGGAGTAACATGTCGATAATGGATTCCCCTAAAACTGGCCCCACCGGACTGCTTTTGCCAATGTTTCTTGCCGTTTTCGAACCTTATTATACCTAATAGTACATATATTCTCATTCTACTATATGCACACAAATATACGTACAGCAGTATAGTAGCTAAATTCACGAGCTTTGATGCGTGTAGTGACTGCTGCATTCTAGTTTTGCATTCTAGTACTAGTTCTTCTACTCATTCTGTAGCCTGCAGACGTTATATAGCAATGTACATGATTTGAGTATGCATATGCATGCACACGCAGAAGCACACATGTACACCCTCCTGAAGTCTACATGCATGCATGGTGTACATATGCCTATATGTACACCATGCTGATCGAATGTCCACTATTTGATTGATGTCTGGGAGTATGTGCAAAGTGAAGTGTTAATTCATCTTGCAGCATGCAAGCCAAGATAGGAGCAATTAGCAGTCCATCTTGCTCCAGGGTGAAGTGATTTCCAAAACATTATGTTCCTAGCCTGAAAACCTACAGTTACTGTACATTTGTACAGTTTGTGTATGGCACCATGAATATCAATACTGATATACATTATGAATATGATTATACATTCATTACTTGGGTTAAGTAAGTCACAGGTCAGGTTCAGTAAGTCTGTTAAGTTAAACTTACAGCTCTGTTAAACCATGTTATAAGTAAGCTGTATTGCAAGTTAACAAGATCTTTTACAACTCTGGTAACTATGGTAGTTTGTGCAGTTTTACTTACGTACATATCTACCTCAGCTGCAGCCTTGGGATCCGGATCACGGATCACACACACACTTTTGCTTGGTCTAAATAGTATATATGTTGACATTCTGTCTGCACTTTGGTCCAAAGCTTTCTTCCACTATTATTCCCCGGAAACCTTCTAAAGCATACAAACCTGAATTACTTGAATAGTCTGTATCCTCCTCATTTCTGAGTTATGTTCTATGTAATGACTGCATTTCATGTCTCTGTCCTGCAGTTTACATGGGATCACTGAAACGCCAACAAACAAAATCCCACACTCTTGTACTCTCTGTGCATGCTTGAACTGTTCCCATAATTAATGGCTTTGTAGACCATAGAGTCCCAATGTGAATGAGATTAGTGAAATGCGACTAACAGTCCATGTATTTGTTGGAAAGGCTGAGCAATGAAAGAAGAACATTACTCATAGCACAGTTGCACTGTCTATTATTTCCATGTGGCATTAGTCTGTACACCTGTCCACTCTGAAGATACACGGTGAGAACTAAACTCGTTGAGCACAGGAACTTACACCAAAATTTAATACTTTTATCTGACATGGAATCATTATAGACAGTACAATTGTGCTCCGGTTGGTTACTTCTTTGTTAGTCAGCTTTCTGAGCCACGTGAATTGCATCGGTAGCACGTTCAGCGTTGTACACAATGGCCCTTGAAATCCTCCGCAGTAGGAGATGCAGACAAATTAAGGACTCTAACTCGAAGGCTTCCACCACCAGGAGCCTTGATGACACTCTAGGTCCTCTTCTTAGTGCCGTGAAATGTGTCTATATGATGTGAGCAACGGGTCCACCGCACTCTGTATCATACTATGTACCTATTCACAAGTTATCTATGGCCTTGAACTTCTGCACGTCACCCAGCTCACCCCTTACTCTTTAGATGGCAGATTTACAGCGAAAGACAGTGGCAAAAGCAAAACAAGACAATTCCAAAATATTATTGTATCTTTACATTTGTCATTCGAATTCAGTGATCTGTTTTGTTGTGTCTTGATCATTCTCATTGTCAAACATGTTTCAATAGTACATTTTCCACCACACAGGACAGACTTGTAGCTGACATGGATCACGAAGGCAGTCATTATATATACTTCCCCTGTGCATGTTTGCGTACAAATATTTTGTGTAGCAGACATATATATATGGATCAAGCCGGTCATGTGCAGGTATATAGAAAGTCAATTATATACAGTACTTCCCCGGCCCTGTGCATGTGTGCATACAAATATTTAGTGGGATGTGCTCTGCACATATACCCCTGCCCATGAGTTTGTACATTTAATTTTTGTGAGGCTGATCTGGTATCCTCCTAATATGTACCAGAAGTAGGGAGGTTTTCACACCAATACTTTCATGAATGTCTGCATGCGAACTTGCAAAATTTGCAAAAATTGCAAATTTGCTGCATACAATGTAGAAGGCAGAGACCAACAAATTGAATGTTCTCTAAAGAGGATAGAGAGTAAACAGCTGTCTGAGTACAGAATATAGTGTTCTTCCTCATTGTGCCACCGATTAGAGCTGCTAGTGATTCAGAATAGGAATGTGAGCAACACGCACTAATACACATCCCATACGTGTGCAATAAGGTACCTAGCACTATACAGTACGCTATATAATTATGTAATATAATGTATAAGTAGTACTACACTGAAATAATATTTAGTTACCTAAATTATATTCATAGCGAGCAGGAAGATGTATGTGGCTATGAGTATTATAGTATACTGTTAGACGTCTACTGACAATAAACAATTTCTAGCTTATAGTGTGTACCAGCTGGGGGCACACTATAATAATAATTATAGTATACTGTTAACCACTGCATGATTATAAACAATATGTCAGTGTACTAGTCGGGGGCACTTTCAACACCAACTGGCCATGCATCCCATCACACTACATAAAGTGCTATTTACCCATCCACCGTCACTGAGGACTAGCCATGTCATCACAGGAACTGCATGCAGCTGTGTGCACACATCCCTTCCATACGGATACATGTCATAAAAGGGCTACACACAGCACAGAGTGCAGTTTGGTAGATACAGTACTAGTGATGTACAAAACGATACAAAATTTGTACTAGACGCATTAAAAGTCACATACTCTACACAGTTACATTGTGCTTGAAAGGGTGTGTAAGGGACCAAGAGCACAAACATACAAAACTGAATTGTTACCCTTTCCACAAGCCACCCATTGAACTGGTCACTCTTCCTGTCTCGCCTGAAGCTGTGCTCTTAGCAGAGTTGAACTGACTCCTTTAGTGTACGGCACAAAATGCACAGGCATTAACTCCTCACAGAGGTGTCGTCCTGGAAACTGAGGCATATCGTCTCCTCGCACATATAGCCCAGTCTGTCCGGTATCAAGGTGCACGCAGCACTTGATGTAGGGGGCGGGGTCAGTACTGGAGACAGCAAAGACCTACGGGCAAGAGAGATGGCAGATGAAGGGTAAAACAGGATGAAGGATGAAGGATTGAGGAAGGAGGAATTCTATGGGAGAAGAAGCCCATCAAGAGCGGATTGCAACCTATTAAATTCATCACTGATGGGGTAGAGGGTAGGGGGGATATAAATCAGAAGGTAGCCAGGGAGCTAGTGCGATAGTTGTGGGAGAAAAAATCAGTCTTAGTCAGAGTAACCCGTCCAAACCAGTACAAACTAGTCACCTGTACAACAACCCATTTGCTTCAGACGTCACCCAGCTCACCCCTTACTCTTTAGATGGCAGATTTACAGCGAAAGACAGTGGCAAAGGCAGAACAAGACAATTTCAAAATACTATTGTATCTTTACATTTGTCATTCAAATTCAGTGATCTGTTTTGTTGTGTCTTGATCATTCTCATTGTCAAACATGTTTCAATAGTACATATTCCACCACACATGCTTGTGTAGAATGATCTCACTCCTAGCAAGCAAGCCTGTGGGGTCCAGTTTGGACCGGATGTTACTGAGGACTTCTAGATCTGTGCTAGGAATGGTTTGAGTGAGTGATGGGTGTATGGGGCCAATCTCCTCTGTTGTATAGAGGGTTTGCCTCTTAAGTGTGCTTCCCTAAAACTGCATAAGCTACCCATGGTACTGTATGCTGTATTAGGCTTCCCACATATAGCCATAATAATTTCATGTATAAGTATGGATAATGTGGTAGAGGCTCATGCTACGTTGTCTAGCAGGTTTATGAGGCGTTGATGAGCATTCACGTAGCTAAAAAGGATAGTTCAAGTAAAACGCTTCGACCACGAGGGTCTTCATCAGTTACAATGTTTTGTTTGGTTTTGTAACTGATGAAGACCCTCGTGGTCGAAACGTTTTACTTGAACTATCCTATTTAGCTACATGAATGCTCATCAACGCCTCATAAGTATTTATGCATGCGTGTGTGTGTGTGTGTGTGTGTGTGTGTGTGTGTGTGTGTGTGTGTGTGTGTGTGTGTGTGTGTGTGTGTGTGTGTGTGTGTGTGTGTGTGTGTGTGTGTGTGTGTGTGTGTGTGTGTGTGTGTGTGTGTGTGTGCGTTTGTGTGTGTGTGTTTCTGCATAGCAGAAATTCACAGTAACTCAGGACTTTTCAGCTGATATAGTTTATCAGTTTATCAGCTGATGAAGGCCTACATGGACGAAACATCCTGAGTTACCATGAATTTCTGCTACGCAAGTGCTCAAACCACTACCCACTAGCTACAATACGTCCCACGTAGCAATGAGTCTCTACGCTATCCCACTCTTTCCTCTGTGAGTGACCTCATAACTTGCCTTCATTCTTGACTTCATGACTGTGAATGATGAAGTCTATCAACCAAAATCTGGCTCAAATTGACCCCACAGCCTCACTTGCTAGTACCGAGACCATTCTATCTACACAAGCACACAGTTGAAAGAAATATAGAGTCAATAGCACTATTGAAAGTAAGGTGGGCTGTATTGAAAACTTTAAAACGGTTACATAGCTTTGCACAAATGCAACAGTACATACATCAAGTCTTCCTTTGAATGGTCACTTTGTGCTACTCCTGTGAATACCTATTCATAACATTTGTTACACAAGGCAGCCCTTTCTAAAACAGCCAGCCTGTCTGAACCTATATAGGGCTACAGTTAAAACATAGCACATTCCTTAAAGGGAACTGCATCAATTTTCAACTTGAACTTATATTGAAGTACTTAATTAATCATTGCTGTGTGTTTCGCCTGCGAAAGCTCCCTGGCAACAATCACAACTAAGCTTGGTCATTGAGTGATGACAGTATAGTGATTTATGAAGCCCTGTGGAATTAACCTTTGTGGTGAGACGACTAGGTTGGTCAGTGTGACAACACTATCAAAGTACGTGACACCTGAGCAGTAGCCTTTGACTGACCACATCAAAGGGAAAATACTTCAGTGATCATAGATCACTGAAGCATTATCAAACTCACACACACGTACATGCACGGACGCACACACATACACTCACCTTCCCAACCTCTATCACTCAAGAGCAATCAGTGTATAATTATGGCTATTATGGCAAGTCTAAATTTAGACTGGTAGCTAAGCATATCACAACACATAAAGCCAAAGTGCTACATAGACAGCCTGTCAGGTAACTTATATATCACACTACATGAAGCCAGAGTACTAGTCTGAATTGTTACCTTTTCCGCAAGTCACCCATTGAACCTGTCACTATTCCTGTCGTGCTTGCAGCTGCACTCTTAGAAGAGTTGAGCTGACTCCTTCAGTGTATGGCACAAATTGTACAAGCATTAACTCCTCGCAGAGGTGTTGGCTCGTTAACTGTGGCATATCGACTCCTTGTACCGACAGCCCAGTCTGTCCATGGTCAAGGTGCACACAGCACTTGAGGTGGGGGTCAAGAGGGACAGGGGATGAAGGGTAGAAGAAGGGAAAGGGGGAGGGAGAGAGGGTGAAAGGAGGAAAGGATTCAGAGGGTAGCAAGGGACTTAGAAAGTTGTGGGGCAAAATGTACTGTTCCATGAAATTTTGTATGCAACTTGTCCACTAGCCCTGTGTATCCTCCTCTACTGCACCAACAAAGGTGCCTTCTTCACTCTCACTCCAGTCTGAGGCCTGAATTCACAAACTATGAGGCAGTTGTAAGTGCATTGCATGTGTGTGCATGCACTTCATGTATATGTGTGTATTCGCTTTTGTGTGTGTGTGTGTGTGTGTGTGTGTGTGTGTGTGTGTGTGTGTGTGTGTGTGTGTGTGTGTGTGTGTGTGTGTGTGTGTGTGTGTGTGTGTGTGTGTGTGTGTGTGTGTGTGTGTGTGTGTGTGCATGATGTGCACGAGTAGCTGAAGATGTCTATGTGTGCCTGTTCCCATCTTCCCCAACTCTAGCCCCACCCTAGTGTTCAGCCCATGCAGTATGCCAATCCCCTCTTAGGGCTGATGAAAGCTGAGCTACAGACAGACAGACAGACTGGTGTACAGGTCGTGTATTGTGTAATTAGTCAGACTTTCCTGGCTTTCCTTACCTTGTTTTGCTCTAACAAAAGTGTACTGTGAACTTTCTTATTGCAGCGAACATTCTTAAATAACAAATTGTTTCAACTGCAATTTAAAGGTCTCCATCAGCTTCACAAGTAATACTGTTATGCAGCTGATGAAGACCTTTGGAGTTGATACATAGTCATGATCTAGACCTTGTTGTTCAGTCATTGCTACATGTATTGCTCGCCAAAGCTCAAGGCTATTTCATTGCTATAGCATTAGCTTTCACCATATCATAAGTAGCTGTTTCTTTTGAAGTAGATAACTTCACCTGCTACTGCTCAGGCTTTAAGTAATCTAATACTGCTGTCACCAAAGCCATGCATTTCTGTCCATGGCGTACAGCTCTATTGCACAAACAGACATGTACACACCATTGGATATATACAATACATTACTATTAATTCTAGCAAGCACATTTGCCCTTATTACAATGGATATTTCTTAGCTGCTATATGCACCCAACAAGCATACAATAGATACAAATGACAGCAATGATCTCATTAAGGCTTGAATGGTTATAGAAAGCACTCTGACCATCTTTGCAGGATGACTAGCGGGGGAAGGCTTTGCTCACTGGTTGCCATCAATAGGCGAAGCGGCAGGAGGCCTCCCAGCCCCCTGAGACACCTTTGATGTAGAAGGCTGGTTGGTGTAGATTTCCAGTGGTTAATCTTTGTCATATGAAATTGTGCATGCATATACATAATTATGCATGGGGAAGATGTGGGAAACCCATACTACACTTGGGGGTACTCTGTACACTACTATGCTTGGTCATTGAGTGGCAACAGTATAGTGATTTATGAAGCCCTGTGGAATTAACCTTTGTGGTGAGACAAATAGGTTGGTCAGTGTGACCACACTATCAAAGTACGTGACACCTGAGCAGTAGCCTTTGACTGACCACATCAAAGGGAATTGACTTCTGTGATCATAGATCCCGTTACCATGGTAACAGGCATTCTAAGCGATGTTTCTAAAAAAAACGCTGACTTTCTCTTGTATTTCTTGCTGAATCTAACTATTACTCAGATAGTTCCATCACTATTACAATAAATGAACATTGAACGGTAAAGCAAATTTTGTCAAATAGTAATTCAGAGCAATAAGAACCCACATCAAAGTGAACAATTTTGTGAAACCATTTCAATAGAACTGTGGCCATGTACATTTAACATCTTTATCAGATCAAGTACAGTAAGCACACTTTCTCTTTATGTTTATGGGGAAAGAATGCATGTGTGCGTGTGTGTGTTTGTGTGAAATGTATCAGATTCTGTGTTTGTACATACACATGTTATCCAAGAGAAGAGTTAAGAGATGAAGGAATAATAATAGGTTTGTAGGACAGAAACAAGTAAAGGCTGTTACACAGTGGAGCATTAACCATAGTCCCTACATTCAAGGGTGTAGGACTATACGGTGCAACATTCTTGCATGTAGGGACTATGGTTAATTCTCCACTGTGTAACAGCCTTTACTTGTTTCTGTCCTTTTTATGCCATCCCTACATCCTTACAATTTTTGTAGAAAATTTTTATTACTTCTAGTACTACATCCCGACAGGTAAGCGTATCACATTACATGAAGCCAGAGTGCTAGAATGTGAAGTGCGACAAGCATGTGTCTGTGTGCCCTTTGTGCTATATACCCACCGACATAAGACTAGTCACGTAGCTACTGAAACATATACGTACAAAGGCAGAGGCTCTCTACTTATATCCCATGGTAGCATCAAAGGAATCTACTGTATGCTAAAGTAGTTATTACCCAGTGGTAACTTAGTGAACTGTTATCACGACACCCAGTGATTCTGTATTTGTACATACACATGTTATCAAAGAGAAAATTTTAAGAGATAAAGGAATAATAATAGGTTTGTACCCAAGCAAACATATACGTACACACACACTCATGCATGTATGACAAACACATACACACACACACACACACACAGTCACACACACACACACACACACACACACACACACACACACACACACACACACACACACACACACGCACGCACGCACACACACACACACACACACACTTCTTTCTTCTTCTTCTTTTGTTCTCCTTGTCCGCTGGGGGACGTAGGGCAAGTTCCAGGCGTAAGCCTGGGACCTGTCTTCGTAGCCAACTTCTTTTCCTTTCACAGGTGAGGGGGACTAGTCTCACGCTCGACTACCCTGGGCTGAGGGGGGCTGCAGGGCGCCTGGCCGTCGATGGCCGTGTTGGTCACCCGTCCATCAGCCGAACCGACAGGCCCAGGGGGTGCGGTGAACAGTTGGTGCCGCTGGCGGGGTCAAAGAACACACGGTTCGCTCGCTGAAGCTTCGTTGGTGTTGCTGTGAAGCGGTACTCTCCATTGGTGACGCTCACACTTCCAGTCGTCGGAAACTCCATCCAGCAGAGTACACACACACACACACACACACACACACACACACACACACACACACACACACACACACACACACACACACACACACACACACATGCACGCACGCATGTACATGTACACACGCACACACACACACACACTCACCTTCCCAACCTCTATCACTCAAGAGCAATCAGTGTATAATTATGGCAATTATGGCAAGTCTAAATTTAGACTGGTAGCTCAGCACAACACATGAAGCCAAAGTGCTATATAGACAGCCTGTCAGGTAAGTGTATATATCACATTACATGAAGCCAGAGTACTAGAATGTGAAGTGCGACAAACATGTGTTGTGTGCCCCTCATGCTACCCACCCACATATATATACAAACATGTGCTGCATGACAAGAGCACAACTATGCTTGGTCATTGCATGAGTGGCAACAGTATAGTGATTTATGAAGCCCTGTGGAATTCAGGGGGGGTCGGACAAGTCCTGGGATTGCGCAATACCAGCACCTCAATAATTGCATTCCTGACATTCCAATCGCGTATCTATATGTTAGCTGACTGTGCTCCAAGGCCGAATGTGCATACCCTGAGCCATGGCAGGGCCTTGTACTGCATTCGCGCCCCTGGTATGACCCGTACGTACGTAGCCAAGGAGCCATACGGTGGATTGGGCTTAATTGTCTGACCGCTTTCACGATTTAGTTTTGCAAGTTATCGCAGCGTTTCCTGAGGATTGCCAGCACGCTTAAGTCATTTCTAGCATCCCTGCTATCGAATGTGACAAATCGTGTACAGAACCAAGACGATTGCAAGGACGTGGCTGCCGATTGCACTCCCATTGCAGAAGCAGTCAACATATCAGTCTTGCAGTCCTGAAGTGATCAATGAGGACTCGCTACCAGCTTCTAAAGAGTCACTTCCGCAGGAGAACTTGCTCAGTACTCCAGATTAGGCTCCATCTGCCTCGTAGCCAGCATCAGCGAACACTCGTACACCGGTGTTGGAAAATGCTCGCAAAACCTACCTAGATGCTGGGGAAGAGCGGGGAAGGGTCCATTTTCTGATAGCCCTTGTCCAACTGTGTGCTCAGAAGCAAAGAAACAAGCGATGAAACGTGTTTCTCGAAATATGTCTGCTTTTTGCTAGTATAGGTAAAATACACAGTAAAGAGCAGCCGCGTCGGCCATTTTGCGGACACACGTGACCTTGACCGACCCCCCCTGTGTGGAATTAGCCTTAGCTTAAAGGTGAGACAACTAGGTTGGTCAGTATGACAACACTATCAAAGTACATGACACCTGAGCAGCTGTAGCCTTTGACTGACCACATCAATATGCTTCATGATCAGTGATCATAGATCACTGAAGCATTATCAACACACACACACACACACACACACACACACACACACACACACACACACACACATACACACACACACACACACACACACACACACACACACACACACACACACACACACACACGCACACACATACACACAAACAAACACATACACACACACACACGCGCGCACACACACACACACACACACACACACACACATACACACAAACAAACACACACACACACACACACACACACACACACACACACACACACACACACACACACACACACACACACACACACACACACACACACACACACACACTCACGCATACATACTTAGACATGAAATTACTGTGTATATTATCCCTCTTTTGTATGGTATATTGTTGTGCTATATATACATGTACATGGGAACTGCCTCTTTAGTACAAGTGTAGTGACACAGTCATGCAGTCAGCAATTGGGAGCAATCAGTGTATACTACATCTGGACAGGTAAGCATATCACATTACATGAAGCCAGAGTGCTAGCATGTGAAGTGCGACAAGCATGTGTTTTGTGCCCTTTGTGCTACCCATCCAAGTAAGGCTAGTCACGTAGCTACTGAAACATATACGTACATAGGCAGAGGCAGTCCACTTATATCCCACTTGATGGTAACATCAAAAAATCTACTGTATGCTAAAGTAGTTATTACCCGGTGGTAACTTAGTAAACTGTTATCACCTGGTAATAACTAGTGTCACTTAAATGATAACATTGGTCGTAAAGGTATACGTAAACGATAGCTGTGACCTATTGATATATTTATCACCTCTTGACCTTCAGTTGTCAGCCTGACATGCATGGTTAACATCCTCCTGATGTATTCTTCAGTAATTTGGATGTACAACACATACTCATCCTTGCCCTGACCCAACATTGCAATGATTATGCAAAGTTGAAATTTTAAAATATTTCCATTTGCCATTTATCCACCTCATGTGAAAAACTGTAAAATATGGATTTAACTATTGGCAATATTAACAATACTGTCAGAGTATGAAATCATACAGAGAGACACATGTAGAGTATTATGTATGCATGGTATGTGCCTAGCAAATGTGGCACAAAACTATTATATACAAATATATATAATTGGCCTATAGCAGACAGTTATACAATCCTTAATATACACAGAATATGGAAATACGCCATTTTGCATAGTATATGGGGGTTAATGCTTGCAGACTGTAGACTAATGTTCTGCACGCTGTTTTTCATTTAACAGTAAGAGTTAGTATTACATTCTATAATATTGTAAAGTGAGTTTCTTTGCATGCATGGTTGGTGGCCTCTAATCATCTTGAGTAACTTAAAGTGTTTCTCCTCAACGCCTGTTGCTGCTGCCACTGTCAATGGTCCTGTTCATTTTCATATCATGTGCCAGCTGACACACTCTGCACATGAAGTTGGCTTTAGGACACACACTTTCCACTCTTTTTCTTGACCTTTCTACATCAAAATTACTTGTGTGGTATCTGAAGAGTTCGTCATCTTCATCAATTTGCTTCATGTACTCAGCCAACTCTTCAGGAGAATAATTATTTGCATCAATGAATGTGTGGTTGCCTGGTACCCATAAATACACTTCTGGTGGGCCGCGATACACTGGAATGGCACCACCCCTGTATATTAAAGCAATTTTCTCTGAAATGTAGTCAGTTTGAATGATATTCTCAAATGAAAGCACCATACGATACTTTTTGATAATATTGACTAAGACCTCTCTCCAGTCATCATTCTTAACTGCTGGTATAGCTGGCATATTGTTCCAGCATTTGCCATATGAATCAATATGCACTAGTTTCATTAGCTTTTCATAATACCAAGTGCGATTCTGAAATCCTTCCCATGTAGTTTTGCAGTCACTGGAAAACAATGCAATTCCCTTTCTCTCCTTTGGATCTGGTGACTGTAATTCTCCCCTTTGCCACTCCTCAACTGGCAAGAAATAGCATAGCTCACTGTATACTGCATCTGATGTGGGGTGGTGATCAATTTTTATGTCTGCTTCTTTCAGTTGCTGTAAACCGTATGTGTAAATTCCGTATTCTCCGCGATTAGCTTCCAAGTTCAACACTGCTGTTATCTGCCCTGGCCAATACCTCACTGGAAAGGATGGAGAACTAACCTTGACTACTCTGAATACAACATCTGCATTAGTATCAGAATGTTGTATTGTGCACCTTCCACCACTTGGAAGTTGACATGTACTGGGAATGGTTTCCTCAAAGTTGGTAAAATTGTGGCGTAGTACCAAGATGTCATCTATTGTGCTGAAGGACTCGAGGTAAACGCTGATACTGTGGTTGTAAGATATTGCAGCTTCGGTAACTTTATGTGGCAATGGTTCTTCAGTGGCAGTGTCACGAGTAGAATTGTTGATTGGGATGCTGATGATGAAGCAACCACTTCTTTGAAAGCTGCATGTCATTGACTTCATGTACATCCACATGAGAAAAACGTTTGAAGCAAGCACCAAAGATGTGCAGATCCAAAATGCTTCCTTTACTCTGCAGACAGATGTCATGTCTGTATACAAGTATAATAGCATAAAAGTACATAAGAATACATCCTTGGGTTGGGGATGTGTTTACTTAACTATTATGTTTTGGAATATTCTACTACTGAAAATTTGCTTTCCTTACTACTGAATGTTGCACTTCAGCGATGAAACACCATGCAACTTGCACGAGGGCACATAAAGTAGTTTGCAATAGTTATATATAGTTAATTCCTCCTGATATGCAATAACAGTATCCCAGGCATGGACTTCTGTGGCGCATGCAAAAATTTTATAAGAAGACATTGGTATTACATGGCGATCAGGAAGTTTACAAAAATTTTCAGCTTAAATTATATGCTGAAAACTCACCTGTGCTAAAATCAGACACAAGTTGACATCCTCAGGACTTGAGGTAGCATACACAGTGAGGGAGGCTTGGTGCAAAAGCAATCAACTAAAGTGCTCAAACCACACTGCACCAACTACCTTAGTTACCAGAGTTGTAAAAGATCTTGTTAACTTGCAATAACAGCTTACTTAACATGGTTTAACAGAGTTGTAAGTTAACAGACTTACTCAACACTGTTAACCCAAGTAATGAATGTATAATCATATTCATAATTTATATCAATATTGATATTCATGGTGCTATATTACACAAACTATACAAATGTACTGTAGGTTTCAAGCTAGGATTATAATGTTTTGGAAATCACTTCAGCCTGGAGCAAGATGAAGGATTGCCCATTGCTCCTATCTTGGCTTGCATGCTGCAAGATGAATAAACACTTCGCTTTGCAATCAAGTGTATATTCATCTTGCAACATGCAAGCCAAGATAGGAGTTGGTGCAGTGCTGCTGAGTAGCTTTGCAAAGCTACACCGGTGTCACGGTTTATTCCATCCCCCAAATTTTGTATCCCCCCAAGTAAAATGAACTAGGATACTTTATCACCTGACTTTGATTTTCTGAGTACTTCTTAACTCTCGAGTCTCTCTCATTAGCTAATGACAAATGTCAATCGCCATTTGTCGTTAGCTAAATGGAAGTATTTCAGCAAAGGGATGACCTTCAAATCATCTCAATTAATGTTCAAAACTGAGCATAGGAGATGGAGTACAAAGGTCTGGAGGACAGAGGTCTGCTGATTATGCTCACTGGAGAATGTGTCACAAGCGCAACTCACAGTATATATTATGATTGCTAATACTTCCTTACTCTGAAGGAAATCCTCAGATTCAAAGGTGTGGCACTATCCAGTGTTACTCCAACATCTATAAACAGCATAC
Source organism: Ianthella basta (assembly GCA_964019415.1). NCBI lineage: Eukaryota > Metazoa > Porifera > Demospongiae > Verongiida > Ianthellidae > Ianthella > Ianthella basta. The sequence goes on from OZ025869.1 coordinate 6,181,896, forward strand.
ATGCATCTTTGACTGCTTTTTCAGTGCATTATAGCGACTCAATTTTACTTCTGCCATTCTCAATACATGGCATTTCAAATAACCCCGTCAGTCATTATGCGCTAAAATTTTTAAGAAAACAAATCAGGTTGCCTTGCTCTTCCTGTGACAGCGGGTTTGAGATGCTTCGTGTACAACATGAAAGAGCAATGACTCGTCTGACTTCTTGGAGAAATTTGTTATTGTATGTTTCGTACGTTTCGCAAAATGTAATAGCTTATATAGTTGCCTTGCTGGAATTATATGGTGAATTCCGTCACTTTACCCTATCAGCATAGTACAGTGCTTCTATTCTATATAATTATTCGTAGGTAAGATAAACAAGTATGTTGAACTGATGCCAAGACTAATGGAAGTCACAATTTGAGAAATGAAGACGAGGAAGGAAAAAGTGGCACCAGCTGGCATCGAACCTGGAATAACTTACCCCCTGTATACATATTTTTAACCAGTACACACTCTATCTGTAAAGGTTTTCCAAAAGAAGCCGAGGCAAGATGTAGGAATGGACCTATGCATGTTTGCGCAGACTGAAGCAGGTTTAAGACAATCAACTGGCACAAACAAGGAAAGGTATCAGTTAGTTATAATACTGCCTATAATACACACTACACAAGCTGTCTTTAATATTTACAACTCAGCATCAATTTAATGTAGAAGCTAGCAATAGACCATTGTACACAACACTTTAACAAATTTATAAGGTACAGTCAAACCTACTTGCAAAGTACAGAACATCTAATTCTTTCTGTCCTTTCTATGGGAGCATCTGTACACACACCGGTATACGTAACCTTTATACACAGTCAGGTTACAACTTCAACTCTTTGGTATGTGTGCTACTCTCTGTCACAAAAGTACGTAATCTATATGGCTGCTTGTATGAATATATACAAGCTCACAGGGTGTAGGACTATACGCTCTCGCACATTCCTCAACACACTCGCTTGGTCAACATGTTACTTTACCTTATCCATGTTGTCTATCAGTTTTCTGTTTTTAAAATTGATGAGGCTCTCATCAGTGTGAACACCGCCGCTTAACTGTGTGTATGAGCATTGGGGGAGGGGAGGGAAGGGGGAGGACAGCTTGCTTCATTCAAATACTATGCACACAAACACACACGCACACACACACACACACACACACACACACACACACACACACAGGCACACACACACATGCACACACACACATGCACATGCATACACACACATACACGCATACACACACACATGCATACACACACATGCACACGCTCACTTTCCCAACCTCTATCACGCAATATCTTGTTGTATTATAATTGTGCTTCTTGTTGTATATGACAATTCATGATACACCCAGTCAATTGGTATAATATACCAGTCAATAATAGCAATTACTGTATACATTTGCCCTGATAGGTATGGTGTATTGTTGTGCGGATATACATGTGCATGGGAACTACCTCTCTAGTACAAGTGTAACATAGTGACACAGGCATGCAGTCAGCAATGGGGAGCAATCAGTGTATACTACATCTGTACAGGTAAGCGTGTCACATTACATGAAGCCAGAGTGCAACAAGTATGTGTGCCCTTTGTGCTACCCACTCGTGTAAGACTGGTCACGTAGCTAGTGAGACTAATAGGTACATAGGAAGGGGAACTCTGTTTCATCATTGACACTTTCGTCACTGTACTCATGCAGTACTATGAAAAGTATATGAAGTACTACACATTACATCAATATTATGTCCAGGAACAACATGTTGCACAGGAGTCTGTCAGTCAAACTGAATAGATTAATAGTACAGTGGAATCTCTTTTCAAGCCAGTTCTAACTGACCTGCTCTAAAGAGGTAGATTGCAATGCTTTAGTGCTGTGCTTCCACTGTATAACACAATGTCTAAGCGTGCAAATTACTGTACAATTATACATCAAGTCAGTATAATATTTAATTACAGATTCACCATGCATAGCAATTAGATCGTCTTACAGCAGATGTGTGACACATTCCTGCTCAGGAACCGAGTTACTATAATAATTATGTAGCTATACAGTGCATATAGGTTGCTCGCTAGATATATAGTACCATACTACAGTGAATCCTCGGTTATAGGAACCTCGATTATCGGATCCCAAATTACCTTGCACGTGACACGTGGATTACGCAATTATTATACCAACGTGACACGTTTCAGTCGCACGTGCGTTTACTTTGCTCGAAGATGACGGGCTGTACTTGGGCTGCGAAGCCTAAGCGGAAAAGAACAGTTTTAAGCATTGAAGACCATGTGTGGCCATCATAAAGAAGCTAGAGATCAGCTCTGCTAATGTTATTGCCGAACGCTATGGAGTTGGAAAGAGCACGGTCTCGGATATCAAGAAGAATTGCGATAAGATCCTTCGCTTCAACCAGAAGTAGCGCGACATGGGCATGAGTAAGAAGGCGAAAGTAATGAAGGTCGGAGATGACGAACAGCACGACAAGGCCGTGTACTTGTGGTTCAAGCAAAAGCGAATGGAGGGCATACCCTTCTCAGGCCCAATATTGTGTGAAAAAGCTGTCCAGCTGCACAAGAAGATGTATGGTGAAGAGTCAAGTTTCTCTGGAAGTACAGGATGGCGAGGAGGTTATGCAAGAGGCATTGAATATGCAACTTATTCCTGGAAGTTGAGAAATTATCTGCTGATACAGAAGCAAGTGCAACTTTCATCACATCTTTATTTAATACTGTTTGATATTTGTATAGCAAAAGCTTTCAGTAATAACACCAGAAATGAAGCTTCAGCGGGCTATCGTATGCATAGCAATAATTGTGCTCGTAATCTCCATTTTCTTGTTCCTGCAAATTATCAACTCCAGCCAAAACATGCTTGCATTGCTAAACAACATTCCCCCTATAGGATAGGAACAACTCCGACAGCACGCAGTTCTCGACCAAGAGGTGGATGAGGTGGCTGAGACTGGAGTGGAGCTGGCCATGATTGCATTAAGTGAAACTGAGCTAAATGAGTCCGCCAAGAACCAAGTTGGACAAACGCGCACACCATGGCCCTATAACCCAGACATGGACCTCACTGTGTTGAGAGATACTTCATTTGGCAAGGTAGGTTGAGTGACTTGTGTGTTTGTCTGTCTTACCCTCTACCTGTACTGTCTGAATTGCTAGTTTCCAAAACTTCACTGTCATCTCCATGCATTTCAATGTCTGCATTAAGGAGTTAGGTCATCAATGCGGTCAGGCATAATTTTTCGGACCGATTGGACTAGACCAATACATTAGATAGGGCCTGTGCGGTCCATCAAAAGCTGCTATTCACAGTTTCACCTTTTGTATTGACTTGTCTTACTCTCCATTGGTTTTCTTTGTGCTTGGCAAGACTCTCCAGTAAATTAGAGTGCTGTTCGGCTTGTGACAGGATGTTTCTATATAAAATTAATAGTAAAATTAATGTCAAATAGAGTGACTTGCGTGGGCAGATCAAAGGAATTTTGAGTACTTTATATTGCCGTTCTTTATGGAAGTTAAAGAACGCTAGGTGAGCCATAAAGAACTCTAGCAAGAAACGCAAGCACTCAAACTTCCTCCTTGCGCTTTTAAGGGTGGATTCTGTCCAGTGTGGTCTGACTGAGATCGCGAATTACAAAAGTTACTTTTCGTTTCTGCAGAAGTGTGACCTCGCCGCTCCGTAAGTTAAAGCCTAGCCTGCTACCCATCCTTCGCTTCTGAAAGGCGGCAACGAGTGCTCTAATGGCAGAGGAAGGGTGCTTCGCTAGTCCTTTTTGCGGTTCTTGAACCGGCAGTCCGAGCGGGCATCTGCGCACTAGCTAGCTAGCTAGCCAAACGGATAGTAACAACGGCAGGAAATAGTTGTTCTTCTGCGATGCTAAAAAGAACATAGCGCAGCTCAGACTTGTTCCATTAAGGCGCATTGAGAGTCTTCTTGCCAGCGAAGGACCGTTTTCGCCCATTACTGCTACAGCTACTCGCTTCACTCTACCTTCCTTCTGACCAGAATGCGAGGTAAGTTTGAATGGAGTCAACCAATCGGATTACAGATGACACAATGGAATCAACCAAATATGGCTTGCAGATGACGCAATCGGAAAATGGAAGACTGAAGGGAACCGTCCGCCCGCGCAAGTCACTCTATATCATTTGAAGTGGGCTAGGAGTGCTTTACGCGATTTATGGCACTCGGTGTGGGGGTCTCGTTGCGTGATAAAGCACGAGGCGAAGCCGAGTGCTTTATCAGCAACTCAACCCCCACACCTCGAGCCATAAATCGTGTAAAGCACTCCTAGCCCACTTTAAGTAACATTTAGCTGAATGGTGCTGTAACTTACTGGTCCCGACTGGACAGTCTCACCAAGCACAAAGAAAGCCAACCTAGAGCAGGCAAGTTGATAAAAAGGTGAAAGTGTGAGTAGCAGACAATGCAGGCCATCCATCACCATTTGGATGATTGCAGCTGGGTGACACTGCCTGGATATAGTGCTGATCTTGTTTGCACTGACATTGGTCACTGTCATACACTTGCATGCACATATACATATAGCTAATTACACCTATATACACCATGTCAAAAGAATTGCTTGGTCATGTCTTTTCTTAAACAATAAGGCAGTGCCTAAGCCAAGCAATCTTTCTGCCCAATACCTTACTTCACCACAGAGAAAGGGTTTTCAGCAGCCCAGAACACTGACAGCTAAAGTACCCAAATAGCGAAACAAAAACACCAGCGATATCATTTGCCATGATACCACTGGTTTGTTGGTTGTATATGCAGTGTGCCAATTCCTATAATACATATTATACTACTGAGCATGTTGATTTGTAAATCCAGTATGCCAATTCTTATAATATTACTGAGTTTGCATTGGGACAGTATTCCTATGTCACAATACTGCCTGTTCTGTTGGTTTGTATATGCCAATCCTTTTACTGCTGAGTTGGTATTGATGCAATATGCATTATACTGCTGGTTCTGTTGGTTTAGTACTGGTAGTATGCTGTTAGTTATGCTGTAGTGTGCTGGTATCAGTGCTGTGTACGCTTGCCATGTACTATTTGTTGGTAGCATTGGTTTGTTTATGCAGAACAATAGACAACAAAGGTGTTTTAAAGCATTATAAATCTGATATAGTGAAAACACATGACAGCGGATGCAGCCCAATGGAATTAACTTTGGAATGGGTTGTAAAGTGACCTGACCTGCAAAGACCTGCACATGCGCAGTGCAACTATGGCTGCATACCTGAGAAACAATAGAAGTGGGCTGCACCCTCTATCATGCCTATGCAATATATCAGTTGTCTGTACACAAAATGCTTTCCATTCATGTTCTCATTCCTGCAAATAACTTGCATGCCCTCACATACACCACAGCTAGAACAGTACTAGCAATATTATATGTAAGATAGGGCCAGTGTAGCTATAGACTGTAGCTATAACTGGAACATGTCAATACACATTGACAACAGTGTACATACCTCACACTGTAATCTAATTCTGCACCCTAGAATCAATTTGGCCTGCACTGTAGCCGTTTTCACTGTACAGTTACATGCATCACCATGAAAAATTTCATTTGGCCAGACTGCCATCCTGTGCTTCTATCAATGGACATGTGAATGTGAATGTGACAGATAGTGGTGCGCAGGTGCCCTACTGCCATGTGCTCCATTATTTGAATGCCATGCGTCCTAGTGCCATGTGCCCCACCATGTATGAATTTGGTAGCCAGTGGTAGCAGTGTGCCCCACAGCATTGTGGCCCATTGAATGTGAACGTGCCCTACTGCCATGTGCCCCAACATATGTGAATGTTGCAGTTCTTGGTGGTGGTACCTTGCAAGTAAGCCCACCTTCAGTTGGCTTTCTTGCAAGCGCCTTACTGCAACGTGCCCTGACGTATGTGAATATGGCAGTCAGTGGTGGCAGTGGTACACCTGCAAGAAAGCTCACCTCAGCAGGCCTTCTTGCTCCATTGCATCACATCAGGTCAGTGATTCCAATGCATACATTCAGTACTGAATATAGCAGTGCAAAATGTGCAAAGTGGTGCCTGGTGGATTTGCCTTGTCACTGAAGAACCACAGTTTTGTGCTGTTTTGCAACCACCACTGTGGCATGGCACATAGTGCAACTTGCACTGTGTAGTGGTGCACTTGCATGCAAACCCACCTTCAAACCATCATAATTATGTGAACATAGTTATATGCCTTACTGCCATGTGCCCCACCGAATGTGAATGTGGCAGTCAGTGGTGGCAGTGGTGCACTTGCAAGATAGCCTGCCTTTAAGTGTTTTTTTGCAAGTGCCCCACTACCAGCATGAAATTGAATATAAATACATGTGCCCTACCTCCATGTGCTCCACCATCATGCATCAAAGATATATGTGTTATATAAAGCTAATAATAATTATATACAGTGAAAGGCATGACAGTGGATGCAGCCCAATGCAATTTTACTTTAAAGTGGGTTGTAAGGTAACCTGACCTACAAGGACCTACACATGCAATGCAACTACCTTACAACTATTCCAAAGTATTTTGGACTGCATCCGCTGTCATATGGCTATGCACTATATCAGTTTTCTGTACACAAAATGCCTTCCATTCTGTTAGCATGCCAGCATGCAGTTGCTTGCATGCCCTCACGTACTCCATGCACAGCTAGAACAGTACTAGCTATAATTTAGGGCCAGTGTAGCTATAGACTGTAGCTATACACAGCTATACACAGCTATATAGAACATGTCAACACTCAACTTCGTATATACCTCACAGTATATATAATCGCACTCTACTGCCCATAGGATCAGTTTGCAATTGGCAGGCCCTGCAACTGTTTTCATGGTAGTTGCATGCATTGATCACCACGAAAAGTCTCATTTGGCCAAACGCTACCATCCACTGCTTCTTTCATTGCACATGTGAACGTGAATCTCACAGACAGTGGTGGCAGTACTGAATACAGTAGTGCAAAATATGCAAAGTGGTGCCATGGTGAATTTACCTTGTCACCGAAGAACCACAGTTTTGTGCTGTTTTGCAACTACCACTGTGGCATGGCGCATAGTGGCACTGTGTGGTGGTGGTCATTGTATATATGCTGACTTGTATGAGAGATTGGCATTGCTGCAATTTGCACTGTACATATGTGTGGTGTTGATCTGAATGGGTTAGCTATACTTGTCTGCTTGAATTTGTATGCATGTGTGATGGCACATTTAATGGTGCTGGGTTGGTAGCACTGTAGCTGGCATTGTTGGTATGTAATGGCAGCATCAGCAACAGAGGTATCTGGGTACAAGTAGTGGCAATAGTGGTAAACTAACGGGTTTGTGTAGAATGCAAGGTGCACACACACCGGCACTGTGCTGTGTGTGAATTGCAACACACCATCGAAAGCTGTACTGGCAGGTCAATGAGCTGTAAGCTTATTCTTGCAGTGAATCAGACAAGCATAGTATAGCATTAACCCGGAACAGCCCAATCCTCTTATCTAGTTTATTGAATCACTGCTGAACCCAACTTGTGCGTGAGGGCTCCCCTGCTTATCATGTATAATATGCATGTTCAGATGGAGACGTCCCTTGGACCAATCATCCAACTGTACACCGTTGCAACTACTGCGGCATTTCTCAGAACGTCTCGTCAAGGTTCTGCATCCGTAGGAGCCGAGAGAGTCCCAGTAGGTGAGTGGCCTTAACATCTTTACCCCTTAAAGAATTAGCCAAGGAGGAGTATGCCAACTCATGCTCTGCAACAGAACCACTTGCCTGTGCTGTCTCTGAGGAGAGGAAGGGGTTAATGGGCAATCGTGCCATGATCAAAACACAAGGAAGCAAGTGCAGGAATGTATAGTTCATGTGAATTGCATGGAAGTGAAGAGACCTCAGGCATCTGTGAAACATGCATAGAGCCTGAGAGAGAAGTCGGAGGTGTTATATAACGAAATGCATGTTTGTCTCTTAATTGTGTGCTTCCCTAAAAGTGCATAAGCTATTCATGGTATTGTAGGGTTTCCAGTGTAATGCATAGAGTACCCTCAAATGCTGTATGGGTTTCCCATGTAGAGCATAGAATACCCCAAGTGCTGTATGGGTTTCCCATGTAGGGCATAAGGTACCCCCAAGTGCTGTATGGGTTTCCCATGTAGTGCATAGGGTACCCCCAATTACTGTATGGGTTTCTCAGATATACCCCATGTATAAATGTATACACTATTAATGTGTATGTGTAATACCATGCACTTGACTCTGGTACTCGATATGCACTAGTGTGGACTCCTGTTCTGGTTAAGGCTGTACTTTAATGGTGTTCTGTTGCATCAATCATAGTGCTAGTGTAGCAAATTTCTATCATGTAATTCTTCAGTTGATGTAACCAACTGTACACTAATGCTTTCATGCACACTCACTAAGGTGCACTACATGTTTTTACATGGTCGCTTACCTCATTCCAATAGAAAGAACGAAACTGGTCTCCTGTCCCTTAACTTTGTGTGGCAATTTGTCAGTTGCAGCCACCAGTAACTTTGTACATCCTCACAAATAGCTGCATGTGTTGTATGTTAACGATGAGATTGCTTCAGTTAAGATGTAACATTTGAAGTTCTATTTAAAATGGATAGCAAAATGCTTGGTAGCTATTGGAAAATCACTGGAATTGGCTCACAATAGTGGGGACTGCGTGTAGACACCTCACAGTCCCCTGTGCCCAAAATGTGTTGCAGTCCCCGGTGTGCCCAAAATGTGTTGCAGTCCCCAATGTGCCCAAAATACGTATTATGCTAAAACTTCCCCCCGTGGCCCAGAAAGGCTTCAAACAAACAGACAAAATCCCGGTATAAGCCCCATGCACCTAGAGCGTTGAGTCGAGCTACCTATCAATTTGTACAGGGGGCTCAGAAAAATGATCCAATGGTATGCACATGTCTGTTTGCACTGTACTTCACGGGCAGGAATGCATGGCTTTTGTGACAGCAGTTGTTAGATTACTTAAGCCTGAGCAGTTGCATGTGAAATTATCTTCTTCAAAAGAAATTGCTATGTATGTATGTATGTATGATGTGGTGGAATCTAATACTACAGGAGTGAACTAGTTTTGAGCTTTGGCGAGCAATGTATTAATCACTGAACAACAAGATCTAGATGCACATGACTATAGGATGTGTTTCGTCACAGGGCTTCTTGAATCACTATAGTGTTACAGTATAGAATTTCAAGAAGCCCTGTGGAACTAACCGTAATGATGAGACCATTAAATTGGTCAGTGTGACAACACTATCAAAATACATGTTGCCTGAGCAGTAGAACCGGACTGGCAGCATCAAATGTTTAAGGAAAATGCTTCAATGATCTTAGATAGTTCCATCACTATATTATTGCAATTAATGAAAGTTGAATAATAAAGTAAATATCTAAATATTGGCTTTGTGTTCTTTAACTTCATGTCCTGTCAGTGTGAACACCAATGATTAACTGCATGTTTGAGTATGAGAGTAGAAGTGAGGGAAGTGTAGGGAGGAATAATTAAGAGTGAGGAGGAGGGAGTTAGTGAAGGAGGAAGAGAGGGGAGATTGAGAAGAGGGGAAGGGGAGAGGGAGAGTAAGGAGGAAATGAAGGAGGGAAGAAGAGTGAAGGAGGGAAATAGTGAAGGAGGGGAGAGGAGGGAGGAGAGGGAGTGTGAAGGAGAAATGAAAGAGTCCAATTGTTTATACATGCACACACACACACACACACACACACACACACACACACACACACACACACACACACACACACACACACACACACACACACACACACACACACACACACACACACACACACCACACACACACACACACACACACACACACACACACACACACACACACCTTCCCAATTAACCCCTATCACTCAACAAGTTGCTGTATTATGCTTCTTGTTGTAGATGACAATTCATGATACTCCCAATCAATTGATATAATATACCAGTCAAAAATAGCAAGCTAATGTTACTGTATACATTAACTTTCCTAGGCCATTGATCGCTGTCTATTCGAGCCTCGGCGATATATATCATGGAGTTTAACGCAGTTAGACGTGGTTAATGCCGAGGCGCCCATTCTCATTTCCTACTAGCAATATTGGGAGTGGAAAGGTGCATGTTCCCCTTGTAAAAATGGCTATCCGACGAACGGACCAATAGGAGGGACCGCTAATTTAAATGGCTGGAGCCCGAACGTGCGGCAAATCATTTCGTCATTGCGTTGCCCCGCAACGTTACCGACGCTCCTTGCTCTCGTCAAGAAGTGAACCCTTTCGCTGTCGCCCACCCTTCCCTTCCCTTCCTTGCGGCTTTATAATGTTGTTGGTGTTGGTTTCCCTTTGTTTGTTGTTGTTCCCCTTTCTTTCCACTCCAGGAGGCACGACATTGGATCGGCCGTCGTCTCCCCGTTGTTTCTCCATCACGATTTGTGATGTGACAGGTCATTTAGTGTTGAGGGAGGTTACACTGGTCCAAACCATCTGCTGTGTGGTCGGACAACCGAACTCTTCACGTGACCTACCGCCAAATATAACCAGTTATATGGTTAGGCGATCGTAGGAGAGACGCGGCCGGCTTGATCTGGATGTTGAAGCACAACGCCGGCCGGCTATTTGCCTGGTAAGCTGAGGGGCATTAACGATATTTGTATCGCACGACACGTGACTGTGCATGTGACTCCGTCACGTGACGACTCGTCTTTTCAAAGGGTGCTTCTGCTCCTGTTCGGCCGCTCATCTTTGCTGGCATGCTCCCGCGGATCAGGGGCACAGAAGGAGAGCAGATGGGAATGGCAACGACGCGGCTGCGTCCAACACGCCAAGGGGGCCACGCTGCAAGACGGTGCGCGACTTGATACGGAGACAGCGGGGCAAAGATAGGCCAGACTAGAAGCGAATGCGGCAGAATGGCGCAAGGCTACTGGCGTCGGCGACGGACGAGCAGCGGCAGTCCAGGCTTGAGGAGCTTTGGCAATAACAGACAAGGCTCTTCTACTAAGACAGCTCCAGTCTGTAACATCACAATACACTTGTCTACTGGCCACGTACTATTCATGCTGCGAGGCAATTCTTATGCGCTTAGCGTATGCCTAGTATTGTTGTGCATACATGTGCATGAGAACTGCCTCTTTAGTACAAGTGTAGTGACACAGGCATGGGGAGCAATCAGTGTATATGGCAATTATGGCAAGTCTACATCTGGAAGGGTAAGCATATATATCACATTACATGAAGCCAGAGTGCTAGAATGTGAAGTGTGACAAACATGTGTTTGTGTGCCCTTTGTGCTATACACACCCATGTAAAACTAGTCATGTAGCTACTGAGACTCATAGGTACATATGCACATAGGAAACTTCAAAGGGGACTCTGTTTGATCATTGACATATTTGCTGCTGTACTCATGCAGTACTATGAAAAGTATAATAAACTACGAGCGAGTGTGGCCAAAGGCCGCACTTGCTCCGCATCACATTGCCAAGTGGACAAACACAGGCCATCCATCACCATTTGGGTGATTGCAGCTGGGTGACACTGCCTGGATATATTGCTGATCTTGTTTACACTGACGTTGGCCACTGTCATGCACTTGCATGCACATATACATAGCTATAGCTACATCTACACCATGTTAAAAGTATTGCATGGTCATGTCTTTCCTTTGCCAATAAGGCAGTGCCAAAGCCAAGCAAGCTTTCTGCCCAATAGCTTACTTCGCGATAGAGAGAGGGCTTTCGGCAGCCCAGAACGCTGAGCTAAAGTACCCAAGTAGCAAAACAAAAATACCCACGTACCGATAGCCAGAGTAGCTCCCTTGCACCAGATAATAACAGTAATCTGCCTTGGTGACCCAACCCAATGTGCGCAGAGTGTCTAAGAGACGGCTGGCTACCAAGCACATGCACACTGCCAGAGCGGCCATGTTTGCACTTACGTCATTGCGTCGTCCAATTACGAAAAAAACAAAAAAAAAACATTATTAATAAATTTAAGCAAGGTAGGCACACATGCGCACTGCCTACAGATAACATATATACAGTATAATGCAAGGTATAAAGATCATGACAAGGTCATTGTGTTTTGCAAGCAATTAGTCTGCAATTAGTCCATCATGTAGTTAGATCTGCCCCTCGTTGACCATAAGGTCAATGGGATTGTCGATCAGGTTGAGTGCTTTCACGGGTCTGTGGAAAGACGATCTTGCTCTGCCGAATCAATGAGCGAGAAGGCAACTTTGCTGAGGATCATCTTCATTGTGGAGCTGTACAAGGAGGAGTGATTCTCTGAGATCATGGAAGCCAGCCTCTTGAACATGATGGATGCTGAGGGACCCCAGCCACCAGTCGTGGAGAGGACAATAGGGGTAAATGAAGCATGCTCAACTTCTATATATCATTCTTCTTTCATATGCCCTTCTTTTCACCTTTTCATGTCGTCTGTAACTTGCTGCTATTGTTCCTGAGCAATTAGAAGACGCGTATGGGTTAAACACCCTTACATCAAAGAATGCGATCTCCCTATTGCTTCCCCAGAAACCTTGCGCTTTGACATCCAGTCTGGCATTGTCCTCCGTGTTGGTGGTTCTCTCATTGAAAGTTTCGCCAGCCAGTGCTTGGAGGTGTGGCTCAACTTCTACATTATGGCATGTCTCCATTAAGAGCTGGGCAGTGATGTCTCTGATTCTGTCATGTCTGATGGATGGAAATGCTCCCTTTGAGCAGCTGAAGGCGTGTTCTGTTGTAAAAGGTGCACCACATGAGCAGTGAGCTGGGAGTCTGAGAGGCTTCCATCCGTAGCGCAGGCAGAGGGCATCTCTGAAGGCTTGTTTGTGTAGTGTGAACCTGTGCTCTTTGATTGGAAGAGAGGTCAACCACGCTGAGGCTCCCTTCTCTGAGGCCAGCTCCATTGCTCTCTGGAGATTGGAGGGCAATGACTGCTTCAGCCTCAATGCTTCATCTTGCTGTTCAAGCCTTCGCTTTCTACTCACCTCGCTCCTCAACTGCTTCTGTGTCATTCCAACTTCATCATCATGCTGTTGGTTACAGGTCAGATTCACCAGGGGTGCTGTGATAGTGGAGGATGCTTCAAACTCCTTCGTGGTGTCGACGCAACGAACGAACCAATCCACGTAGAATTGACCATGAGCAAAGCAGGGTGGTTCAAGGTATAGCCCAGCGACTGTCAAACTTTGGTCTTGGGCTTTGTTGATCGACATGGCAAAACAACGCGAACGCCTAGGATACGCATACTTTCTTCCAAGATGGCCGACGGTCGGTTCATCCTGAGTTTTCGCCGCGCGCTCCTTAGTAGCAGCTTATTTTAGCACGTGTATCACCTTATATTGAGACGGGGTACAGCGTGCGACGGATGGGAACGTTTGGGTGCTATTCGTTGACGCTTGCGGGAGGAGTTTGCGGACAACAGTTGGGGCTCTTAATTTGTATTGGCAGCATAGGAGCGTGCCCGGAAAACCGTATATTTTCTCCGTAGATCCAAGATGGTGGACGGTCAATTCGAGGTTTGCGCCGCGTGCTCCTCCGCAGGAGCTTCTTCGCGCAAGTCCCCCCCCCCCCCCCCCCCTTAGATCGAGACCGGGTGTGGCGTCCATAATCTGGGAAAGTTTGGTCTCTATTGGTGGCCGCTGGCGGGAGAACTTTGCAGACAACCGTTTTGCACTTATATATAGATACTATACATTACATCATGTGCTGGAACAACATGCCGACTGTACCAGCAACAAAGGAAGTGACTGAAAGAGATCTTGTCACCACAACGGATAAACCATGATTGCGAGAGATTAGAATTATCTGTTGTGGTGACAACCAGGAACTGGATTAAAGACACCATTCTATTGAGCATCAACCTATTACCATAGCACACACTGTTAGGAGTAAATAGGATACTGGCAGAGAAGCCCGCCATCGGTGAGCTACAGTGCCCGCCGCCTGTCCTCCAATGCCCTCCGCAACCATGTTACTGAAATAAAATTTAAGCTTGCGCGATGATTATCGGTTTAAATTTGACCATGGGGCCATTGCGTTTACCTGCTTAGAGCACGATACAGGTCGCTACTGAAGAATTGGAACTACTGAAGCTTCTCTGTGCTCTCCAACTACCCGGTTACGCGCGAGATAAGTGTCGTGAATAGCCGCTTACGAGCGGTATCATTTTCACTATCAAACGGAACGGTTCTGGACCGGTGTCAGTTTATTTTACCCCCCGTATAAAGTATCCCCTCGGGTAACCGAAGGTTGGTTAAACGACACAGAAATGCTGATAGAAGCTAGTAAAATGCACCCTGCTGCGGGATGAGACTTACCACTACTAGAAGAGACTGTTAGGTGATGATATCTGCGAACCCTGCACTTCCTTCGCAGTCCTTGCAGAAGACTACATCGATCTTGTTAACTGACGACCGCGGTGAGGTTTTTGTCCTTCTACCATGGCTGGGATGCTTGTATAATCCTCTGGGTTCTCGAAGAATGTCAATAGGGCACTACTACAACGAGCAGAAGTGTTTGAGTAGCAGTACGGCGTGCAGTTTCGCAAACTGGTGGACATCGATGTGCAGGTACATCGACGCTACAGCCTGAGCATGTGAGGGGCATGAAACGGTCTGAATCTTAGCTACTGCTTGTCAAAGCAGGGTTGATGGCTGTCAGAACAACCCCTCGAGGTGAAACACACCAAAAAGAGTTAAGAAATACTCAGAAATTCGAAGTCGGAGGTTAAAGTATCCTAGTTTATTTTACCCGGGGGGATACAAAACTGGGGGGATGGAATAAACCGTGACACCGGTTTGGATCACCTACCCGAGGTGGTACCGTTCCGCCTGGAACGGTTTGCGCGCTTTAGAACCGTTCCACGCCCGTTTACACACGGCTGTTTCGAGTTGGCAACTTAGTTTTTACGTGGAAAATGGGAACCGGAACCAGACTAGCCGACGGAAGGAAGGGACTAAGGCGTTTTTAGCCTATTCCCTCTCGATTGCAGGCAAAATCGCCACAAATTCTTAATAGAACAGTGGAATTGGTAGTGGACAATGTGCCTTTTAGATTAAAAGCTTTGTATATGCCTTATGTTGCGTACGATTTTGACATACACTTGTTTCAGTTAACTGCTTGTAGCGCGTCTCTCGAAGTTTTCCTGGCATAATGACTAACATGCAAAGATAGCCCGTCCATCGTACAACATTGTCCTACCACCCGCTTTAAGAGCAAATAAGTTATGTCAATGTATTGTATGCCGCATACACCGTGGTCTGCGCAGTACAACTTCCTGTTGGGCTCAAATAATGCCACAGCAGTTCAGAATGTCTATAGAATCATCCCAAACGAGCAGTACCCAGCATTACAAGGCAACGCTGCAGTGAATCACTGCAGTGTTGCACTGATTAGCGTATAGCGAGAAATTGCTGTATAATTTACGTACGTATCGTTGTACAATTTTACAACAAATGAGCTCAGATAATGCCGTAGCACTTCAGAATGCAAGCTGCTGCTCCTTTGGGACGACTCGATAGGCATTCTGAACTGCTGTGGCATTATTAGAGCTCACCGGAAAGTTGTACTGCGCAGTCCAGGGCGTACGCGCAGTACAGCTTATTTGCTCTAAAAGCGGGTGGTAGGGAAAAGGGAGCAGAATAGTCGCTCCAGTACGATGTTGTACGGTGGCTGGGCTATCTCCACATGTTAGTCATTATTTCAGGAAAACTTCGAGAGGCGAGCTACAAGCAATTGAACGTAAATCAGTTTGTGTCCCTGTTGTTACAAACGAAAGCCATTACAACAATTCTAAAGCCCAAATTACCTTACTTACTATCAAGCACACCGTTTCGTGACGTGTCACTGGTGTTTTGCACTACAACCAAGGAGAAATGGGCTGTATACGTAGTAACCTCTATGCGAGGGAAATCTCGCTGCCGCGAGGTAGGTTTCCAAACCAAAACTAAGTTGCCACATTTTATATTGTAGAAACAGCCGTGTTACGCTACAGTAAGAATCGTTTCGGAACCGTTCCTGACTGTTCCACCACGTAGTGTAAACGGGCTGTAAGATAGGAGTAGCCATTTATATATCGGGCACATTCCTCAATAGAAGTCACTAGCTTGACTCAGTTCTGATTGCTAGGTATATAAGGCGTAGTTGAGCACGTACGTAGGTACTGTCTTGACTCATCGCTCCCAGTTAACGTTTAGTCAGTTTACTATATATTAGAGTCAGTCACCAAGCTTGGACCACAAGCTAGCTACCTTCGATGTACGTAGTAGCTAGTATGCTTGCAAATAGAAAGTTTCGCTTCTTCTTAATTATATTACTCGGGCTCAGCAGTCTTCTGCTCATCCTGAAGGCCTATTCGCATGTGCCTCGCAGTGTTACCGTCCCATCCGCCTACATACCAATGGCCAAAAGAGGAAGCGCGTCTTCCTCTCTATCAGAGTCCAAACGGGAAACTTCCCTTCCATCAGAGACCAGTACGGAGTCGCTCACTGATCAGCAGCTTTGTCTGAGCGTCCTACAGCGAACACAGAGTTTCAAGCAAAGCCTTCTCAGAGAGTGTGAACACTTGGTAGGTAATCTACCCATCATTAAGACCTACTTGAAGAAGACTTTAGCGTACTTGTCTTGGCATATCAGCGCAACAACCAGGGCAGCGCCCGCCACGCGGACATTGACATGGAAGTGTCTGAGGCCTCTCATAATGTGCGGTGGGTATGGCGACCAAGTTCGTGGAATGGCCTACACCTTCGTTCTCGCTCTCCTAACAGACAGAGTCCTGTACATTCAGTGGCCTAACCTGTACACTGCAAAGAGTGAAAATGACGGGAACGCCCACGAAGACACTAATATGTTTGTTCCCAATGCCATTAATTGGACTGTACCCTCGTTTCTTTCAGAAGTTGCTGCTATGCAGTACATCGACCTTGATGCCTATCATGAGCCAAGTGGTGTATGTGAGGCTCTATACAGCCAGACTCAGCATATTTCATACAACACTATGCACTGGCACCCTACCTGCTTCAGCGAAACTTTGATGGCTAACCATACTGCTTCTTTGGCTTTGAAAGAGTTACTCAAAGCACCAAAAGATGCGCTGGAGTTTACTGTTACAATTACAATACGCCTGCTACTCAAGTACAGCAATGCTGTGTATGAGAAAAAGAAAGAGCTCAAGACAAAACTAGGTATTGGTCCTGATTCCCCTTTTGTAGCTGTACATATCAGATCTGGGATATTTGCATCTGGTGTGGATGAATCAAAGAGAAGTATACGTAAATATATGAAATCTGAAATTCAATGGGAGGAGCAGATTGAATGTGCACTGAATAAGTCCAAGGTATTGGGTATAACTGGACCTGTTGCTGTAATATCAGATTCAATGCAATGCAAGCAGTGGGCAAGGAAGAGGTATGGCAACAGAGTGATAGCAAGTGACATCGCTACAATCCACATTGCTAAAGATCCAAATTCTTGGACTGACACAGCGACAATGGAGGAGAAGATAAAGCGCTATACTTCTGTCATGGCGAATACAGCCGAGTTGGCATTCATGTCTGATGCAGCAGCGATTGGCATGAGAGGCAGTGGGTTTGCAAGAATTAGCATCTGGCTGGGGGGACTACCCACTAATGCTATGTTTTGTTGTCCTACAGCCAACTGTGGTCCCACTGTTGCACTTGTTCTTCCTGGTTCATAACTGGCCTTGGCTAATGTCTGGCTTGCAAAAGGGAACACTGTAATAGCTATATGTATGTCTGTAGCTACAACTATAGCTGTAATTTATGCAGACTAACTATTTGTGTGACATATAATGCCATAGATATCAGACTATGTGGGGATGGCGATGGTTGGCATAGGAGGTTACTTAAGAGTCTTTCTATTTGGTACCAATTCTTCATTTAACGAGTTGCTCTTGACTTGATGCTCTGAAAATGGCTCTGGTAGGGCTTCAGCAGCGTTGGCCATTGCCTAGCTAATACCCCTTCCTTACATTAGATGAAGATTGTGCAGAACACCAAACACATTTTTTACATTCTGGATTAGCCGCAGCTACCGTGTTTTATACTATAACGGTAAGCCAGCACAACAAATGGCGGGATTGGGGTAGCTCAATACATGGGAAGACAAACTTCCGCTCCAGCGCTGTACTTAGAGAATTACCATGCACTGGTGGTCCTATCCATGGCCTTCAGTTGCCCCCTCTGCTCAGCTGTGGCTAGTTTCGCCGAATCCGCAAATATATCCATATTGGAGTAGCCTATTTTATCCCTAAATCTAATATATAAAGCCGAAATTGTCTGTCTGTCTGTCATTTCTGACATGGACTTATATATAATAATGATGATTGACACAAACATAGTGCACAATGAGGTTAAAGACAATAAATTCATATAATTATTGATCTGTTCAATTAGACCAATCACTTCTAATGAGTTCAACACCCACCACATGTCAGCACAGAGAACAATAGAACATGTCACTCCTTTAAAGATGACATTATAATTGCAGCAAACAGATTCATTCAACAACCTCAAACACTTGAACCTCTCCTGGCAACTAGAATCACATTGTCTCCTCTGATGAATACCTGTGCTGAGTGCTGCCAAAGGGGAGGGGCAGTGCCCCGCCTACACTGACTGTGGGCAGCAAAGAGCTTTAACAAGCCATGTTTTGCCAGACTTGATTCGCTGTTGCTCACGTTCGAATTTAAACCGATAATCATCATTTTGAGCTGTAGCAGTACCATGGTTGCTGAGGACATCGGGGAACAGGTGTAGGGCGCCGTAGCTCGCCGAAGGCGGGCCACTCTGCTAGCAGCTCGTCTCGAGCGCGACGCGGTAATATAATTCTGACTGACGATAGTTGGCTGGCCACGCCTACATCCGTATAGTAATCAGTACGGTCCAGTACGGTCAGGCGTTTTCCCGAACCTCTCAGTCTGAGGTTATGATAAGCGATGAAGACAACGGCCGTTATTTCTATGTTGGGTATTCTTACAACCTTACTTCTGGTGCTACATTCAGGTGGGTTTGTGTCTTAGAGTGCCCAGAATCCCACCATTCCTTCATCCCAGTGCGATAGTCGCTCTTCAGAACCTACCAAGCCCGCAACTGAACGGAAGTGCATATCATTTACTGTGTATCAAGCAGCTGAAGACCCTCCATCCCCTGTATACACTGATGGCTTTCTGCTGAATGTCGACTTAGCCCGTGTACTCTACCCCAATTGGAAGATATTCCTGTACTTGGACTCGCGCCTTGAAGGGTCTGAATTCCACAGGACAGTCACAAGTAAGCACAGCGACATAGTTCACATTGTGTGGAAGAGTCATTCGGCAAACGGGCATTATGGGCGCGCATGGAGATTTCTGGTGGCTGACAGTGAAGAGTGCGACCGATGGATAGTGCGTGACACAGATAGCCGTTTGTCCATCCGCACTATGCAAGCGGTCTTCGACTGGATCTGATCTGGTACCTCCTTCCATATCATGAGAGATCATCCTCTGCACGATAGAGCGATCTTAGCAGGCCTTTTCGGTGGCGTGAAAGGTTGCTTGGGAGGAGGTGTCAAAATGGAAGACTTATTGGTAGAGTACTATTCTGAGCCATCCAAGAAGGAGGACGATTTTTGTATGGATCAAAGGTTTCTTGCAGAAGTAGTATTTCCCAGAATCAGAGGGAGTTTTATAGTGCATGATGACTACCTTAATCAGCACAGTACCTGCAGAAACTATGGCAATTGCAAGAGATTTCCAGTTGAGGACGTGCTATTTTTTCCCAAACAGAGTGATAAAGAAACACTGGATTGTTCGTGCAAACCTCGTTGAATCTGCAAGAATAGAAATTGCCCCATCATAGCACTGAGTAATGGTGATTCACCACTCTTGAACGTATGTCCATTCCTGTTTCGGCTCATGGATTGATTTATGTACATCAATTACACTGCACCAACTGCCTTTAGTTAGCTACCAGAGTTGTAAAAGCTCTTGTTAACTTGCAATAACAGCTTACTTAACATGGTTTAACAGAGTTGTAAGTTAACAGACTTACTCAACACTGTTAGCTCAAGTAATGAATGTACAATCATATTCATAATTTATAGCAATATAGATATTCATGGTGCCATATACAAACTGTACAAATGTACTGTAGATTTCAGGCTAGGAATATAATGTTTTGGAAATCACAGTGGCCCCGGGCCAGCACACACACCATTTCTTCCCATGCACCCTCAATTCAATGGCATGCCCTTAGGCAAGCTTACACTTGCTTGCTGCAGCATGCACTCCAATGGCGACGATGCAGGTTCGGACCAGCTGTAACTTGCACTGGTGGTCTTTTTCTTCAGCCATTGAGCGCATTTACTTCCTGGCGCATGTGGTGGTGCAAATGGTGCGTGTGCTGGCCTGGGGCCACTGTAACTTGCACTGCTGGTCTTTTTCTATGACCAACTAGCACAGATACTCTACTGGCAGAGGTGGTGGTGGCTGCGATATTGTAACTTGCACTGTGTGGTGGTGGTGGTGGTAATAATTGGGGCAAGCCTGAGCAAGCCCCACTTAGTGCGTAGTGTAGCTGGAAACGCCAATAGGATGTGTATAAATTGTGCTGTACGGTGTAAGCAGTCCCCTGTGCCCAAAATGTGTTGCAGTCCTCCGATGAGTCCAACATATTACTACGCCAAAACTTACCCCGTGGCCCAAACTGACTGCCACTTCTACTCCGAATCGCTTTTATACTGACCATTTTGCATGTTACAAACATTGTGGTTGCGCTATCGTGCATATTATTAGGCGTGGCATATATTATAATAGTACAGGTATCGCTGGATGTGACGTCACTAGATTCCACCCGCACTGTCGCTGCGGAAAGCTGGGCGAGGTAGACTACGCGAACGAACGTTGGCTACTTACCGCCCATACTCTAGCTCAACGTTATCTGAAGAGACATGGAGTATCCCGACGATTTCTCTCCCTACAGCTTCAAAAAGTTATCCTGCCCCACCTGATCGATGCCCAAGGCATTCTGCTGAGTCTTTATAACTTTAAGCATCAACAGTGTAGCTGTCAGTCATTAACTCTCTATTACTTGCAACACATCCACTTGCACGATTTCTATGCAAGCTAGGCACGGTTTGCCTGCACAGTTAGTAATGCTTACCAAACATTCAAGCTATATTTTACTGTGTTGTGTTTGCACATGAATTCACCATGCAAGCTAGACACTGTGTGCTGGCGTTCTTGATTGCAGTTGCTTGCTGGCAATTGCAGCCATAGAATTTGCACATGCACTGTTCAGGCTCACCCCACAATGCTCTGCATTCGTCTAGTAGATATATAATTTATATATATATATATATATGCACATTTGTATGTTGTTAGTACTGTTCTAGCTATGGTGTACGTGAGGCATGCAAGCCATTTTCAGGCATGAGAACAGAATGGAGGCATTTTGTGTATAGTAAGTTGATAGTGAAAAGGCATGACAGTGGATGGAGCCCCTTACTTTGGAATGGTTGTAGAGTAGCTTATTGCTTCTCAGGTATATATGTATGCAGCCATAGTTGTACTCCATGTGCAGGTCCTTGCATGCAGTATGATGATGTATGTATATCCGTGCTGCTTGGGCAATGCTTGCACAACACTGAGGCCAAAACGACAATTGCAATTGCAAGTTATTTGACCATTTGGCTGCTTTACAGCCTTCACTACCACACTGGAGCACTATGCTAAGGTCAAAGGAGCTTTCATCACCGCAAGCCACAGCGAGTATGCACACGGATGCTACGTGTTAACTTGCCAGGCCAGCTTCCAATCTAGCTAGGCTACATAGCTATATACATATTTACCCACTGGGGCTGTTCACCACTATAAAAGTACAAGTCTATTTGAAGTGCACTGCATCTACTAAGTTCTCCATGTGTCAGCTTCTTAACTTAATTCTCTCTGCACTGTGTACAGGCATTCACCAGCTTCTAGCATTTATAAAGTATGCCTTAGTATAGTATACACAGTACCTGGCATGAGGAGGCAGGTATGAGAACAGAATGAAGGGCATTTTGTGTACAGGAAACTGATAGTGAAAAGGCATGACACGTACAGTAGATACAGCCCACATACTTCAGAATGGTTGTAAGGTAGCTATTGCTACTCGGGTTATTTCAAGCACAATGAAGGAGGGCAGCAAAGAACATCCGACACCCATAGTTAGTCTTCTCTAAACATACTGACCTGCATGCAAGGACCTGCACATGCAGTACAACTATGGCTGTATACATGCCTGAGAAGCAATATAGCTACCTTACAACCATACACCCATGTAATTGGGCTCCATCTGCTGTCATGCCTTCTCACTATCAGCTTACTGTACACAAAATGCCCTGCATTCTGTTCTCATGCCTGTAAATGGTTTGCATGCCTCACGTACACCATAGCTAGAACAGTACTAACAACATATAAATGTGCATATATATATAACATATGTTACGCGCAAACCTGTAACCTGCGCAGAGCTCCAACTCTTGGCCACGTGACCGGAAAGGGGTTACGTCATTTACACAAAGCTTTAACTATGTCCGTGCAAAGCTTTAAAACCCTTATGGGAGTGTCATGTCGATAATGGATCCCCCCAAAACTGGCCCCACCAGACTGCTTTCGCCAATGTTTCTTGCCATTTTTGAACCTTATTATACCTCATAGTACGTATATTCTCATTCTACTATATGCACACAAATATATATACAGCAGTATAGTAGCCAAATTCATGAGCTTTCATGCGTGTAGTGACTGCTGCATTCTAGTTTTGCATTCTAGTACTATATAGTTCTTCTACTCATTCTGTAGCCTGCAGACGTTATATAGCAATGTACATGATTTGAGTATGCATATGCATGCACACACAGAAGCACACATGTACACCTTCCTGAAGTCTACATGCATGCATGGTGTACATATAGGCAACTGATCGAATGTCCACTATTTGATTGATGCCTGGGAGTATGTGCAAAGTGAAGTGTTAATTCATCTTGCAGCATGCAAGCCAAGATAGGAGCAATTAGCAGTCCTTCATCTTGCTCCAGGGTGAAGTGATTTCCAAAACATTATGTTCCTAGCCTGAAACCTACAGTTACTGTACATTTGTACAGTTTGTGTATGGCACCATGAATATCAATATTGTTATATTATGAATATGATTATACATTCATTACTTGGGTTAACAGTGTTGAGTAAGTCTGTTAAGTTAAACTTACAACTCTGTTAAACCATGTTATAAGTAAGCTGTATTGCAAGTTAACAAGATCTTTTACAACTCTGGTAACTATGGTAGTTGGTGCAGTTTTACTTACGTACATATCTACCTCAGCTGCAGCCTTGGGATCCGGATCACGGATCACACACACACTTTTGCTTGGTCTAAATAGTATATATGTTGACATTCTGTCTGCACTTTGGTCCAAAGCTTTCTTCCACTATTATTCACCGGAAGCTTTCTAAAGCATACCCACCTTAATTATTTGAAACGTCTGTATCCTCCTCATTTCTGAGTTATGTTCTATGTAATGATCGTGCATTTCATGTCTCTGTCCTGCAGTTTACATGGGATCACTGAAACGCCAACAAATAAAATCCCACACTCTTGTACTCTCTGTGCGTGCTTGAACTGTTCCCATAATTAATGGCTATGTAGACCATAGAGTCCCAATGTGAATGAGATCAGTGAAATGCGAGTAACATTTTATGTATTTGTTGGAAAGGCTGAGCAATGAAAGAAGAACATTACTCATAGCACAGTTGCACTGTCTATTATTTCCATGTGGCATTAGTCTGTACACCTGTCCACTCTGAAGATACACAGCGAGAACTAAACTTGTTGAGCACAGGAACTTACACCAAAATTTAATACTTTTATCTGACATGGAATCATTATAGACAGTACAATTGTGCTCTGATTGGTTACTTCTTTGTTAGTCAGCTTTCTGAGCCACGTGAATTGCATCGGTAGCACGTTCAGCGTTGTACACGATGCCCCTTGAAATCCTCCGCAGTAGGAGATGCAGACAAATTAAGGACTCTAACTCGAAGGCTTCCACCACCAGGAGCCTTGATGACACTCTAGGTCCTCTTCTTAGTGCCATGAAATGTGTCTATATAATGTGAGCAACGGGTCCACCGCACTCTGTATCATACTATGTACCTATTCACAAGTTATCTATGGCCTTGAACTTCTGGACGTCACCCAGCTCACCCCTTACTCTTTAGATGGCAGATTTACAGCGAAAGACAGTGGCAAAAGCAAAACAAGACAATTTCAAAATATTATTGTATCTTTACATTTGTCATTCGAATTCAGTGATCTGTTTTGTTGTGTCTTGATCATTCTCATTGTCAAACATGTTTCAATAGTACATTTTCCACCACACAGGACAGACTTGTAGCTGACATGGATCACGAAGGCAGTCATTATATATACTTCCCCTGTGCATGTTTGCGTACAAATATTTTGTGTAGCAGACATATAATATATGGATCAAGCCGGTCATGTGCAGGTATATAGAAAGTCAATTATATACAGTACTTCCCTGGCCCTGTGCATGTGTGCATACAAATATTTAGTGGGATGTGCTCTGCACATATACCCCTGCCCATGAGTTTGTACATTTTATTTTTGTGAGGCTGACCTGGTATCCTCGTAATATGTACCAGAAGTACGGAGGTTTTCACACCAATACTTTCATGAATGTCTGCATGCGAACTTGCAAAATTTGCAAAAATTGCAAATTTGCTGCATACAATGTAGAAGGCAGAGACCAACAAATTGAATGTTCTCTGAAAAGGATAGAGAGTAAACAGCTGTCTGAGTACAGAATAGTGTTCATCCTCATTGTGCCACTGATTAGAGCTGCTAGTGATTCAGAATAGGAATATGAGCAACACGCACTAATACACATTCCATACGTGTACAATAAGGTACCTAGCACTATACAGTACACATAGGCTATATAATATGCAACATAATGTATAAATAGTACTCCACTACAATAATATTCATAGTTACTTAAGTTATATAATTATTAATCAGCGATCGAGCAGGAAGATATACATGACTATGACTGTTATAGTATACTAGCTGTTCGACGTCTACTGATTATAAACATTTTCTAGCTTATAGTGTGTACCAGTTGGGGGCACTTTCAACGCCAACTGGCCATGCATCCGTTCACACTACATAAACTACTATTTACCCATCCACCATCACTGAGGACTAGCCATGTTATCACAGGAACTGCATGCAGTTGTGTGCACACATCCCTTCCATACGGATACATGTCATAAAAGGGATACACACAGCACAGAGTGCAGTTTGGTAGATACAGTACTAGTGATGTACAAAACGATACAAAATTTTGTACTCTGTAATACGCATTAGAAGTCACATACTCTACACAGTTACATTGTGCTTTAAAGGGTGTATAAGGGACCAAGAGCACAATCATACAAAACTGAATTGTTACTCTTTCCACAAGCCACCCATTGAACTGGTCACTCTTCCTGTCTTGCCTGGAGCTGTGCTCTTAGCAGAGTCGAACTGACTCCTTTAGTGTATGGCACAAAATGCACGGGCATTAACTCCTCACAGAGGCGTCTTTCTGGAAACTGAGGCATATCATCACCTCGTACATATAGCCCAGTCTGTCCGGTGTCAAGGTGCACGCAGCACTTGATGTAGGGGGTGGGGTCAGTACTGGAGACAGCAAAGACCTACGGGCAAGAGGGATGGCAGATGAAGGGTAAAACAGGATGAAGGGATTGAGGGAGGAAGAATGCTAGGGGAGAAGAAGCCCATCAAGAGCGATTTACAACCTATTAAATTCATCACTGATGAGTTAGAGGGTAGGGGAGATGTGATTGAGAAGGTAGCCAGGGAGTGTGAAAGTTGTGGGAGGAAAATCAAGTCTTAGAGTAACCCGTCCAAACCAGTACAAACTGGTCACCTGTACGACAACCCAACCCATTTGCTCCAGACACTTGCAGATAGCACTCCAAACAGAGGTTAAACGCAGTGTTATTTGCCCTATTTGCATTATTTATAGGATGCTGGGTTTTAATTAGGCAGCTATACAGTGGTCATGTACACTCACAGCCTCCACTGCATTAAGTGCGTACATCAGCACAGTAATGCTATCTTTTATAGTAGGAGGGCAGTTTCTCAATGCATATACAGAACAGTTCACCTTAAAGGGCACTATCTTTAGCAAACTGTTGTAACTGGAAAGAGTTTTGTACAGGCAAAAGTTTTTTACACAATAACTTGGAAACACTAAAATTAGTACCCATCAATCTTGGACGTCTCAAAACGTTAAATCTAATTGTCACTAAATTTGTAGCCTTAAAGTATAAAGAAAAGCAGAATTTAATAATT